>OZ017791.1:2068402-2138402 GCA_963969325.1 Lycopodina hypogea | reverse complement strand
AGACATGATGTTGTACGTGAACCAGCACCAACAGTGAACACACCAGCAGAGAGGAAATACAAAGTCTAAGTGGGTCAAGTTTAGAAAGATTCCCTCCTAAACAATAATGAGAATGGAGTCATAGCTTATCTTCAATGGCTATTTTGTTCCTCATGTTGGGGCCTTAAGAGCTGCCTTGACCCTAGACATGGAGGGTTTCTGCCACCAGATTAAGCAGACCAATTTGTGATTTTCTGGGTCTTTCTTACATGTGCCAGACAACACTCATTCCATGACACAAATTAACATACACACCTCCATGTACAATACATTGACTTATCATACGGTTACATAAGCTGATATGATTTATAAATGTGACCAACAACACAATCTTGCTGATGACAACCATTTCCATGTTTGAGGTGGAAAAAAACCAACAACTCTATCAACCTTGCATTATTATGTCACATACAACCTACCACGCCTACTTTTAGTATCAGTAAACCTCCAGCTCCATAGAAAATGTATTGGCATGGCTGGCTGTGCTCTTTTTGAGAACTGCAACTGCGAAATAACACGTGCTTTTACTATACCATAGGAATAGAGACTTTATAAAATTCCCTGTGTGCTGATAGAAAATTCCACAATATTTGAGCTGTGGTTGTGGAGAAAATGGAGGATGAAAGTGAATGAAAGGTTAATTGTAACATTGCCAGTGAGTGTTAGACAGTTGCCAGAGGTGATGTCAGTCTAGAAGTAGCTGCTAATTCTTCTCAAAACACTATCAGGTAGCACCTCATCTCCAAGATTTTATAGATTACCACAGGTCTTTTTAAGTAATTATAATTGATTTTTCATCATACTGTAGCCATGTACCACACCTTCATGTGTTAGTGTTTCCCAGCGATCAATACATTACTTGTCTCCTGGTCAACAACTTCACTTGCATCATCTGATTCAAAACATCTCCTCTTTGCATTGTTCTACATAAGCATATCTCTCTGACTTTGTCATTTTATTGGTGTGTCTAATATTATTTTTAATAGGAACCCAATCAGGATTGGTGATGCCATAGATCTGCTGAATTACTTACAGTCAGTGGGAGTATAAATTTCAAATTTTTTTTTCAAATGAATAATATCTCGCACTTACCAGGTATAAGTTTGCAGAGAATATACAAAAATTTGAAGATGAATTAGGCACATTTGGGGGGGAAGAAGGGGTCAGCCTTTGGCCTCCCACAGTAAGAAACTTGTTCAATTTGTATAATATAACATGTAGGGATTATTAACACTAATCCCATTAATCAGACAAACACAATACAATTACTAAATACTTCTGCAAAATATCATCTGTTCTTGGGAGCAAAAAAAAAACAACACAAAACAGTTTTCAGTGTGTGGCCAATAAAAACACACCCATAGCCACGCACACATGCCAGTAATAATACCCCTCATGCCAACTTTCAGACTGACTGGTTCTTGGTTGTGAAAACAACTTCTTGTGGGTGTGGCTACAAAAAAATCACAACCATTGCCACACAATCCGAATGAAACATTCATGAGGAAGTGCAGTAATGTGGCTTAATCAATCCCTTAAGTCTCATGAAAATCCATCCAGCGGTTGGAAAGAGTTAGAAATTCTAGAGAGTGATTATTACAGCAAGACCTTGAGTGGCACCCGAAATCAACACAAGTTCTCATCAAACATTTGTCTCTACATGACCAAAAAAAACTTCACTCCGAGATGATGATGCCATATTTACCTGTTTCTAATCGAGAAATTAATCAAAATAATTTAGGCGGGTGGAATGCCATACCAAAGCAGATGCATAAACATAGTATATGATCTCAAATTCGTCTGACCTCACAGTGACTTTGTTATCCTTTCAAAGTTGACCATGACAACAGGGTACTAGGAAATGCACTAACAGGCAATTACAAACCACAATGCCTTCAAATTCACTATCCTCATTTTAAAATGGGAAGAGTTTCCTAGTAATTTGTATTGTGTCTTTAACCAGAGGATCTTGGACTCTTCATGAAACATGAAATTAAACACAGCTGCCTTACTTTATCATACCAGAATCTGGATATAAATAGTTAACTTATTTTATAGGTCTAAGGCTACAATATAAGATGGCAACCTGAAGGAGATACCTAGAGGTGCTCTTGTACATAGCCAGTATACACAATCAGGTCACATGAAGGAGGATCTCTGTAGTTATAGCTACAGAAACACAAATTATACACACTAGGTGTTACTATAATGATAAAATGCTTGGGAAAGGGAAGATGTAGGAGGGAAGAAGAGAATAAATATCACTAAGAGCCCACCATTCTAATATGTTGGAGGAGAGTGGGGCGGCTTCCACGTAAGGAACTGGGTCCCTCATCAAGCGAATGTAGTCCTGTCTCAGCCTCCTAGTTGCCATGGGAGTGGCCATTGTCGCACCAGGGGTGAGTAGGTTAGTTAAATAAGAAAAGAAAATGGGTAGCTTCTCCCCACGTAGTACGTATTCTTTCAGGTCATCGCCACGAAACACGCCCTCCCATTTTTCAGCGTCGATGCACGTTCACCACTACAGGAGTTCGGCAATTAGCCCTGAGGTGGGTGTGGTTTACACTGGCAGTAAGTTCGTTCCTGGTGAGCCACTCGCTGTGGAATGGAAAAGATCGCCTGTAACGGAATGGTCGATAATACTAAATGCCCAGACGACCCGTGCTGATCAACATAAGTGCTGATTCAGCATTTTGAAAGTGAATTGCCAGCCTGGAGCATTAACTCGTGGTGTAACATTTTTCTGGAGTTGAATTCCTCCACTGAGTGAAGAAATTGTGTGTGGCCATTGCCAGCATTTTATTTTTTCCTCCTTAACTCTCGGAGCTGATTTCTCCGGTATACCCCCCTCAACCCCCATGGAAGAAACTCCTGTGCTTCCTGCCCTGCAAACTGGCTGTCTGGGGTTGGAGCATTATTTGGTGTTAGCGAAAACAGCTACTGGACAGGGGGCAGTGGAATTGGTCAATCAGATTCTGGACGCCCCAGGGGTGTATGTGTTTGGGGAATTCTTAGAGACAGAATGCCTGAAGCAACTGGCGGTTGGACCCCATGCTGGTTATGCCCAGCTCATGCAGCTGTTTGCGTATGGCACCTTCAGTGACTACAAGAGTATGTTTCCATGTTACAGTAGATAACTAGTAGTTATGATACATATTTGTTTAGGGCACATTAATATGACACTATTTACTAGTCTCCTAGCCAGACCCTTTACCCTCTAAACCACAAGGGGGAGGGGTCTAACTCTATACCTGATTTTTTTTTCTGTGAACACAGCAAACTTGAAGCAAAAGCGGGGAGATACTCTTACTTTTAGATATGACATGACATCTTCCCTTTTTTTAGTGTAAGTAAATATATGAAATGGAGTCTAATATTGAAGCAGTAATTATGGAGAGTGGAAAGAAGCTAGGATATGAAAAGTGGAAAGACAAGAAAATTGAAGCAGTGAAGTCCTTTACGGAAGGAAAGGATATCTTTGTATCTCCTCCAACAGGACATGGAAAAAGTATTACATATTCACTTTTAACTCACGTATTGGACGAGATGAGGTTAAGAACGTTATATCCAGCTATAAACTGGGCTCAATGAACTATTAAATTGGCTTTTCTGAGCTGTTATCCAGTTTATGTTATAGTGATGATTAGCATTATAGCACCTACTGTTTTTATATGGGTGTATCTTGTAGTATTGTAAAGTGTGTCGGCCTCACTACATCGATGATAGATCAGTCAGCCACACATAACTCTGTGCACTGCAGACAGAATCCATTGGTTACATAAATTGTGTGTGTGGCATAGGGTCCAAGTGCAATACACCAACAGATATTCAGAGTCCGAAGTTCAAGCAGTGGAGTTGCCTTTACTATGTCATCATGAGCCAGAGTGATAGGAGGATTTGCCTGGACCTAGCTGTGAAGAGAGGAGCAGAGTGCAACACTTACCATCAGTTTGAGTATATGAAGATCAGGCTTGCAGGTGGATGTCACAGAAGGAAGGAGAGCAACAGTGATGGAGGAAGATATGATGTGTCCAAGTGAATGAGTGATAGCAGAGCTGAGGATGAGAGCCACCAGCCTTGAGGTTGGATACTAGTGGGGCCCAGCACTGTTGCATGTGAAGGGCGAGGTGGTGGCCAGAATGATTCAGTGCGAGTTTCCTAATGATGCAAAGTGAGAAAAGATACTGGCCACCACACGTGTAGCAGCAGAAACAGCTATCTGGGCATGCTCTTCTGAAGCAGAGAAGTTTGGGCAGACAGCCAGTGTCTCCAAAACAGAAGTTTTTAGTGATGGGCCACAAAGTGCAGAACTTTAAAATGTTGCCACTGACATTGAGTGTATGAATGAGTTCCAGTATCTGTAGCCAATCATAGCTACAGATAGCAGAATTGATGTTGAGGTAGACAAGTGCCTAATTAATGCTTTCAAGGCATTTGGTGCATCAGGGGAGGAGAGGTGAGGTGGGGTAGGGGGGGGGGGAGGAGAGGTGAGGTGGGGTAGGGGGGGAGGAGAGGTGAGGTGGGGTAGGGGGGGAGGAGAGGTGAGGTGGGGTAGGGGGGGAGGAGAGGTGAGGTGGGGTAGGGGGGAGGAGGAGAGGTGAGGTGGGGTAGGGGGGAGGAGGAGAGGTGAGGTGGGGTAGGGGGGAGGAGGAGAGGTGAGGTGGGGTAGGGGGGAGGAGGAGAGGTGAGGTGGGGTAGGGGGGGGAAGGAGAGGTGAGGTGGGGTAGGGGGGGGAGGATAACATGCATCAGAGTCAGATAGATAGTGTGCAGGAGGCATGTGTGCGATGGAGAGAACAAAGTCTGAGGAGGAACAGAAGGATGATGTGAAGTTTGATGTATGCCTTCAATGGTTCCACAGTAATAAAAAAATATATATATACTGGTTAGAGCTTGACAATGTTAGCCTTCACTTTCTCTGCCAACTGTTCCATGGAATATTTTTCCATTAGTCCCCAAGTGAACTTTGGGTTATGCGTTCTAGCTGAAACTGGTAAAAAGGACAACCTGTTTTTCCTCAAGTGGTTATAATACTTCAGTGAAATCCTTCCCAAAGTGAGAAATACGATGATAATCAGAGTGTTGTTGTGATACCGTTAGTTGTTTGAATACTTGACAGACTCGATTAATAGCTGCATTGCTTTCCTTGCTTTTTCAATTGAGGCTGCATTCACATTAGCTCCCATGCCACTGAGATTATTCTTAAGTCGCCGGTTTAAATGTTCCATATTGAGAGTGCATGGAATATTTGCTCCTGGCTAGTCCGTGTATTGATACAATGACTCTGCAACAATCGTGCTCTCTGCCTGTCAGAAAATGTGTGGAGCTACTGGACACAGTTTCCTTGGCATAGTTGCTACGATCAGTGCTCTTGAAGTAGCACAAGAAGGAACTTCCAATATCGAAGAATCCTCTCACCATCCCCTGCACATACCACATCATGGAATCCATGCCATATCAAGCCCAAGGAAAGGAGCTCTGTGGCATACAGATGAACACCATCAACAGCAGTTTGAGGTTTATGGGACTCGTTGGATGTTGCAAAAGTTGTGAAATTGCCAGGAGTCAATTCAGCCAGCTCACGCACTAATTCAAGAAGGTTTAACGTCTGAATGACTTTGGTAGCTGCACCCACGTGCATGCGGAGCATTGGTAACATGAAACCCTCTGCAATATCTGAATAATTCGATAGATCAACTCGATCATGGACAGAGGTTATCCTCTGTGATGCTCTTGCAATTATGATAGAGGTTGAATGTTCATGTCCACATTGTCTGCAAGAAACTTATAGCTGAACCAGGCTTCACTTTTCTTCTCAGGTACTGGGACACTGTCTTCTTCACAGAGTAACTATGATAATAATTATTGAGATACACTCAAATACTATGTTTGCACACAATGCATGCACCATTGAGCACTTACCGGTCCATCACTATCACTGCTGTCAGTTCCACTGTCATCATCAACTGCTGGTCTTACAGAATCAAAATCGGAATTGTTATCAACACTTGTAGCTGAAATGGGGCAGTACCACCGCCATGCAGCATGATGAACACTGCCCTTTGAACCAGTCCCATGTGTTGATGTCGTGACTTCACTAGTTGTGAGGCCAAAAAAATATGATAAGACTTTTTCTTAGCCGGTTATTTCACCAAGTGTTCCAACAGACTCATCTAGGAGGGGAGCATTCCTCATGAACTCAAGCATAACTGTGTCCCAGTGGAAGTGCTTCATTTCTTCTACAGTGTCCCTCAATATGGAATCATGATCCTCTCTGCTTAAGCTCCTCGTCTCTGCCTTGATCTTTGTCGCCAATGTTTTAGTCATCGAGCTGCTCATTGAGACGAGTTCACTACTGTTGATGCCATTGAAGTGTAGCATCTTCTAGTAGGCCTCTTGACACACATCTTCCTTGATAGAGTTCTTCTGTTGTAGTGCTGATGACCAGATAGGTATGGAAGTAGTACCTGTATCAATCATGGAATCATAATATGCATAACATTTATTATAACTAATTACTTGGACACTTGGTGACTCTATAGGTTCCTCCTCTGCAGTAGGACCTGCACCATGTCCACTCATCTCACCACCACCAGCCAGTGCACTGGCATTGGTAGCAGCAGAGGGAGTGGCTGCCCTCAAGCGCTTAGTTTGAGAGTTGTCAGTTGCAGGTGGATCATCAGATGAAAGATGGCTTCAGTGTGGCGTCCTCCAGAGCTGTAATCCTAGTCTTGAACTCTTCCTTCAGGAGAGTTGGTTTTTCTTCAAATGTCTTGATCTTCTTCAGGGTCAGCTCACATCTATTGCACAGAACTGCTTGAGGATCTCTCATGGTGTAAAAAAAAATGACTCCAGCTAATTTTTTGAGAACACTCCTAGTTGCCTTAAATCCCAGTCCCTGCAACTTCTTTCTTTTCCTAGGATCAGTAGCTACAGGGTCTCTGCACAAAACCGAGTACAGTGTTGTACCAGACCCTTTCTCACCAAGGCCTTGCAGTTCAGAGGGTAAAGGGTCTGTCTAGAGAGACTAGTTTATTTCATCACCCACCTACTCACTAGTATGGCGTAGTCTGACCCTTTACTAAATGACTACACTGGGAAAGAGCCTGGGGACATTTGTGTAGCAGTTAACCACAAATTCCAATCTGGGCTATATTACTAATATCCACTTCCACATTCCAGCAGAACAACTTTAATATTGCCATGTCCCCAGACCTTTTCCATGGGCAAAGGGTCATGCTATGCTAGACTACCACCCACCCACATACGTGAACAATTACCGCTGCAAAGGACAAATATCTAATTATATTTGTTGCTTCAAACTTAAACCATGACCTTTCCTCCCCTTATGATATTCAGTTACATAGCTTCTAGAGGGAAAAAAATTTTTGTGTTGTGATTGTCATGGTTGCAAGTGCAACTGGTTGGGCCTTTCTTTCTTTAGACCAGGGTTGAGTTTATGACGGGATGAGTTAGACTTCTTTTAAGATTGAGGCCTTGATATTACAGCTTTAAATCGTGTGAGGACACTAGTACATTTCATGTTCTATACAGTTACAGATAGAGCTTCAGCTGATTCATGCAGTTTATGCTGCATACTCTGATGTGGAGCTGATTACCACATAATGTATATTTACACACTCTCCATGTACTGCCTAAAGTATTACACGCTTTCAACCCACACCTTCTGTCAGCCTAATCACTTCAGTATGGACAAGGAGAATGGACCAAACCCTGCAATACTGTCTTGATTTGTGGAGTGCTTCAGTGTAGGTTGGGTCGAGGAGGCAGTTTGAAGTAAGTTAGACATTATCAATGTGAGATTTGAACAAGTTTGGCGTGCAAACATCATTGTGCCCTGTCTCATCCTCGCTGGGGGAAGCAAGAATAGTTGGATTGGCCACATGGGAGAGGGGGGGGAAGGGGTGGGTGTATAATCAGAATAGTTTTAGTAGTAAACAATTGTGTACTTGTGAATGAATGAGTGCCACCTTTCTCTCTTTTTGCACTTTGTTGTTTCACACTTTCTTATTTATTTTCAGGGGACGCTAGTTCGTTGCCTCCTCTATCGCCCAAGCAGCTGATCAAACTGAAACATCTCAGTATCATAACTCTGGCTGCCAAGTGTCGGGTGAGTGGAGAATAAATGGGTGTGGTTTTTAATTATAGTGATTAGTATGTGTGTTGGTTCTGTGCTAGTGTGAGAGAGTGAGCATATTGTGAGTTTAAGTAAGTCAGGTCTTTCTATAATATATGCACCTATTAGGATCATGTCTATCTGGGCACACATGAATAACGATCCTTTCCCACCAAAGTCCCTCTTCCCCACTTTTTTTTTACCAATTAATTTTTTTTTTTTTTTTTTTTTTTTTTTTTTTTTTTTTTTTTTTTTATATAAATATATATACTGATATAATTTTTTTTCTATTCTCTAGTAGGGAAAATTATTTTGACAAAGAATTATATGCATGTGAGAGACATGTGAATGTGCATACTAATTTTAAAAAATTAATGACGTTCATGAAGTTGCTTATACTGGTCTAATCAGAGGAGGTGCTGTAGCTTCTGCATGTACACACACGCGCGCACACACACACACACACACACACACACACACACACACACACACACACACACACACACACACACACACACACACACACTAACGGCGTGCCCCAGAGGAGAACTTGCTCTGATGAATTGCATTGCTTGTTCCACCATCAAAACTTGCTGACTTCTACTAAGAACATGATACATTGGATACCTAGCCAGCAATCTGGGAAGAGAGTTCAGGAACATTCTGTGCTGACACATTCCATAGTTTGGAGAGAGAAGAGAGAGGAACAGGGAGGGAGAGAGGGAGGGTTGGAGAGAGAGAGAAGGAGGAAGGGATGGAGAGAGAGGGAGGGATGAAGAGAGGGAGGGAGGGAGAGAGAAGGGGGGTTGGAGAGAGGGAGGAAGGGATGAAGAGAGAGAGGGAGGGAGAGAAAGAGGGAGAAACGGATGGAGAGAGAGAAGGAGAAAGGGGGGAGGGAGAGAGAAGGGGAGGGGGGGGGGGGAGAGAGAAGAAGAGGAAGGATGGAGAGAGAGAGAGGAGAGAGGGGGGGAGTCCCAGGAGGAATAGCCCAGACTTGTGATGTATGCAATGTGATCACAATGTCTGAGGCAAGCCCCATGAGTGAGTGAGATCAGGAAATGTGAGGCTCAGGCAGGAGTGCTTGTGTGCCAGATGGGGTGGGGTAGTGGGCGTGGCCTGTCATGTGACTAGAAGGATAGAATGGAGTTTTTATATCATTTAATAGTGTTCTGCGTTTATGGTGTGACAATGTTTACCCTTTGTTTCAGACCATCCAATATTCCACCCTTTTGGTTGAGTTGGACATTCAAGACCTCAGGGCATTAGAGGTGGGTGATGGGTGTGCACCATTTTGGGTAGGGTGATGTGCATTAATTGGATTTATTGTGTATGTGTTGTGTGATGTAGTGTAATACACCACCTGTGTCACTACATTTGTTAATCATCTGGCACTGAACTATACAGGAGTGAATGTGATGCATACAAGTTGTGTGGGACAGAACAGAGGTAGGATGCAGATGGAAGTACAGATGCACTCTAAAGTTGAAGTTTGCAAACAGTTCCCCCCCCCCCCCCCAAACACCTTTTGTTTACTACCATGACGAAGGACTAAAAGCTCTCACAGGGTTTGGCTAATTTTATATTTATAGCTGAAGCCATTCGTGATGAATGTAGCTAGGAAGTACATGAGTTTTAGCTGAGATCAGGCCTTAGGATCACTATTCTCTAGGGAGTACAACCCCTTCCCCTTTATAGCACAGTGGGTGTGGCTTTTTTGTACGTTTTAACTTCCTGATGAGTTGCTGGAACTTCCTGTGGGTGGACCAGGAAGGAAGTGAATAGTGCCATTGTGTCATCTAGTTGCACAATTATTTATTCATGTTTGAGTAATGTCGGAGAAACAACAACATATCGAAACGCTTACAGATAATTAGCAAGGAAACATGTGACATCATAAGGGAGATTGCTCGTAAATTATAAAAGGACAGAAACATCGTATTTTTAGTCAGTCGAGTGATTGTGTATTTTTATTCAGTTGAAGTGTTGGAGTGACCTGTACAGTTATTGGTCAATAGTGTTATTATTCGTATATCTATATATCTATATATCTGTACTGTTTCTAAAGTTATCAAATTATATATTATATCTCAGTTGTTGAGGGAAGCCAGTTTGCTCAGAGTGAGAAACTGAGTTGGTCTGGGTGGAAAGAAGACCCAGGCATCGGGTGGAATTGTGCCTAGTAATTACTTCTTCGTGGAAGGGGGCAAATTCCATTACAAGTAACCTTGGTTACCCTGTGTTCCGATGTTATAGGATTTAGTGATTGAAGCAGTCTACGCTGGACTCATGAAGGCAAAGTTGGACCAGAGAAACATGCGAGTATGTCAAACATTAGATGATGTGTTTGTGAGACCAGTTGTGATTCTAAAGCTTTTATCAATTCTACACTGGGTTGAGGCAGGTTGAAGTAGGTTGACAATAGCTCTATGGGGACACACACTGGACCAACACCACACTGGGTTGAGGCAGGTTGAAGTAGGTTGACAATACCTCTATGGGAACACACTGATAGGGTTGAAGTGAAGTACATGTGTTCCTTGTGTGTAGTTGGAGGTCGAATGTTTCATTGGCAGAGATACAAAGATGGAAGAACTCAACACCATGGTGGACACCTTACAGAACTGGTGATTGTTACACTAATGCAATAATACAGATAGTGTGTATGTGTGTGTATTTCTCTGCCTGCCAGTAAGTCCATCAGGGATGGGGGTGGTGTGTGTTCACTCGTACGAGTGTGTTGTATGTGTGTTCTCACAATTGCTATAGTTTGTGTGCTGTGGTGTGCAGTAGTTTGTTGCTTCCTCCTGTGATGTGTGTTACTGTGTTGCTGTTGACCAGGTGTCTCAACTGCGCCTCCATCTTGCAGCTGCTGGAGTCTGAGATGGCCCGTGCTGATAGACTAAAGGGAGAAGGCATACAGGGGAAGGAGAATCACGACTCTGCCGTGAAACAGCTAGTGCAGACACTCAAGGTATCAGCAGGGCCCACTGGGTCAGCCGACATGGAGGAGAATGCCTCACAGTTGAGGGATAGCAGAATGGCCGCCTTCTTCTCACCGAGTGGCAGTGTGAAGAAAGGGTTAGTTCTGTGGAAGTTGAAGCCGTAATTTTCCTCAGAGTAGAACCAGTGTTTTCAGGGATGTGGAAGTAGATTCATTCTGGTATTGGTTGAAATTGTTTTGTTTTTTTCTTGTTGGACTAATCAAAATGTTGTGTGATGGTTGGTGGTGGTGGGTGAATAAAGGGGAAGGGGACATTTGAGAGAGGCCACTGTGTGTGAGTGGGTGGGTGTGTGTAAAAATGTATAACTGAAGATATTGAACAGACTGAGGAAATTGATATTCTAGAAATGATGTCATTATTATTTAGATGTGTTCTCCCTCCCCCCCCCCTCTATGTCACTCTATCTGTGTCCAGGGTGCGTGGAAATGCTGTCTTGCTCTCGAAGAAATAAGTGGTAACTATAGTGATCAGTCAGAACATTTTACAAAGCAACAAACAATTAAATTCCTCATTAACAGATTATCATGTGTCCTATTTACTCTCTCAGTCCCTACCAGTGTGTGTGGATGGGTGTGTATAACGAAGTATGTATTTTGTAACTGTAGTAGCCTCACAATGGATCTAAGTCCACACGCTTGTATCCCAGTAATCAAAGGATTGAAAGAAAGCTTTTATTGAAAATGACAACTTGACAGCAACAGACATGCAGCAACAACTCAATTCTACTCGACAGACAATGACAGTAGAACAAAAGGTATTTGTACAAAAATGAATAAAAGAACTAGTTCATCATGAAACCACACTTATGAATAACATTAACATTAAATGAATAATAAGGATAATCAACAGTCACCACACTCCCTCCCGTTAATTTGGAAGAGCCGGTCTTTCAATTCGGATTAAGAGGAAGATTTGGTTTGTACCGATCTGGAGGTTGACGGATTCTTGTCGATCTACGTAGCGTCGACATGTTTGATCCTGTATCCCCTTGTAGAGGATTAGACGATGTAGCAACGATCGGATTGGACGATGTAGTAACTATCGGATCGGATGAAATCTTAGCACTGGTAAGTGGTTCAGATGCTGGAGTATTTAGAGGATTGGTACCAGATAAAGGAGTATCCTCAACGAGTGGAATGTCGGAAGATATAACTCGACTTCTGATGTTATCAACATGCCTACGCCTGGTTGTTCCATCTTGCAACTGAATTACGTAAGAAAGAGGACCTGTCACTTCTGCCACTGAACCTGGTAACCATTTAGGAGACTTTCCTGTGAAGTTCTCTGCAAAGACAACTTCTCCAACTGCAAAAGTGCGAGTTGGTTTAGAGTTGGTTTAGAGTTGTCGTGGGACAGCTTTTGTTTGGCTTGTCTATTCCCAACTTTCAGTGACAGATCTGGACGTAAATTATCCAAAAGAGAACGTGGGCGACGACCCATGAGTAGCTCTGCTGGCGCTATGCCAGTGGTAGAGTGAGGCGTTAAACGATATGTTAACAGGAACTTGGATAGCCTCTCCTGAATTGGAAGGTCATGCATTCGCTTTACTGCTCTCTTAAAGGTCTGGACTGATCGTTCAGCTAAACCATTGGTTGAAGGATGATATGGAGCGGATGTAACATGGTGAATGCCATTCCTATCCATGAACTGGCGGAATTCAGCACTAGTGAAACTTGGCCCATTGTCGGTAACAATCTTTTGAGGCAACCCATGGGTAGAGAAAATCACATGAAGTTTCTTAATCGTTTTACTTGAAGTAATTGCCGTCATTATTTCGACGTCCATCCATTTAGAGTGTGCATCCACTAGTACTAAAAAGTTTTTACCAAGAAAAGGACCAGCAAAATCCAAATGCAATCTGGACCATGGTTTACTTGGCCACTCCCAAGGATGGAGCGGAGCCACTGGTGGAGATGGTCTCGATTCTTGACACACTTGACATTGCTTAACAATTTGTTCAATCTCAGAATCCATCTTTGGCCACCAAATGTAACAGCGTGCAAGGGATTTCATTTTGCTGCAACCAGGGTGAGTGGAATGTAGTTCATTCAAGACAGCCAGCCGACCTTGTGGTGGAACAACCACCCGAGCTCCCCAAAGCAGACAACCATCAATGACACTTAACTCCTGTGCTCTGGACTGGTAAGGGGTAAATCGCTCGTCTAACTTGGTCGCAGGAAACCCTTGTAAGACAAATTGTCTGACTTGAGAGAGAGTAGGGTCCTTAGTGGTCCACCTCTGAATGTGAGGACAGCTAATGGCTGTAGTAGACAAGTGATCCATGACATGTATGACATCTCCAGCAAGACCATCATGGAAAGACATAGTTAAGAGATTTCCCTGCCTTGTACAGAATGCTGTACTGGTAGGCTGCTAGAGTCAGAGCCCATCTCTGGATCCTTGAAGATGCCATGACTGGAATGCCTTTGATCTCACTGAACAAAGAAGAAAGTGGTTTGTGGTCTGACTGAATAGTGAAATGTGTACCATAAATATAATTATGGAACTTTTTAACTCCAAAAATGATTGCTAAGCCTTCTTTTTCAAGTTGTGAGTATTTCTTCTCTGCTTGGTTCAAAGTACGTGAAGCAAATGCTATTGGTCTCTCCTGACCATCACTCATTTGGTGCGAAAGCACAGCTCCAAGGCCATACTGAGAAGCATCACATGCCAAAACTAGAGGTTTGGAAAAGTCAAAATGAACAAGTAGAGCATCTGTCTGTAGTGCATCCTTAGCTAATCGGAAAGCTTCATCTTGAGAATCACCCCAGACCCATCTAATTTGCTTACACAGTAACTTATATAGAGGTGCAAGTTTAGAAGAGAGGGTTGGCAAAAATTTACTGTAATAGGTTAGCATACCAAAGAAGGAACGGAGTTCAGTAACATTTTTGGGCTTAGGAGAATTTTTAATTTCCCTAACTTTCTCTTGAGTTGGATGAAGACCTTGAGCATCAATGATGTGCCCAAGATACTCTATCTGAGGAAGCAGAAAAGAGCACTTCTCTTTGTTAAGACGTAACCCAGCTTCAGAAAGACGTTGCAACACCTGCTGCAAGTTTTCAATATGTTCAGTGAGGTTTGGACCAGCAATCAGGATGTCATCCAAATAAATGGATACCCCCTTTAAACCCCTTAATAGAGTCTCCATAGCTCTTTGAAAAATTGCAGGAGCTGAAGCCACTCCAAAGGGCAACCTGTTGTATTGGAACAGTCCCTTATGGGTATTGATAGTTAAATACTCTCTGGATCCCTCCTCCACTGGAATTTGTAAATAGGCATTTGCTAAATCCAACTTGGAAAAATATTTTTCACCAGACATATTAGAAAACAGTTCCTCAATCCTAGGAAGTGGGTAAGATTCTGTGTGTGATGCCTGATTGATTGTGGTTTTGAAATCACCACAAATTCTGACAACACTCTTTTTCATGACGGGTACAATGGGTGCAGCCCACTGAGAGGATGTAACAGGGGATATGATTCCTAGGTTGGTTAATCTATCCAATTCATCCTCCACCTTTTTCTTTAAAATGTAAGGAACTGTACGAGGTTTTGTACAAAAATGAATAAAAGAACTAGTTCATCATGAAACCACACTTATGAATAACATTAACATTAAATGAATAATAAGGATAATCAACAGTCACCACAGTAACTGCACATAAGTTTGCCAATACTAACAACAACAACAAACAATCAAAAGATAAACATCTCACTAAACAGATAACAAATTAAATTAGTCCACATAAACAAACAGCACACACGATTAATACTGTCCCCTCTTCAATGTTGATGTCATGGCAACACTGCTTCCTGTACCAGGATCATTGGTGATGCCTTTCTTCTTCAACAGTCTTCTCCATGATTGCTTGAGTTCTTGAATGTTCACCACAAACACCAGGTTTATCACTGGAAATATGGCCAGCAAGATGTAGGAGAGAGTTGTGATAGATGGATTTGACAGCTTTTCAAATTCAGAACGACTGCATGGATTGTTTGGATCGTGACCACTCTGCTCACAGAAAAAGTACCTTTGAATATTTTTTACAAAAGGTGAAGCGTTTCTTGTACCCAGTGCAAAAGATGTTATAGCAACGACAGAGAGTAAGACATAGTAAAAGAAAACAAATAATAACTTCTTTTCAGCAGTTCCAAACTCGAATGGATTGTTTGAATGATTAATCTTGGACAATATGTTTCTCTATAAAAAAAAAAGGTGATCATAATATGGATTAAAAAGTTATAACCAAGAGAATAAAGATTTAGCTAATACTAAAGGAGAAAAACTCTCACAGCTAAGCTGTTTTCAACAAGTGGATGGATTGAGGGTCTATAATAGTATATACATATTTGCAACCACTTTGTTCCCCATTTTATGCTTCTGAAGATACAACAGCCAGACCAGTCATGGGAACATGATGCTGTTCCATTTCTGAAAGAATGAGATACACCGAACTATGGTAGATGCTAATAACACCACGGTGGCTAAACCTATTTTAATGTTGTTAAACTGTTTTCTTTGGTGTTGTCATATTCCCTCACTGCTGTTGCTAACCCATAGCCCACTCATTTAATTTCAGTCAACAGTGACAAAGATATACAGCTGACACAGTGTAGATGACCACTCTAAGTCAAGCTGATCTACATGCAAATGTTCCGGACATGGCAAGGTTGCCATCAGTTTTGTGTGGCCTCACCTTCTCACTTGACTAGAGATATTCCTAACTCTGACAATTTACCAATTAAGAGCCATTGCTCGAGAGAGAAGAGAGAGAGAAGAGAGAGAGAAGAGAGAGAGAAGAGAGAGAGAAGAGAGAGTCTGTTACTCTCCAATTAAACCATTAAAAAATTTTTTTTAAAAGAAGAGGAAGGTTAAATGGGATATGAATTCACTGGAATTTGGCTGGTTACCATGGTGACACTGTCATATACTAGCAAAACCTCATCAAAATACTTTTTTAAAAACTATTGCTATTCCAGAGAATTGTTTTACCATTGTACGACAGGTTCTAAATATTGAATAGTTACCAGTCATGTAGGACTGCCCATCTCCTGCTATACTACAGCTGGGAGGATGAGCCAGTTCTACACAAGTGGCAACTATTTAGTATCTGTCGTATGCTGACAATACTATTCTGTAGAATAATAGTAATAATAAATACACAATTTAAAAATATTTGCCTGTACTTGTCGCCATGGTAACCAGCCAGAGGTTGAGGTAAAAAAAAGGAACCCGAATTGTTGAATGGTTTCTAATATAGTTAAATTCATAAATCTGCAAAGGCTGCAAAAATTGTGGCTGTTGGTATCAATACCTTCACCTGATTCATGACATAATCTGCTCACGCACGCGCGCACACACACACACACACACACACACACACACACACCACACACCATGAGAAGAAGAAGAAGAAGAAGAAGAAGAAGAAGAAGAAAGACATGAGAAGAAGTAGAAAGAAAAGCAACTCCCATTGTTTATTACTGTTCTACACTAACTCCTTGGGGGGGGGGGGGGGGGGGGGGGGGGTGTGTGTGTGGGTATGATGCATCAGTTATGTGACTTACTCTATGCACAGACCAGAAGATGGTGATAATCATGGTGCACCCAGAGGCCAAGATGACAACCATTGGTAGGATGAGAGTGTAGAATATGATATCTGGGTCTGTGCCAGTGCACAGAATAGCCGGGAACCTAGTACTTCTGAATCCCATTCCACCTGACAAAAATGAATTTTTTGAACTGCTTGGCAATGAGGCACTCTCTGTTTGATTCTGAAGGTCAAGAGCAAAGTCAACCATAGAGGATATTATTGGGATGAGTGGAAGTAAGACTCCAAGGATCACACATGTTATGTGAATGTACTTGATCTTGCCAGACATGCTTCGGGCATGGAGGGGGAACACAACTTGCCAGAAGAGAGCAGATGTGTGGAATAGCCACCATATGGCTAATTGCCCAGGCACATATGTATATATTATCCCTGCAAGTTGAATAAAAATAAGTAATTAAAACACTGCGAAAAACCCAAAAAAAATCACAAAAACAAAAACACACACCTAATTCACCTTATTCTTTTCTCACTTCAAAATTTTGTTCATTTATTTTATATTTATTTTTATTAATCTATTTTTACTGACAGAACAGATTTTGGTAATGCAATTATTTTGCACGGTTTTGACAAAGTGTTGAATTGAAAAGTTAATTTCATTAAAACTAAAATCATTTCATTCAAACAGGCCTAACCTTCTAATTTTTGAGATCTAAGACATCCCATCCATTAGTCAACATCACAAAGGAGCAAATAGTATGTCGCACAGCTGAAACAAATCTATCATATTATATAGAAACAGTTTGTTCTCATTTTAGTTTGACTTATCACTAAGGCTCTGGTACAGTTGTACATTACATATATATATTGTCAGTGTTGCGAGTCAAAAAGCATACTAATTAACTCAACCCTGTGAGGATTATATTCTTGTGTTATCATCTTCCTGTGTTTCCTCCAGACATTAAACTGCATTAAAGGAGCACAATCTTGCAGACCAAATGTCTCAAGCTTCAAAGTTGGTATTTGGCAATGCCAAATGGTAATGAGGTCTAATAGGAAACGGTGACAACTCGGGTCAAAGAAAATTGGTTGGGATCTTTAGGCCACAATTAGATATGAAATGATCCCACCACATGGTTCAAGCATATTGAGAGAAGACAAAATTCCTCCTTTTTTAGGAATACTGAAGTACAGAAGGAAGTTATGCTGGGAGTGCTTGTACCTGGAGTTTTCATCTCATTCATGAGTGAAATTATTGAACTATTTCCAAGAGGGTCATAAATTTGGTATAGAATTGTTGAGGACCATGGTGTCAATATTGGCCGCTCCAGAGATTTATCACAGTGTGCAGTCTGGTGTGAACACAGGCATTATGTAATATATCACGAATCCTGGAAGGAAACTAAATGCCATAGATGAGAACTACAATTCCACTGGAAACAGTGTCCAATATAATCAAAATGAAATAGCTCACAGAAAACAAAACAGATTCAGACAACAACACCAGATAATCAAGAGTAATTCACTGATGCATTTGCATATTACTAATTACCACACAGATACATGACTTCTTTAATTACCTGCTGCCACACAAAATGGAGTCACGGTTCTCTGACTTTCAACCAGATTCTTAGATGAACAGAAAAGCTTATTTCTGTCCATGAAGTTGACAATAACCATGAATGCTGAGAAAAAATAAGAAAAAATTCAAATGGATATTGTGTTGCTACATGTGTTTACTATTACTGTGATGTGCCCAGAACTAAATCAGTGACTTACCTAAAACCATCAGGTCGATAACCATATACACCACGAAGATGGACGGGAACACAAGTCTGTGATGGTCGAAATAATGATAATAACAGTAATACCACCACTGCTACCTTCATACCTATATCTTGTTCAACATTTGTATAGCCAACAATAGCGGCCCTGCACTAAGACCTGTGGCCAATAATTACTATAATATTTATAAAACATAGAATTTTAGACCAGGCAAAATATTTAAGGTGAGGTTAAAGTTGAGGTAAAAGCTATAACCTTTGGGTCTCTATATAGTAAAGTACTCAGTTATAACCACAGGGTTTCTGTACAGTAAAAGTATTCAGTTATAACCACAGGGTTTCCATATAGTAAAAACATTTAGCTGTGACCAATTAGTTGTAAATTTTTTTTTTTTGGCGTTTCCAAACAGTAAACAATTAGTTAAAAATCCATTCCTGAGCAAAACTTGTGGATGCATACTGACACCCCCCCCCCCCCCACACCAACACCATTCCAAGGCCCAGTGTGTGCCACAGGTTAAAGTCTGTGTATAATGATATAAACTCACACTCTTTTGTGTGTTAGGCATGATATTACGAGGACTGCTACTGATGCCAGAAATCCTATGACCGCTGCTATGAGGACCATGACATCCATGAATAGGGACAGCTGATCACTGTACTCCTTCCAAGTATGGCAGTTTGGTATACAAGCACTTGAACCATTGTCTCTATAGAAGCCTTTAGAACACTCCAACACTTCTAGAGCAGTTGCATTGGGAGATCCTTGATGATTTGCTATGTACGAAATAAGGAAAAAAATATGAAACCAAAATATTGCATCAAATTTTTCCCTGCGGAGATGGCTACAAGGAAAGAAAAAGAAAAAGAAAGCATAATTTTGATCAATACAAGAAAATGAATGAAAAGAAATACCAAACAAACAGAAGCATGCCAAATGCATTGTTCTTTAATTCACAGAATTAAAAAAAATTTCCCTTCTCTTTTCTTTCATTTCAGAAACTACTGCTATATGGCTACATATACTGCATCTTAAAGTGTTATAGATTAGTGTTTTCATTCTTATTTTTTAGATATGGTCCAGCTTTTGTTGGAATAGTCAACTGTAAATATTTAACAAAATTCATACTATTCAGTGTTCTTCTGTTCCAACTATGCAAGTTGTCAAATTTTGAAATTTTAAAGAACATTGCATCCAGACTTGTCAGTGCTATGAAGCATGGGTACATACAACAATTTTCATGGTAGACATATTATTTTATACTGTAAGTAACACAGAGCCATTGTTCATTTTGCTGTTAAATAAAGTACAAAATTTCATTTTTTTTCTTGCAGTATGTAGCCCTGTATACAATGAAAGCATCTTATGACCATTGTAGCCATGCAACTGATTCTTGTTTAAGTATTCTTGCTTCAATACTCTGAACTGGCTGTTCCAAGATGTGTTTCAAGAATAACATCAAACTTGCTTATTAATTTCAGAAACAGTATAGTTCTAAGCTTTACAGCTATGATCTCACTGGGAGTTTTTCTTGGAACTAAAATTTTAGAAGGCAGTGAACTGGACTGTGCATTAAAAAATGAAATGTTCTTGGAACATTACTAGTAGACATAAGCAAACTTTTAAAATCTTATTCATGCCCCCCCCCCCCTTTCTAAACTGGCTGTAAGATTCACTGTGCTTTAACAGAATACTTTACTGTGGGGTCACCTTAGGGGTCGAAGTTCATTCTCAATGCAAGCTTAGTTAGTTTATTGTTGCTTTTTTTTTAATGTTTTCACATGTCTTTGGTGCCAATGAAAATGAAAAATTTTATAACTTAGCGAAACGCCTAGGACTATCCTTGCTCAACGGGCCAGGATTATGTGATATTCAAAAAATATTACCACTCTGGCATTTGAACCTTGAAGAAGTGAGCATTTGTTCTACTCCAAGAATAAAATATCTCTGGAGTCAGACCTATGAGACCTTTATTTCTGATTCAGTCAGTGAATATTGGATTTCTGCTAACATTTCTTTAAGTAAAAAAAAAAAAAAAAAAAAAAAAAAAAAAATTCTTATTATTTTTTTGATACTAGGATTCTTGCAAGGGATGGAATCTTACAAAAAGGCCTAAAAAAGAAGGATGAGATGGTTTCTCCAAGCTGAAGGTTGGTGGTATGAATCCCCGACTGGTTTTTCCCTCCATTCCACTTTTATTCTTCCTTTCCAAGTTGAAGGTCAGTGGTTTACAACCGGTTTAAAAAAAAAAAAAAAAAAAAAAAAAAAAAAAAAAAAAAAAATCCTAGAGTTGTTCTGCACATCCCCCTTCCCCCCTAGAAATAATTACTCATGATCAAAACCTTCTACATTTGATTGTCTGATCAAAACCATGCCCAATCAACACTGGGCCCACACACACACTCCATGGTGGACAGCAGAGAAAATAATGGAACAAGAGTTCACCATCTCATACCAGTTGAGGGATCATCAGAGTGCAAACCTTAGCCATAAAGGACATTTTTGGTTTCTTTCCTTTGGTTCTCAATAAAAAAAAAAGAAAAAGAGTTTTTATGAAAGTGATGCTAGTAGTAAGTAGTGCCAAATTTAAAAAATAAATAAAAAAAATTTTAATTATAATCTCAAATATGCATTTTGTACTACTGAAACCTGGTAGGACATCTTCTGCCGTCTCTCCTTTGATTTGCATCAAGTAACTAAAAGCCATCTGAGATGGAATTCCACAACAGGGTATTTTTTTAGAGTGGCTGAGTGTATTTACACAGTGTATATAGTGTCAATTACAATTACTGTTATTTATACTTCAATTACACAATTGAAATTGAAATCGGAAGAAAACAGACAGAAAAGTGCACACAAGGTGAAAACAAGACAAGCTTTCGCTATGCAGCTTGTAAAAATGCATTCATGAAAGTGGTGTCAATAGTAAAGTGTTCAAAATTGTATTGAAATTAGAACCTCAAGATAAGCATATTTAGAAATACAACAATTTTCTCACATTCTCATCAAATCTCAATTTCACATAACTCTGTTTTTTGTTTTTTTTCAACTGGTCAATGCCAGGTACCTTAGCTAGATATTTGAGGTGTTGGGTGAAGGTCTCACTATACCATGTTGCATACATGGGATGTTGCATGTTGTAGCCTCCCACACTGGCAGTGCGGACAAGCTCACCCTCAAGCTCACCCTCGTGGTACCAATCAAATCTAGAAAAATGGTCTAACATGAGGCTCCTCAGTAAGAGTTCCACACATGGTGTGGGTACCTCTGCTAGTAATTGGATACAAGAAGTGATTGTAGTACCTGTATGATTATTGTACTTCAGATATAGATAGGTCAACATACTTGTGCTTATATACACATTTGCAACCTCCCCCTCCCCCCCCCCCCACCCCCCCCCCCCAAGAGCTTCTTAGTGCATGAGGTACTATTACGACTTAATTGTATTTTAATTGCCAACTACTTGTGGTAGCCAGTTATGGTTAATTAAGTGAATTATATATGAAATGGGCAAGTGTAATGCTGGTGGTCTTCATGGAGTGTTTGTAACAGGGACCATGGCCAAGCATTTGGTGAGGTGCTACACTATATGGATTAATTGCACAGTGATGGCTATATCTTTACTTAACTAAGTGCCTGTGCATATGTGTCAGTCTATAGGAAACCATGACAAAATGGTCGAAATTGAGGATATGAGTTGTTTTTTTAAAATTTAAATAGCAAGTACTATCATAGAAGATGAAGGTACCAGAGGGATGTTGTCATAGCAACTACCAATATGGTATTACAAGTAACATACTTATTTTCCCATTGTTTTGAAAGGAAGGGGAAGTTTCTAACCCATTTAGCTTAAAATTGAATTTGTATGGCCATGTTATGTTTTCCTGTGGACTCACACATATATTAATATAATTAGATTTGGTTAGAGTAATACTTTCACTTGCTCTCTATGGCTCTACGTTTAGTGCATCTGTTATCGATTTGCTTAAATGATAGGATGCATACGAACCACCTTTCTTTACTAACCTATATTTTCTATGACTGTTCTGTTTGTAGAATCATTGTGGTTCATTGTAGGACATGATGAAGCTTCACGAGGTAACCCATCGCAGTCTGGGAGGTCAATAAGTGATTCAACAATATTCCATTCCCTTTGGCATGTTTTATCTCTGATCTCCTCACACTCACTCCTGGTAGGACGGATGGGGACCCCTGACTCACCACAGAGACCAAAAAGATGCAGACATATCAATGGAATAGCTTTACTTTTGCATTCATTACTTGATTGAAGAGTTGTTAGCCCATTTATCAGTTTCGTAACAATGGCTTCTTCATTCCTCACCACTAACACAGTTCCCCTTGGATCAAGTGCACAGTCAGCAGATATCATAAGATCAGCAAACTCAGTGGAGCAGACACCACTAGCTGCAGGATACTGGAGTGGTGAGGAGCATACAGAGTCTTCTGAAGAACTGCTATTAGGCGTTACCTGGGTGAAGCAAGAATTACATTATGTATTATAAATAGTTTCCTTAGCTTATTGCTTTCACACTTGTCCTTAATTACACACTGGGTGTTGTGGTGTGGGGTGGTGTGGGGTGGGGTGGGGTGGGGTGGGGTTGGGTGGTGTGGTGTGGGGTGGGGTGGGGTGGGGTGGGGTGGGGTGGTGTGGTGTGGTGTGGGGTGATGTGGTGTGGTGTGGTGTGGGGTGGTGTGGGGTGGTGTGGGGTGGTGCGGTTTGGGTGGTGTGGTGTGGGGTGGTGTGGTGTGGGGTGGTGTGGTGTGGGGTGGGGTGGTGTGGTGTGGGGTGGGGTGGGGTGGTGTGGTGTGGGGTGGTGTGGTGTGGTGTGGGGTGGTGTAAGACCATGTATCTGCAATTAAATCACAATTATTAATATTACTGAAAAGGGAATTTTCATGAAAATTGATGTTAACATGAAGACGGAAATATCATTTTTTTTTTAAATACAACCACTGATACATTTTCAAAGATGATTTCACTATATTACTTGATTAACAGCATTTTAGACCCATCGACCCTTAAATTAACTTAAAAAAAATATTTTTTTATACAAGATTATGATTATTGCTAGTTGCAATCATAGCCAATTCAGTATATGGTGGTGAGGTTAAGACAATTATGGATACCAGATGCGATTTAAAGAGGAAAAAAATTTACTTTGAATGTATTAACAAAACCTGTTTTGGTATATTCTAAATAAAATATCTATGTATGTATAACACTGTGTTTTGTTTGTTTGTTTGCTTCTTTTCCCTTATGCTCACACAGTCACTGTGCCACATTTAAAAATTAAATGAAATTAAATTCTTTATGACACCTAGGTCTGGGCTAAGGGAGGAGGAAGAGGGAAGTGACTCAAAATACACCAGAATTGATCTGTTCTTTTCTTTCTTTACCAATGAGATTATGTCTCACAATGATTTATTCCTGGTCTGAGCCATTGCTCCATATAAAATTTATAAAGCTGTGGAAGTGTTTGTCAAGGATCTGACATTACTGGAGATTAAGAGTGGTTTACACCGGAGAACCTTTTTGAGGAGCACTGAATGTTTGCATATCTCTCAAGCATACAGTGAGTACATACTCCACATTGTGGAAGTAAAAATTCCATGACTATGAGCATTCAATGCAATCATAGCCATGGCGATGGTATACAGAGACAAGAATCTTACTTTAGTTTTCCAATATAGTGCTATGGTAAGTTAGAGTATCTCCCTGTGATGGAGTCAGTACTAGAATCACTAGTACACATGCATCAGATATCAACTCTACATTATGATCATGAATATGGTTAAATATTTCATCCCCACCATGAATGAGGTGATTTTATCAACAAGTGACCTTTCTTCTTAATTTAGTATCCGAGTATTCTGTTATACAAGTGCACATGGCTTTCTTTCTGTTCTCTAGTAAAATGATGTCCTTTAAGAAAGAGAATGATACAGAAATGGAATATTTTCAATGTTGTCATCAATGAACTTGAGATTGACTAAGCAATTCGAGAGTTCCTTGTGATTACTAGAAAAATAAATAGCAAGACTACAATACAATGAATGTGACGATAGAACAGGGTGGGGGAAATACTCCCTTAAAATCCAACCAACTAACTATATTTCACTATTTTAAAATTAGTTGGTTTCTTGCACTATTGTAGGTTACTGAACAGCTTCAGTCGTGGCATCAAGTAGACTGCTTCTGGGCTCTCACCATGCTGACCTTGGTGGCTGGACATATCTCGCTCGAACAGGCAAACAGACAATTATGTAACATAGCCTATAACTTGCATATACTCGTAGGCTTTTGCCATGCTGACTTTGGTGGCTGTCTCTAGCAGTTTCGGAAAGATAGTGGTCTAACAGACAGACATCTCACTCATAAGCATTGGACATCTTTTAAGACCTGTTCACACTGCACATAATAACCAGTTTCAGCCATGTCTGGAACGGGTTCCATGCGTCCACACTACACCTGGTTTCATCCCAATGGGTTTCACCCGGTTTCACCTAAAACCTTCAGAAGGGTAGGCTTCAAGCGCCTCAGATTCATTTAACATTTCTGTGGCTTTAATGTTGATGTGCACTATTAGGATTTGAATACAACAGCTCTCTCCCTCCTCTCTATCCTCCATTTTTGTGATGACATTGCAGACGGAAAAAGACAACAAAGTAGCACACAAGAAGATAAAATACCCTATTTCTATATGAGGAGAGGAAAACCAATTAATCAGCGCAGCCAATTATTCAGCCCATGCAAGTGATGTGGAGCAGGTTCAGCACTATGCTAGTGTGGACGCAAAAAAACGTTTGGAACTGGGTGTTGTTGGAGAGAGGTACAAACCTGTTTGTAGTGTGGACAGGCCTTAAGAAGGAATATCCAAAATGACTCTTCCTTAACAGTGGAACTTTCAGTTGTGAAGTGCTAAAACTGCACACCTTGCATCTGTGACCCCAAATAAGTGTATCACTTACCAGACAGAAGCTCACCAAATACCAAATAGGGGGGGGGGGGGGGGGGGGGTACGATGGGGGAGGGCATAGGGTCAGGAAGTCAGCCCTGACACTGAGTTAATTGGTTGTATGATTGTATTATTGTGTTGATTGTTTTAGGAATAGAAGTGGTAATTTGTTGTGTGTATGTAGTTAAGTGCTAAAAGAAATGAAACATCAATTAATTTAATTGTTATATAAGGACCAGCTCTTTATTTGTGTGTAGGTTTAACTAATGCTAGCAGGTGTACATGGCATTGCCTGGGATATGACATACGCACAGAAAGAGCCATTCTATTTTCTTGAGTTTAGCAAATAAACTCGTTCCAGTGTCATCATTAAACTATTTTTATAATGTCCACTAGTAAAGTTGAACAATGTTGATAGAATCAAACATTTTCCTGGCAAACTCAGCTTCAGTGTGGTAGAAAATTTCATGAAGGATCCCAGCCATGGAGGAGGAAAATTTAAGGAGGAAATTTTTCCAATGGGGAGGGGTTTCCTCACCCACACCCCCTCCTCCAGACCACCCTAATAAAAAGGGAGAAAATAGATTAGTTAAAAATTATTCAACTTGAAGTTTGAAAAATACTAATTAGGGGTGGTAGAGGTAGTTGGGTGGGTAATAGAAGTTCTATTATTGTGCTCTGACCAATACAAGTGAATTGTAACACTCTTGCAACTTGTGGAGGGGAGAACTTGAAGGTACTTGTCTCAAGCCTTGCCAGCCATCCTGACAGTACCAGTGTGGAGGAGTGACTAGCAGATTAAAAGGTGTTGATATTTTGACAGGAAGTGGGAAGAAGTGGCTGCAATCAAACCAATCCTCTGCCTTCTGAGGCCAGAAGTACTTGGCACAAGTGACAGAACTCAGTGTCTGTATTGTGGTTGTCCTTGCCAGGATTCCTATTCAATTAGGTTATGTTGGAAGTACTTTCAGTGTGAGTGCTCTGAGGGTTGAACAGCTGCACTGCAAAGGATCAGGTACATGGTTGGGTTGGGTAACAGGCCAAGTAAAGGGCTGAGTTGAATAAAAAGGTAGTTAGATTTCAAGGCATGCTTAAACCTCTTGAGGCAGCAAGAATTGGTGTCATTCCTGGGTCTTCATCATGTGGGAGTCAGATGTAGTCAGTTAGAAGAGGACGGAATGTGTAGGAACAAAATAATACAATACACCAATCTCACCTCATATTGATGGCTTTAGGGCATTGTATGATCCTCATGAGTGAGGTGGGTTTATTACATGATTAATGAGAAGGTTCTAGATCAAACATGAACCACATTTTGAGCGTCCCAACTAAGAACAATTTATTAGATCATAAAGATCTAATCCAAAAATATTATTCATTACGTCATCATGATAAGCTACTGAAAAGGAAGAAAAAAGTCTTTAAAAATATGGTCCAATGGTTAAGGCACAGGTCTACTGAGATGGAAATCCGGGGTTTAAATTCAGGACCGGACTTTTATTCCCCTCTCACATAATTTCCTTTTTTCTTACTTCTTTTTGGTTTTCCTTTAATCCTTTCTTTGTTCAATTTTTCTTCTTCCTACCCCCTTTTTTCCTTTCTTCTTTCCTACTATTTATTTGAAGTGTTGCCCTCAACTATTTCATTTGGAGTCTTGCTTGTGGCTATTTCATTTGATCGAGACAAGGACACAGTACATGCACATTACAGCAACTCACTGTTTAGAATTGACCCATATTGATGATAGACTAGGTACTCTCTGATTAGTAAAGTTGAAAGGTTTCATGTGGTTTACCACAATACTTCTTGGTTGACTAATCAGTGGTTTTTCCAGTAAATTGAACTCAAGTTTACAACAGGACAAATTGTGGAAACCTGTTAGTTTGCTTACAGGAATGTTTTAAAATAGAAACCTTTATGCAGACAAACTAGAACTAATTGGAATTTTTTTTTAATGTGGTACTGAGTCATTTATATTAAGTCACATAACTTCCATATTAGGAAATTGGTCACTTATCGCATACTTTTTGGGATATTTTTTTCATTTGGGGTATCCCATGAGGATGGAGGTATCAATTTATGCTACCATAACCTACCTAGTTGTTCCACAATAAGGTGAAAAATTTCACCAAAATAAGTTTTGAAATGTACTTGTGCATAAGGGCCAAACAAACAAGCCAATACACAGACAGTGTTTTGTATAAATAGAATACAGAGAAAATATTTCAAAACTCAGTCAGAATGCTGGAGCTACACATTTCTAACTACTTCTGGCATATAGCTAAATCAGAGTTACTTCACTATGCAAGTGTTACACTATCAGTCTTCAGATTAGCTGAAGTTTCTGAATCATCAAACTGCACCTTCAAATCAACGAATCAATCCCCTTGGCAGTCAGCATTAAGTATGCCACTCATATTTGCTCAGCCAAGGTCATATCAGAATAATACCATCAAACATTATATATTTTTTGTGAATATCAAATAGAATATATTTGTTTTTGTTGATGGGAATCATATATTTGGAGCTGTGGGGTGTTTGCTGCTCGTAGTGTCTACACACTAGGATGGATGTCCATGTTGAAACGCAAATTAACATGAGGTTCATTGTATTGGTAATTTCCCACTTGAACAAACCCTAATAGACTCAAAGCATATGCATGATTACAGACCTTTAAACATCCAATGGAATCTTCTAGATGTTCATTAACTAACTTAATCTCGAGGAATGTTGAAAACAAAGTTATTAGAATATTTTTGTATGGATTGCACAAGACTATGATAGTTAAACATATACCTAATCGTGTTAGTATCCTATTTTACCATTAAATTAAACATTATGCAATAAGCTGAACACATTGAAGGTGAAAGGAAAAAAATCCTAGCAACAGATCAAGTTGAAGTATTAGAGCTATGTTTTGGAAAAACCCATTTCTACATGTGTACTGCAGATGTTGAGTATGGGGCTATGCCCTACCTTCAACTAGCTACCACATATGAAAACTTACGTAGCTTGATGCAAAGCTATTGCTACAGTATGTGACAAGTTACAACCTTGAAAAAGAAGTTTTAGTTACTTTCTTGATGTGATAGTGCCATAGAGCCCACACAAAGAAACAGTGTGGATTTTCCAACCTATGTGCATCTGACCCATTGACAGATTGACTAGACAAATCTGTGTATTTCCAGCCATCTGAAGATCAGATGTCAGACTGCAGATCGGCTAAAACACAGAATAAGCACCTGAAGAACATGTTTGACTTCTCAACTCCAATTACATGCATTTCATTGTTTTCAACTAAAACATACTGATATCACATTTTTTTATTTAAAATTGATGATATTGTGGTCACATATTGGGTGTGTTCAGTTAGTGTGCCACATTTATGATGGGATAAGAAGCCAAACTTGTTCATTGGGTGTGCAGTATGTGTTCTGTCCTATATATCAGAACATAGCTGCATACCTGCAGATGGGTGCCCACTCTAGAATTATAAAGGTTGGTCATGCCAATTAGTAAATCACCATGATTTACACAAAAGTTGGAACAAACATACATACATACATACCTAACAGTACCTCACTGCCTCTAATCTATGCAAGGGATGACAAAAATGCTGGGATTTTAATGCATTCTACCATAAAATGACATACAGGAGTTTAATGCTCACAAATTTTATAGCAATAATCAAGCACAAAAAAAAAAAAGAGAAGGAAAATAGAGGGGGGGGGGGGGGGAAAGTGGCTTAACATGCAGTTTTCAGGTTGTCAATAATAATATAATAATCATATGAGAGGATTGAAATGAGCTAATTAAATTTCAGGGACAGATGCAAGGAAGTTAAGAAAACATTATCTTATTGGAGGAGACATTGATGGTTCAATTTGAACATGGTCTTCTGGTAATTTATTGATTCATGAGTACATATCTGATTAGAAATATTAGCTCCTATCAATCATTGGTCTACTCCCATCTTGCTCCACCTCAGCTATTTAAAGGGAAGACTTGAGGGATAAGATATCGAAAGAGCGTCATACAAATTCGCACTGTTTGTGATTTCTAAACGTTCTGATGAAAGGCACTCATACTTCCTTTTACAACACTGTGGGATCATTTCCAGATAAACACACCATCTCTATGGTTATATCATAGGGTCAATATTTGCTTTTGTGTTGTGGTGCTGATGAATTTATGTTTTTATTGTATAACAAACACAATGACTAGCTCACCATTGTGTTGCATGCAGCATTCTTGCAACATTCTTGCAACATCACAATAAAAACCAAGTCTTACCTCCACTATTGGTAAATGATAAAATATAACTGGCAGAGACAGTAGACTCCAAACTGCAATGATGAGCACACAAAGTAGGGCCACTTCAGCATTCAACCAAAATTTGTAATTTCTGGTTTTGACGTACTCTCCAGGTTTGGAGTCCAAGGTGTTACACTTCTCCACAACGTTATTTTGCTTCAGCTCCTCGGACTTGCTCATTCTGGACAGCAACTTAAAAGATGCTACTGAGCCTCGTACACTTGCAGCGGTGGACAACTTGTTCCCCCCAGGAATTTCAGTTAGGTTACTCGTAATTTTACTCAAAAGTATGGGAGGGGAGGGGAGGGGAGGGGAGGGGAGGGGAGGGGAGGGGAGGGGAGGGGAGGGGAGGGGAGGGGAGGGGCTTCAGGGCTATAAGCCCCTCCCCCCTCAATATCTTTGGAATATTAATTATCAATAGTAATCATCCCGTAAAACTTCATCTAACCTATAGGATCTTCATTTATCTCATTCAGCTGCTATCATTCTGTAAAAATGACTATGATCGGTAACTTGCTATCATTTCATGATATAAACTCAATTAATGGTCCATCATAGGCAAAGCAGCAGCTGTTTCACTATGAACATGTAGCAGCATGCACCAGTTAAGATAAATTTGACCAAATGTTCTTCTTAGCCAAGTCATGGCCGTGCACTGAACAGAGCATCAGTTGCCAGCATCACCAGTATTGATTTTACTAGCTTCTTATCTTTGGAATAGAAACACCTCTGTGCAATAGGGAATCACTTTAGATATGAGCAATTGATTTCAAACCATTCAGGCTGCCAGCATGAAATAAAGTTAGCTGAGTAGGAAGATGTTTCTTATTCAAGTTTGAACCATAGAAACTTGTGACACCATTGAGGATATCTGATTAGTCTGCTGGACTTGCTGAAGTTGGAAAAAAGTTCCAACTTATGACACACTTTAATCCCTGTTGTTTTAAAGTGGTGTGTTATCCATAACATTGAGAGATCAAATGATACAATTAAGAAAGTAAGTGATGCAAATACAATTTTTGGCAGTGATTTTTAAAATGATTGCTAGAGATTTTTGGAACACTGAAGTATCTACCTCATATTATCTTGGTACTTTCTCTAATGTGGAAGGGTAAGTCTGGTTAATTCAACCTTGTTTCTTCTCTTTTTATCATTTTCCCAGAACAATTTGAAAGATTGATCAACTATTTTTGGTCCCTCCCATATAATATACGTAACAATTTTTTGGGCAATATCAATACCAAAATTAAGTTACCATCTGGTCAAATTCTCCATCACCTTGCTTTTTAGATAATTTTTTTTTGTTGAAGATTACATCTGTCATTACACAACACTTTACCACAAAGTATTATCTCGAAGGAGGTGGGGTGGGGGGAGGGTCTCCACATTTCCCAAAGGTAAGGCAATTGCTAACCACTCTTCAGTTTCTTTATGGCATAAGTAATTTTTATTCAATATTGGTGCTATACATTCACCTAGATATCATATCAATTATGATGAAACCATAGGGAAATTTGTTAAGGCAAGAGAAAATGGGAGTATTTGGACACTTTTGAAACTTTTGGTTAGATATAATTTACTATTAGCATTTCATAATCATAGTCTCCTGCACCAGTTTATGATTTAGCTTAAACCTAATTTTATATCAAATTAAGTAATTATTGGTTCTTCTTACTTTTTTTAAAATAAATCCAGAATTCTACATTATATTCTGTCCTTCTGTGTTAGTTTGATCTTACATTTCACTAAGCATATTTAAGTCAGACAAAGGAGTTTCTCAGCAAATGAAAGTTGAGAATGGTCAATTAAATTAGCATAGTTCACTCTGATTGACCAGAACACTTTAAAATAGGATTTAACAAAAAAGCAATTGCTCAACTCTATTGAATTATTGGTAGCTAGTTGCTAAAGTCTCAATTTTCCATCCATACCACAGTCAAGACAACCCATGTGGTTGTTGCTGGTACAAGCACTTACATAGTCATAATGATGGTGGCTCAAGCAACCTTAAACATGGATGTGTCTATGCTATATCAGAAGAATCCCAGTCCCCAACATTGTAGAGGGTTAGGGACATTCAATATAGCATTAGCAGCTGCAGCACATGCTTGATGGGGCTCATTGCTATATGGTTGTGATTCTGTGACTGACTTCTACCACCAGGGGAAGCACAAAGCATTAACCTGGTACATAGCCAATGAGAAAAGCTATGATTTGCTGGGGAAAAAATTCAACAGCACTGGGAGCACTCAACAGGAAGTGAAGAGAGAGGTGAAAGATTTTTTCTTAATTTATATGAAGCTAGCTGCAAATGGATTTCCCTGGACAGGTTAGAGATACACTGCCTACAAAAAGGCAATCAGCAAAACCTCATTCTTGTCATCCTTTCAGCTAGCCACATTGCCCCTCAGCATGTGATCATGTTTAACAGAGTGTAGGGGCAATGAGCCGGTCTGTTTCAATGAAATTGCTATCCTCCAGGCTCTATATCCACTCTGTTGGCTGCAAGGAGTTGTCCATTCACTAATTAACCATGAAGTAAGTTCTGAAGTCATGCTGCATGGGTGGATAGCTGTGGTTCATGGTGGTTGCAGGAAACTTGGGCTACCTGGCTCCATCTTATGTGCAAAGTTTAATGGCCAGACTTGCAACTATATGGCACCTTTCCATCACTGCTGGCTGAAGATGGAGAAGCTACAGAGATTGCATCAGTTACTTCTGACAGTAATGATGATGAAATGTAATACTGTAAGTACAGTAGAACCTCAGATTTATGAACCCCTTGGGAAACTGCAGTGTTCATAAATCTGAAATGTTTGTAACTCTGAAATAAATATCCCAATCATATGCTTCTTAATAATTATGATTTATTGCAGTAATTTAAAACAATATTTTGGTGAGCACTTGTACTGTATGTAACTGAATGCAAACATGCTTATCTGCATGGTATTCTGCTACTATTTAGCTGTTTCAACACTTCTTCCAGCTATGAAGTTCAGCCAACTTTATTTTTTCCTTTTTTTCCCTCATGCCCACAACCCAGAATTGTATTTACTGCAGCTGTTCTCCCTTCCTATACACCTTTTGGAGTTGTTTTCCTCAGTGAAAGGAGCCCAGAGCATTGCAGCAACTGCAATTCTGGTGGAGGGTATTCTTAACCTAATGTAAACAGGTACACTAATAGATACTTTACCAACTTTTTTTTCCAGTTTGGTGTTTGGTTGACTGGTCAGTCCATAACTCTCAGGTTCATAACTCTGAGGTTCTACTGTACTTGAAAATAGGCATAATTGATTAAATGACACATACAAGTTGTGTTCTTTCATTAAATTATAATTTGCTTAAAAGGAATTGGATTTTGACACCCAGTTAGCATTTTTATCATGCTATAAGGTGGTAACTAGTACGATAAAATCCCAATTTGCCATCATTTTGGATGTCATCTTGAATTTCTGGCTGAAGCACAAGGAGATTTTAATATACTCTTCAGGACACTACTTTTGAACATATGAAAATTTTAAATAAAATAAAAAAATTGTGTGAAATTTATTACTCCTGGACTATTAGAATGTCTAAATAATAAAAACAAAAACAAAAAACAAAGTAAATATGTGCAATAAATAATTTTTTTTATTGCAATATGTGGTAGGTGGACCCAAATATTGCACTAAAATGACTAAATTAAATATGTAATTTGTTTATGCACTTTCAGTGTACTTCTAAATAAATAATAGCCTCAATTAATGCATCATTAGTAATTAGCTAGGGACTAATGTAAGCAGTTAAAAACTAGTGGTTTAAGCCAAACATTTTTTTGTTAAAAATTTTTTTTGGAACTCTATAAATGCAAATAGATTTGCTAGAGCAGTGTTGTTGCTCTTTTTCCTCAGATTAAAAAAACAACAACAAAGATAAACAAAAAAACAACAACAAAAAAAATCAAACTATTTTCAAGTTAAAAGAAGTAGATTGTCATCTTTATTCCAATTTTCTTTGACTTTACCAGGCCTAGTAATTAATTAACCCATAGAGTTATATACTGTGGCAACAAATAAAAAATCATCAGTTTTATGGACCACACAAAAAATTAGAAAAATTATTTGTTTGAACAATTTTCTAATAAACTACTGAAGTAACATAAGCAGAAGTGTGTTCTTACCACATGGACATCCAGGTCAAGAAATGGCTATTCTATCAAAAATTTTAAAAACATCAATTTTCGAAGAAGTGGTCTTCAATTAATGCTCAACAATGGGAATTGCCAAAGTTTTGGTGATGTCCTCTGGTTCAGCTAAATTAAGACCTAAGTGCCAAGGACTAATAGTAGTTATACTGCATCTTTCATTTGAGCACACATTTTTAGTTGAAACATAACTATACACTTCCTGGGAACATGAAGATGATGCAGTGCTTAATTTTATGCCAGGCTAGAGGTATGTCAAGCTATGTTGGGATACTACCCAAAATATGATGAATATACAATACATGGTTGAATTAAGCACAAAGTTGAAATATTAGACATTACAACAACATAATTAGTGTAGGCGTAAGTAAAAAAAAAACAACGAATAAAAAACTAAAATACACTCCCTTTATTGCACTCCTTAGCATGGACATCATTTTGTCACAGTGCTAGCTGCACTGTGGTTGCTCATACTGAGGTGTCTCTTCTTTACCAAGCACTTTTTCCACATTTCCTTTAATTCTTCGATATTCACAATGTACACCATGTTTACTGCTGGAAAGAAGCCCATCAATAAAATATAGGCCAAAGTTGTGCCTGCAGGGTTGGCCAGTGTTTTCAATTCATCAAGATTGCATGGTTCACTTGAATTGTGACCATTCTGCTCACAGAAGAAGTATGTCTGAGCGCTGTTCACCAGAGGTGTAGTGTTTCTAACACTCACTGTATATGATGTTAGGGCCACAACACACAGCACCACATAGAAGCAGAATACAAGTAGGAGCTTCTTCTGGGCAGTTCCAAATTGAAACGTATTTCTCGATTTATTTATCTTGATATTGATATTTTTCTATAATAAAAAATAACCATCATTACAGCTATACACTAAAAATAATTAATGACAAAATAATTATATGTCGATCGAATACATAAACTAAGAGAAAAAGGAAAGAAAGAATATATTGTTTGTTTAGATAATTCATAAATATTTGATTAATTCTAGAAGACACAAAAAATTTCCTAGTTGGCCACAAACATGCTTAGGTGTTTCACATTATATATTTTCTGGTATTCTGTGGCCTTGAGAGTTTACCAAGAATGAGTTTAGCTATATAAGATGAATACAATGCAATGAATAGTATAATTGTAAGATCGCTGTGTTTCAGAGGTATTGATTTTTATCTCATTATAGCAGACATTTAAATATAGTACAGTAAATCACAACAACAACAAAAAAAAAATCAAATCAATATATAAATTTTCTGGAGCTTATTCCAACTAACAGAGCTTTCAGTAAGAGCACACACAAGCACACATCCATGCACACATGTACACATGCACACACACATGCATGCACACACTAATATTAAAAAAAAAATCTGTTTCATTGAAATTCTAATTGGAGGCCAAAATTGAAATCTTAATTTACATGTGTTTCTTGAGCAATTAAAGCTTATAAATATGCCGATTTGATAGAAGAATCCTAATAGATCACACAACAGTATCAAACAAGTCACTAAACCCTTATATCTAATACAGCAGGATCTGGTGTTTCAAGGGCATCATATGCCCACATGAAAAGGTGTGGCCAAATGTGACTCACCCCATGTCCAAGGATTTGGTCAAGTACCATTTTAAACATTTTTAGTCTGACATTTCCAGAGGAAGAGGCTTAGCCAGGAGGAACCCAGCCCATATTGCTCCCAGTGTCATTACGTGTGTGCACTCAAAGGTTTAGATGCCAAGTCCAATGATTTGTCTAGAGTATATTTTTGTTGCATTTTTAGCCTCACATGCCCACAAGAAAAATGTAGCAAGTTGGCCTAATTTTTTTTTGCAAGAAGAAAGGAAAAGGAAAAAAAAAAAAAAAAAAAGACCCCCCCCCCCCCCCCCCTTCCAAATTAAGAATGGTTGAAAATTGGAGTTCCTGCTTGGTTGACCAGGGCCATAACTACTTGGCCATAGATTTAAAGGCCTTTTTTTGTAAGACAGTTTTTAACACTGGTCACTGATATATCCCTGCAGGAATTATAGCAGTAAGAGAACATACCAGGCCATCATTTCCAATGTGAGCCATCAATATTCTAGCCAAGGCAAAGGAGAAGACAGTAGATTAAAAGTGGCTGGGGGGGGGGGGGGGGGGGGCTGAAGTTTATGTCACTTCTGCTGATCAATATTTGTAAAAGAAAAAAAAAAGGAGAATCACTTTGAGTTGAAATATGTGTGCTTAATATTGAAAAACATAATAAAAATGAGAATTTACAAGCAATAACTGTTTAAAAAATGCTTATCTCATTAACATTGATAAAGCTTTTACCATCGAAATTTAAATCTGAAGTAATATGTCTGTAAAATCTTTGTGAATATTTATATATAAGCACTCAATTATTTAGCTTCATCTCTATTATTGTAGAGTCCATAGAAGTTAGGACACTTTTCCCAGAAAAGGACTTATTTTGTTGCTGCAGAGTAAACTTGGGATTATTAAATATAGATAAAGATCTAGTTTATGGTCTGCATCATGGTTGAAATTTTTTTTTTAATCCTGTACAATTTTTTTTTTTATTGAACTCATTTTTCTCATTTCAACATTACACATTTTGATCATATTTTGTAAAGTTGGAAGCCTTTTTCTAATACTAGCATGTCAACATCTTCATAGCAGGACTTATTCAACTCTTTCCATTCATGACTATTTGCTGCATTTATCAGAGTTTTATTCAATGGCAACAACTGAGGGAATGTGCTCATGATCTCCTAGCTCATAATGGAATAGATCATATGCCTGTATTAAAATTGCTGGGAAGTATGCTTAAAAGTTGGTGACATCATCATTCTCCAAGAAGGCAATGTGATTCCTGCAGAATGGATGATGAAACAAGTGATTGAGTGAATCCCATGCAGAACGACAGGATGTTGAGTGATATAGGGTTAGTTTGAATTCTGCTCATGCCCACCAATACAGATGAGACTGTTAGTATCCAGATGTGGGTGGAGAGGACTTGTGAATTTGATGGCCCATCTTTCGCAAATTGCTTCTATGAAATAATGCTAGTCCATAAGCTTCTGCTTTCTGGAATTACAGAAGATTCAAATGGGCTTCAGGCTCTGTTTGCTTTTTTCTTGTCTTGGCATGACTATTTCAACAAATCACATGATCCAGGTAGTCAATTATTTAAAGTGAGAGAAGCTGGAGAATCGATCAAAAGAAAAAAAAGAAGCAACATAGGCTGTACTAGTGTGACAAGAGAGACTTTTGCTTCTGTTAATTAATAGCTGTTGATCTCAGAATCTGTGAAGAGAAGCAGTAAATGGAGTAGTAGTAATGAGTAACTTCTTCATGGTTAAATCACAAGAGAAAATCAATTTCTCCAGTTCAGCCTGAGAAGTGCAGAGATCATCAGAGTCCGCCAAATTCATAGTGAGAATAGTAGCAGACACTTCCCTCAGATCAACTTCATGGGCTTGTTTCTGCTACTCATATTCTTGAATGAGACAATGATCTGATGTGGTAGAAATTTTACTGCATCATGAAAAAAGTTAACAGCCTTCTCCAACTGTGACTGTTGATGATATGTAGTTTTATACTTAGATGAGTTTGCAGAAGAAATAATGATAATAACTAGTTTCTTTATATGCATGTTAGAATTGTTAATCACATGATTTTGGTGATCCAGGTCTTTCTGCTCATTAGCCAGAGTTCCTTTATATGCTTCATCAATGCCATGAAGCAGCTGATAATGACAGCTTCTAAATTCTTCAAGCTCACCAAGCCTTTTGGCCATGTCATGTACATGGTCAAAAGTCAAGACTTCTCCTGGTTTGTGTTCCAAAACAAGTAGACAGTAGAGGGAGTCAAGAGAAAACTGATAAGCAATATTGTTTACAACAAATCCAGCTCGAAGGACCATATTTCCATTGTGTTTTCTTTAGATTATGGAGGATTTAGCAAGCTATATTTTTGACACACTAGGTTTTATTTAAAAAAACTGAGCAACTGAGCAGGTGCAAATCATAAAACAGGTAAGTAATGAATGATTGCACAAACAGTAAAGAGGTAAAAAGTATTTAAATTAACAATGCTGATATAAGTTCATACATTTGAATATCACTGGGCATGTTAGGATCTGACTGGACTATGTTTATGTAGTTTGTGAGCATGAGGTAACTGATGCAAAAGTTAGCTAAGGAAAAGAATAAATTTTATTCAATTACCTTATGTTGTGTTCTGTAGCCTACTTATTACCTACATTGCATACCCCCAAAATGTGTTACTTGCATACATTGGTAGCAAGATAATATTTTAGTTGGCTTGAAGCAATGCAGAATAATCTGGAGTAAGAGCTACATCCCATTAGAAATTATGTTAACATTAAACAATATGAACAGACAAATAGGTACTCTGATTGATGGTGTTATAAGAAATTAGCTCACGTATCCATGATAATATCAAGTTTGTTTACAAATATATCGATAACATTATAATGTAGGCACTTACCCTGTGTATAGACCAGAAAAGGATAATGAGCATAGTACATCCACATGCCAGGAAAATGTTAATAGGAACGAGAAGAGAGTAGAACACAACTTCAGGTTCTGAGCCATAACACAGAATATTAGAGGATCCAGTAGGTTTAAACCCCAGTCCTCCTGATAAAAAGAAGTCTTTCGTCGATGAGATGTTTCCTAAATTTACTGTAGGATTTACTGCGAATTTGATCATTATAGATATTATTGGGATGAGTGGAAGTAAAATTCCAAGGATCACACATATTATGTGAATGTACTTCTTCTTGCCAGACCATTTGCGAGCATGGAATGGGAACACAACTGTCCAAAAGAGAGCAGTTATATGGAATAGCCACCATATTGCTGATTGACCAAGAATATATGTGAAGAATATACCTACAGAATAAAACAAACATATTGACAAACTGATAACTGAGATTAAAAATTAAAACTGGAGTTGATGTTACTTGCCTTTCATCATCTTACCAAGCCCTCATTTAGGAGAGGAAAATGATTGCTAAAATTTCTTGGACATCCGTAGTTTATAAAACATATTAAAAAGTGCATGATCACATTGGTGGAACTAGTGTCCTTCATCCAATAAGGAGGCATTTTCAATGGAAGAGGGGGGGGGGGGGGGGGGTAGAATATAATTTATTATATCTGGTTTGATAAACTGTACACAGAATAATAATGAATTTGGGTAGGCTGAGAAAAATGATTCACTCTTATAATGTGGAAGCAATAATATATTTAAAGGAATACTAACTCAATAGTACCTATGTGGCTGATTTGTGTATTGCACAAGTATTTTGTTGAGAAATTATGAAATGTGTGTTCTGAATTGTGATACATTGATCATCAAGATGGATTATTCTATATCAGGTGAGTAGTTTGACATTTCTAGTTGATTTTGGTCAAGCACAAGAGTGGATGCATCTTCCACATTGAATTCACTCCTTTTCAAAAGAGAGCAAGTGTCTTCCTTAAATGCTGGACTGACTTTTATTTATTTTAGTAAGTGACCAATATTTAAAAAAACAACAACAGAAGTGCATTATCTATTCACAAATAACACTAATTCCATCCTTAAGGCTGCTGGTCTAACTCTATTTGTTCAAGTGTGAATCAAGGACAATGCAGATAATAAACAGAACATTTGATATTTTCAGTATAGATAGATTGTAGATGAAGAGAAAGGCAGAAGACAAGCTTTTCACATATTCTGATAACTTCAGAAGTTTTCCTTCTATGTAAAAGATATGCTAGTATACGCCCAGTAAAACACTCCTATTTCCTCTGCCACCCCTCCTCTGCCCGAAAAAAAGAAGCCAAACAACAAATACATAACAGTGAGAATGGAGGTTGAATAATAACAAAAGTAGTTGATTTACTTGTTCTAGAAAAAAAACCACACCCCACGAGCGGCTTTCTGTTCCACCTTTGATGGTCTGTAGGCACAAAAATGTCTGCTTGGAAGGCATATATTGTACACTTAAAAAAAAAGTGAATATGTGATTAGGTTAAAAAAATTTTTTTTTTTAATTACCATTTTGACATTTTTAGCCTTACACAGAAAGAGGAAGAGGTATGGTCAGATATGATCCACCCCCATCATTGCAGACTCAATTCATGTCTGCTTGCCAAAGTTTTATGCCTGTAACTCCATTATTTTTTCTGGAAAAAGTACCATTTTCATCTCTTTTTTTTTTTTGAAAACACAAAGGGGTGTGGCCATATAGGTATTCTTACAATGTTACCTTGGTGATACTGATTCTAAATATATATTTGGGTCAGTGGATCTAGTTTTATCCTTCTTTCTGGCAAAAGTACGAATTTGGCTTTTTTTAAATGCAGAAAGAGGTGTGGCTGCATAAACTTGCCAATGACGTTCCCCTGGTAACACTAGTTTTAAACTTAAATGAGTTCCGTGGGTCTAACTTCAACCATTCAAAAGTGAATCGCTAGCAAAGCAATAAAAAGTCTCATGGGGGTAAGAAAATAAATCAGTTCCACTACACTTACTTTTTAAAGTCCTTCTATTTTGATCCAAAAATGTCATATATATATATATATATGGAAGCAGTTCCACGCCTGTCTTGGCCTTGCTGAACAAGGTTATTCATGCACTGTCAACTGTTTGCATCCTAGGACTTCCATAGTGGGTATAAATTATATATTCAACTGATCCAAACTCACCATCAGAAGTTCACAACCAATTCCTTCTACCAGTTGGGGGTTTTCAACAACGACAACAACAAAAATCCAGTAGGTCAATTTTCTATATCCACTGAATGTAGCGGTATCACAACCTGTGAGTGCATGGAACTAATTTGATTAAATCCTCACTTCACTACTCAGAACAATTTTCTACTGCTACATAAATTGGAATACCTTCCATTTGTTTGCAGCCATACAGATCATCCAGACTTCACTTGCTTTATGGGTGGTGAAGTGCAAATGAGAAGTATGACATCAATATGTCTGCACATCACATCACAAAAAAATTGTTATAGCCTACATCCACTGCTTCAAATGCATTAAGAATTGACCTTGTATCAGTTCCTTTATGATTCCCATCAAGTTTGAGGTCATCTTAGGATATTGTAGTTGATTTTTTCCTAATTTCTTCCATGAAATCACCTCCTTCTACAACTTGTATTCTTTTTGAAGATCTTTGGTTCTCTAGATGATCATTTTAAACAGAAAAAGTGCCATGTCTGCCTTGTTTTCACCTATAGCAACAAATTAATTTCAAAACTGAGGCAGAGAAAACATATGCCGTATATGTCAGCTTAAGAATGTAGCTATTAAAAAAAAGTTAACTAGGGTACTTGCTGATTCTAAAATAGCATAGTCTTCAAATAACTGACATCCATAAGGCTTTTCCATAGATTGATGTGAGTGTATGGCTTTCAATGAGGAAAAAAAAAAAAAAAAAAAAAAAAGCTTCATGGTAAAGAAAAACAACAAAACACCCCTTGACCTTGGTGGGGTTTGAATTCACAAATATATATTTTTGGCATTTTTGCATGTGACACAGTAAAGGGTGTGGCCAAGTGGGAATTAGTTAAATGTTCTTCTACAATCGGTCAGACAATAATAATAATGAGGATGAAGAACCAACAATATGTAGCTATGAGGATAGTTGCTACGGATTAAACAGATGGGCATTCATAACTCCACTGATAAAGAATCCGATAAATGAACCAATCAACTAATTAATTTTCTGAAAATATTGAAATTTTACAAAGGTGAACTAAATAAGGGCTAGCTGCATTTTCAATGAATTTCTTCATCATCTTGGATTGCTGATTTAGAATTCATGCTACCGGATATTGCATGTATATCAAGTCATTTTGTGAATGAGACCTTTTCAGTATCTGGCCTATGGTCTATTATAATTATGTGTATCAATTATGTGAACAATACAAGAGGAACTCAAGTTGGATTTTTTTTTCTTTTTTCCAGATTAGTTAAAATAATGTCACAAGGTAGCTATATAAAGGGACTACAGCCCTGATTGTTCGCAGTACTCTGGTTCTGTTCAACAGAATGAATCACTTATAAATTCAACCAGGATGCATTAGACAAATCTACGAGTATATTGAGGTCTTATTGTCTCTGACCATGGGATGAGTGGTATGCTAAAATATCCTTCAGGAGGGGGGTGGGGGGCTGTCATCTCCATCTGTAGGATGGGTATTTTTTTAGTTAAAATAAATCATAAGGGACCTCCAACTTCAATTTAGATGGAAGATAAACCAAAAAAAAAAGGAGTTATACTATGTTCATTTGTCAATGTCAAATATATACTCTTGGACAGCATCAAGTAACTCTTCCAAACTTATAAAAGAACAGCAAATACCTACTTACCTGATATGATGCAATATGGAGTCACCTCTAGCACACTGTCGATTAGATTCCGAGATGAACAGAAAAGACTGTTTTGGTCCATATAGCTGATTATCACTATGAAAGCTAAAATGATAAGAAGTAAACATATTTAAAAAGAAGAAGATAAGTTCAACAATAAAAAAAAAACACCCATTCAAATACTTACATAGAACCAGCAGATCAATTACTATGTACACGACAAAGATTGCAGGGAAAATAAACCTGTGATAATAATTGTATATTATTGCATTCAAAATATATAAACATCAATACAATCAGCAACTGAGCTAACCAACACTATGTATATATAGAACATGGACATAATAGCTCACATTCTCTTGTGACTCAGACAAGAAAAAATGATGTCTGCCACAGACACCAGAAGTCCAACAATTGCAGAGAAGGAAACTGCAAAGCTAATGAATGTAGTAAGTCCTTCACTCTCTATTTTCCAGGAATGACAACTTGGTATACAAGCACTCGATCCATTCTCTCTGAAAAAACCTTCTGAACAGTCCAAAACTTCTAGAGCATCGACACTACTGAAATTTTGGTAGTTATCTACAAGATATGCAGATAGCCAAAAGCATGATAAAATTTTGTGTGTACTGCATAGGACAACTTGAAAATGAATAAACTTCAAAAAGTGTGAGTATAATTCAAATGAAATGTGTTACCATTGAATCTTATTATAATTAACAATTTGTTTGTCCCTTAGCTTACTATCTCCTCACTGGTGTTTGGGCCCATAAGTATCAAATTTTTATAGGCTGATGGGAGTCACACGATGATGGTTTCAGGCAGAGTTTGTAGAAGACAAGTATAAAATCATGTAGGTAGGGCTATTGTTTTCCAAAATTTCCTGGTGAGAGGGGTCAATTTCGTGAAGGAGTAACCACCAAGTTATATTATTATTACAAACTACAATTATGTAAACACACTCTAAGTGAGGTCAGTAAATCTGTGCCTAAAATCTCTTTTTCCCTCTCTTTTCCTTTTCTTTTTGAGCCCTGTTGGCCCAAGGATCAGGAGATAGAAAAAAAAAACAAAAAAAAAAAAACAAACAACAACAACAAAAAAACCAAACCCCCAAAGAAATATCAAATTAAAGTAAAATATCTATAAAATGAGTAATTCGCTAGTTGCATAAATCAGAAAGTCATTATAGCAGCTTACATAAATTGGTAAAAGGTTATCAGAAGTGTGGTTTAAATAGGTGTAATCTTTTTTTATTTTTTTATTTTTTTAGAAATTAATCCTTTATTTTGCAAAAAAAAAAAAAAAACCACAAAAAAAAACAAAGAACGATAAAAAAAATTTTGAAATCACACATACAATCAACTAGATAGTAAAACATTCCACAATTTATATGAGCAGGCACCATGATCTTCTGGATGGGATATAGAATAGCAAGCAAATCGGAATGTTTGTAAAATAGTTGCACATGACTGCTAGATAATTATGCATAAATAAAACTTTTCTCTGAGATCTGCAGCTGTTGAACTGCCAGATTTGCATTTTAAGTCTACAAAGATTCATTCATCTTGAAAAGAGGTGTGGCTACAATAATGATACATATTGAGGACATAAATTTCAAAACAGGGTATGTGGACGAGAATAATCTCAAAGAAGTTGGGCAAATATTGGATAATTTTGGTTATTCTGTAACTTTAAAAAAACAACTGAATTTGTGATAATTTCCTTAACATGGATGACCATTGGAGACAGCAATAGATCTAAAAAGTAAAAAATTCATCAGGTAAGGAAAAAAAAACTTAAGGCTATGCAATGACCACTCGACTTAAAGAAGTTTCAACATAGATAAAACTGAATGCAAAGTATAAAATTTTAGATTGATGATACAAATTTGAGTTAAAATTATAGAACAGATAAAATTAAATGTAGATATACATGTTCCCTTCAACTAACCGACTATTGTTCCATTGGTTGAATTACTGCCACTTATTGCAGGACAGAAGGAAGCCTCACGAGGTAACATAGTGCAGTCTGGAAGGTCAACGTCAAGTGCTTCAACAATATTCCATTCCTGTTGGCATGTTTCATCTCTAACCTCTTCACACTCACCCCTAGTAGGCTGTATGAAGATTCCTGACTCCCCACAAAGTCCAAAAAGATACAGACATAACAATGGAATAGCTTTACTTCTGCATTCATCACTTGCTTTAATGAATGTTAATCCATTTATCAATTGCATAACAATGGCTTCTTCATTCCTCAGCACTAACGTTGTCCCCTCTGGGTCAAGTGCACAATCTGCAGATATTAACAGATCAGCAAACTCAGTGGAGCAGACACCACTAGTTGCAGGATACTGGAGTGGTGTTGAGCATATAGAGTCTTCTGAAGGATTCGAAAAACCACTTATATTTGTGTTTATGGTGATATTAGATGATACCTAATGGATATAAAGTTAGTATATACAATAAAAAAATGTTTATATACTTTCATGAGAGCTTCAACTATCTCTATACTTAAAAATTGTATCAGTAAGAAGTGTTGTAAAGAAGAAGAAAGCAATAGAGAGAGAGAGAGAGAAAAAAAAGAATATTAGCCTCTGTATTGTGGTTGATTAGATAAATACTAACTGATAAATCATTGAAGGCTAATTCAAGTGGAGCACTCCACAATACAGACAGGATAAGTTCAACCTTAGTCCCAGCCATGTTTATTAAAATGTGACCAGCTAGTGTGGGTTGTCCTCGTTTGATCAGTCTATACCACAGTATATACACATAAATACAGGCAGTGGTAATCTAAAACATTTCCCTTTTTTTCTAAGAAAAATAAGTAGTTTCTAAGCCAGAGTTTCAAAGAATAGTTTCCAATAACAATATGCGCCATTTGTAGAAGGTCCTATTATATCAGTTGAAAGGAAAAGTATGTCCATCACAAACAATGGTGACTGAGGCTGGTCAATTTTATTATACTAGAACTAGAGATATAGTAGCTATATATTTTATTATAAGAAGTAATTGGCCCATTGGCAGAATAGATTTTATTGAAACTTGGTAGATCTGAACTTTGGGTAAGGTAAAATCTACTAAGCTGCGTCCCATTTTGCCACACCCCTTTGTGCAATTGTACAAGGCCAAAAATCCCCAAAAGTGGCATTCAATCCTTTACCTTTAAAAAAACAAAACAACAACAAAATATTTGGTGTGTAACACTACTGCTCCTAAGTTACATAAAATTAATGCAGGGATACTCACATTTAGATAATTTCTTGGCAAGAAAATTGAAAAGTTTTTTCATTTTGATATTAATTAGGAGATCCAGAATTTGATATTAACATTGTTGGTTCACTCACTTTGTTCCTATGCAACATCTTTCCTTCATTTCTTCTAGTTAAATTTTTAGGCTTTTTGGTCTAATATCCTATATAATTTTTACATAATATTTATCAATATTATTTCTGTTATGAATTTGCTTTCGGTATGGCCAGAAAAGTGCATCACAATATTCACGAAATACTTGGACCTGCTTGGGTGAAGAAGAATGGACTATTGCAGGGCATTCAATAACTTGATATCATAGTACATTAGAGTTTAACGTTTCTTCAAAATTAAATCAAAAATTTTAATAGATAAGTGAAATTACCTTGGTTTTAAAGGAAGAGAGTGGTGACTGATTTTCATGGCGAAATATGTTTGCAATGTAAAAGTGGCTGAAAAGGGTGCAATCACTCTTTAGACGAGGACTTCTTGTCTCTTGAATAAAGGTAAAGAAATTTACTTATTGGCTGTCAATTGATACATTGTGATTCTTGATGACATCAGTAATGGAGTGCTGACATTGATAGAAGCCAACTCCTCAACCTTGATATCACACAATCATTAGCATGATTGGATTCTGAAGTTCAGGGTGATAATGCATGAATATAATACCATGATCATTTGCAGGGAATTTCAGAGTCCCTTTATCTCCACATATCAGAACACTAGTACTTCACCAAAATGTCTGTATTGAATCTTGAATGAAAAAAAAGAAGAAGAAAACCCTCTGAGAATTTTAATTTTGCAACGTAAGTCGAATGGATAACCAAAATATAAATATTTGCACATATCACAATATATTTAACAAAAACAAAAAACCCTTTATAAATTGGCTTGCTAGCATAGAAAATAGAGGCACCCCATAAAGAATGTTTAGAAATAATTTGATATGTCGTTGTGGAAAATATTAAAATATGCTTTGGTACAGAAATGCACAATTCCATGGATAATTGGACATAAACAACCACACTATTAGGTGTTCTGAAGGACTGCATCCATGATATAGGTGAATCCTTTGGAACTTGTTTACTTTGAAAATTCCAGAGAAGAACATAGCGTATCCAAATCAGGTATACTATGTTGAAAGAAGATTGTTCTCAATGAATCAATGATGTGAAGTGAAGTTGTCAACTTGACTGGATATTAATAATTCTGGATATGTAAAAATAGTTCATGACTACTAAGTAGTGGTTTTTCTTAAGCTCGAATAACAAAAAAAAAAAAAAACATAACAAAAAAACATACACTGACTATAACTTATGAATTAATTGGTGGATCATACAATGCTAGCCCTGAGGGTGGAGTAAGTTCTTCTTTGACATTGGAGAAAGCTTGCTCTTGTTCTGGACCTCATATGCACACATTTTTGGACTCGGTAGCTCCTTCAATGGTTGGCCTAAATCAGTGCAACGTGAAAAAAATCTTCTCGAGTGGATTCAACTTGCCTAGAAATCTTTAAATTCAGTCAAAGACTGTAGTGCTTTCATAAGTTCCAAAGGAGTATTGCCAAAGTCATATTTGTGTCAGCACTAAAAGCATTCTTGTGAAGGAGATCTCCCAGGAATTTCACCAATGCCTTGCCAAATTTACATTTGGTTGGATTAAGACTAACACCAGCAGCTTCTAGCTTTTGCAGAACTGCCATCCAATTGATGTCCTGATGTTCCTAATTTGCACCAAATATGAGGACACCATCCATGTGATACAAAACCAGATGACAGTTTAAGATTCGACTCATCCTTTTCTGAAATAAATCTGGTGCACTGGATATTCCAAATAGTAGTGTACTGAAGTCGTATTGCCTTGCTGGTGACACATATATTGTCTAAAATTTCAAATCCTTGGAAAATGGTATTTACCTAATCCAGTGTTTCATCAAGCATTGAGAAAATGGTTTCTTCTGCTATTGAATCGGGTGAACCCAATGCACATTGTCATTCAGGCTTTTAAGTTAACACAGATTCACACTTATCCTGATTTCTTAAAAACCACTATAATTCCAGCATACTACTCTTAGGTTCACTTACTTACCCAAATCTTTCATCTGATTTAGTTTATTCTGAACTTTACTGCAGAATGGGATTGAAACAATCTATTTCTGACTGGATTGTCCAAGATTTGCAAGCAATGGTGTGTGTGTGTGTGTGTGTGTGTGTGTGTGTGTGTGTGTGTGTGTGTGTGTGTGTGTGTGTGTGTGTGTGTGTGTGTGTGTGTGTGTGTGTGTGTGTGTGTGTGTGTGTATGCACGTGTGTGTATGCACGTGTGTGTATGCATGTGTGTATGTATGTGTGCACGTGTGCGTGCACATGATTGTATGTACATATTGTAGTGGCAGCATTAGCATTTATGATATTTTTATTAGATCAAAAAACAGACACAAGATGCAAGGATAAAATATGTAAACTGATACACACCTCTCATCATATTTCATATGTAATAGATAGGTAATAAGATTGTGTAGTGTAATTGAAGCACTAGAAGCAAAGAATGTTCCATGAGAGGTAGAGATGAATGAATGACGCAAGAAATATTGCCCCAATTGTTGACCAAAAAGAGGTTAGGAATATGGCCGCTATAATTCATATACCCACAGGAATGTACCATGATTATATTATTAAAAGTTTATCCAATTCTTCCCTTAATTAAAATATTTTTTCTCGGTTATCATTTTTTGTTATTAAACATAATTTTATATGCCTATTATTATCAACTCTGTCATAGTTATTAGCTATATAATTCTAACCACAAAACTCCATAATATAATTAGTTATATAAAATCACACACTTATACATGGTGTAGGTGTTATGAATCTGACTTCAATTCATGTCCCTTTCCTACAAGTGCTTATAGTTATTTGGTTAGGCTTAAATAAAAAGAAACAATTTTATAGATATCTTTAAAATATATATATTATGCTGAATAAGTGAATTTTAGGTGGTACTAAAATTTATATCAAGTTTTAGTACATACGGTAAAAGAAATTTTCCAAATGTTTGGAAAAGATCATTTCTATTAATATTAGGTCTTCGAAAGTGAGACATTAATTTACATTTGGCATGCACAACAAAAAAATATTATAATTATGTACATATGACAAAGTTTTCCCATCTATATCCTCTTTGAAAACTCACTTCCCTTGCAAGCCATTAATGGAAGAGTATTGCTAGTGTATCAATAATTTCTTTCACCATCCATAAAAGAAAACAAAAATGTTTTGTTGTTTCAAATTCAAATCATTATACACTGATTTTGCTTGAGTTTGAGCATAGGTAATAGGAAAGAAATGGGCTGGGGTAGTGGCTAAAGTTAAAATGTAGCAAAGGCAAGGATAAGAGACCCACGTCTTGAGTTAGTGTTATGGCACCGATTAGGGTTGGCCTAGTCAAAATCCAAGCATAAAGATTATTTTTTACCTCATAGTTGTACTAAAAAGCACATTAAAAGGAAAAGAAGTTTAGCATCCATGATAGCATAACATGTGCATGCTTCAAGGGTAAAATAATGTCTGGATGAAAGTAAATATATATATATATATATAAGATATTTGGTTAGCTATGTAGCTACCAATGACATAAAAAAAGCCAAAAAAATAGCTGGTTTATAGTTCTTCACAAATGCATTTGGTAGCTCTTGTAAAACGCTGGTCTTACCTCTATTGTCACCACCGATATTGGTAAATGATAAAATAAAATGGGTAGGGAAAGCAGAATCCAAACTCCCACAATGATCACACTGACAATCATGATTTCTACTTTAAGCCGGAGATTATTTTTTGTAAGACTGACATCTTCTGCAGGATTATTTTCAGGTTTTTGTACGCCAGAGTGGCTCAGTTCATCCACTACAGGTCTCTGCAAGACAAGTTCGTGGCTATCCCTCATCAGCGCAATTCCTCCAGGCATGCTGTGGGCCGTTTGTTTTCGAAGGACGAGCCAGTCCGTGAATAACCTAGACCAAGGTCATTGATTGCGATACACATAACTTCCCAGATAAGAGGGAGTGGCCATTTTGGAATGGCACGAAGGGAAAGGGTTTTTTTTTTATTGATCCCAGCACTAATTTTTTTTTTTTTTTTTTTTTTTTTGTGGAATATTTCCAAGTAAAGCTTATAATAAGTGAGTGAGAAATAAGAAGAAAATTTCAACAAGAAGAAAATTTCTACCAGTAGAAAAGTAGCCATCCCAATGTATGGAGGGGTATGAGAGGCATTGCCTCATTTCTAAGTAAATATTATAATGCACCACTAGGAATTAGTGTCTTTTTGATCTACCTGTGTGTTCAGAATTGTGATTTGCAGATACAATTTCCTCTATAAAAGTCGTTTTGAATGGAAAGTGACTTTAGAACTAGATTCAGTCTTTTACTATGTGAACTACTTTCTCTTTCAAGCAAGTCTCAATGGTCACTGGAAAAGTTTTGATCACCTATCTCTTGATGCACTTCTTAAACCATTTTTCAACAAAAGTGGGAAAATTTTGGCACAAAGGCATGAAGAAAAAGTTTCAAGATTCCTATTTTTAATTACTTGCTGCTGCTTGAACATATGATCAACTTCTTTCATGTCCATCCTGTAGGGCGTCATGATAAGCTTACAAGAGGGAAGTTCTTTATCCATTAATGTCAATCAGGTTCATGTAGTATCAGGAAAATACTCAAATAGCTGCTGGTGTAGAAGAATTCAAACATAGGTCTGGATAAATTATTTCATTTTTAAAACTTGTTATTCTATTCCTATATTTACAAAATTTCCACATATTATTATTATTTTTTAATAATGTCCTTATTGTTACTATTACTATTATTACTATTCAAAAATCTATATACCTGCATATTATTTTTTCCTCACCCAGTCAATTTTAAGAGGTTCACATTAATTTTAAAGACAGAAACTATAAAATTTATTTACATGTTGCTTGCTTTTTTACTTTGCTACTAGTTAGATTTCAACCTTCTAACTATTTAAAGGTGAAATAGGCTCAATCTTGTAGGATACACATATTGTGACTAATATGGTGAGGAGACCATGAAGTAGAGATTATCTAAAATAAAAGTTATTACAATATATTACTTCATTTAAAAATAGTATCCTCAATCCCACTTAAAATTTTTATATGCATAGAATATTCCTTTATTCCAATTTCATACTGCCAATCATAACTGCATAGAACATACTGCCAATCATAACTGCATAGAACATACTGCCAATCATAACTGCATAGAACATACTGCCAATCATAACTGCATAGAACAAGAAAATGGAAGGTAAGGCCATTGTGATGGTGCAAAGACTGAAGCTGCAGGAAGTGCATATTTTGTTTTAATTTAAGAAAATAATAATGATGCACACACACACACTCACATGCACACACTCACATTCACACTCACACATACAAACACACACACTCACACTCACACTCACTTCAGTGAAGGTAGAAATATTGCAGCCATGCTGTCATAGTAACAATCATCTTTGCTCATCATTTCAAAGAGGAATGGATGATTTAAGAGGCCTTGATAGATTTACTAGCATAATTGTGAAAATAATAGGTTGTAAAAATGAAGAATTGTGCTAAAACAATAGGTAATGAAAAATAAATAATAATTGTGCAAGAATAATAGTCTAGCAGTCAAGATTAATAGGCTAGTTTTAGTTATCCACAGCACCAAGGCAACTAAACCTTAGAGGAGCTTAAATTACAAGCTGGTGGCAAAATGGGTCAATGAACACATCTGGTAGTGAGTCCAAAAATTCATTTATGGAAAAGAAATGCAACCAAAAAATTGGAAAAAAATAATTGTTTGGGTGTTTAAAAAATTCATAGGAGTGCATCCACATTATACCAGCAGTTTCTAATGTTAAAATTCTCATAGAAAGGGAATTAATTTTAATTAATTATTAAGGAGAAAGTAGTTATATAGAGCATTTAAAAAGTAAAAAAAACAAACAAACAAGATACTACTGTTGGGCTGAAGTTTAATCATTACTACCATCGCTTTTATCAGGTTAGGTAAATTCTATAAATTGAACTGGTAAGGGTTAACAATTCCATCACCAATATTAATCCACCACTACTAACCAGGCAGCCTAGTTTTCTTATTCAGTTGATGAGTCAGACATAACTGATGAAGTGAAATGTTACATTTTTAAGGAAAGGAAACCTCAGCAATCACTCTAAAGTAGAGAAAGAACTGGTTACACAATAGTTTCTTGCACTGGATGTCTTGAAAATAGAATTTATATAAAATTTTACCTAAATTTTTGAAAAATTCATTGTTCAGCAGAATGTAGTGCTAGATGCTAGTTCATCCCAAGCTTCTTGAAATTTGTGCAAAGCTTAGCTTTCTGCTACAATGCTGATCCACCATTGAAATTATGATTATTCCACTGTAATTATTCCAGGGTAACTATTCCATGGTAACTATTCCACTGGTAATTATTCCTTGTTGGTGAAATAGTTGCCTTTGTAGTTTCTCCTTTACTCTTCTTGGTGGTATGCCACCCAACTTTTTTTTTCTTTCTTTGGTTTTTCTATAAGCCATTTTAAAAAGAGGGTGTATGTTGTTGACCCTTCACAATGAACACACAGATGGACCAACCAACAGATCAAAGGAGAGATGTAGAAATACAAGGGTGAAAATTATGATCAGGTATTTTTAAACCTGAGTCAATAATAGGTGAATCATTATAGAGGAACTAAATTGATTGTTATCCCAGTGGATCAAAGCATAACTGATTTATCCTTGGTTCAAATTCCAGACTGTATTAATTTTTCAGATTCTTGGATGTCTCTTTGAAATGGGACTCCTAAACTATGGCACCAATTAAGGTAAAAATCACAGTACATATGTAGTTTTACTTCGTGCATGCTATGAAAGCATCAAAATAAAATTAAAAAAAAAGAAAAAAAAGAAGAATCCAGGTCTGGACTCTTTTTTTCCACTTTTTCCTAGCTTTCCCTCTTTTCCCTCATTAATAGATAGCTTGACTTGCCTTTAAGGGTGATGTTTGACTGTAGGGAATCCTAGCCCCAAACAATATCCATGTTCTTTGTGATTTCCATGGCATCAGCTGGAATCAAATAGTAATACATTATCATATTCAAACTTCAACCCCACCCAATTAATTCAATAGCAGGTAAGTAGTAGTGCTGAAGTTGGGCACCATGGACTAGATTGATTTGACAGTGGTGGAAAATTTGAAAGGTTGAGTAGCATTAGTGGTCAGGGTTGGAACCACACCACTCAAGAAAATGAAGCAGCTGTCTATGGTGACACTGCAGGATATGTGTATGTGTGTTTACAGGGTTGTAGTTGGTAGCTGTTTATGGTTAGCTATGTAGATGTGATAATGGTTAGTAGTACCTTTTTCCTCATTTGTTACTGCTCTTCTCTTGCAGGGAAGATACTGTGTTGCTCTCATTGTTTAATTGTTGGTGGGTGGACAATAACAGCACATCACCCCTCTTAATTATTTATATCATATATTATTATTTTATCTATACTATATATGACTCATGACTCATGGTGGTATGTTCCTATATATGTATCCACCTATGTGGCTAATGACCTGCCAAACCATGGGACCAACAGACCTGAAAATTAGCTTCCATGTACAAGTTGATGCAGAGAGTAATCTGGTCAATGTTGAAATGCCAGGAAGAGACTCCTGAGGCAGCAGGACAAAAAAAAAAACAAAAAAAAAAAAAAAAAAAAAAAAAAAAAAAAAAAAAAAAAACAAGGAAACAAGGAAACAAAAAACAAATAAACCAAAAAAAAAAACCAGGAAACCAAAAAAAAAAAAAAAATTGAATGGATTTTTGCAAGTTTAAGTAAACTTCTTTCCTACTTGATTAACCACAAAGTTTGAATAGAAACCAAAATTGAATCCAATCTCAAAAACAAAAACCAAAAAAAATTAATTGGATTTTTTTTGCCTGCTTAAAGATGAAGGTTGGGTTTAAATACCCTAGTAGCTTTTCGAGGAGAGATTCTGAGGCAGCTTCCTGAAGTCCAGGTATAAAAAGGGGTGGCGAGGCATGCACTTTGACCCCAGGGGGGGGGGAAGATTCAAATTATCAGCAGACTTGCCTTTCTGGCTCAGCTATTCTGCAGCCTCAATTCATACTCCTTAGGCTTCCCTAACCCACAGCAATGTCATTATAGCCTTTCCTTACCCACTGTAGCCTAATAAAATAACTTTAGGCTGTCAGACTATTAATAGCCATAATTTTGGGGGCAGAAGCACCAAAGCCAGAATCTGTAGCAGTAATGTCTGAAGCCATAGCTTTTTTTGAAGGTAAGCTTATATATATACAGAGCTTTTTTGTTGTTGAGATAACCATTGTTCAAACAAGTAATAGATACAAGCATAGTACACCCTGGATGTGCCTCAGGCATTGCAAGAAGAAATTTCTGCATTTCTTTTCAGAATGTCTGTGGCATATCAGGGGTGCAGATTGCTCCACTGGAGGCAATCCTTCAGCCACAAGTCCCTGTGTAATCACCCACAGTCCTTCCCACTCCATCACCCACAGTCCTCCTCCTAGCTCCAACAATGGCTCTTCCCAAGAAGCCAGCACAAGATATTCTGGATAAGCATTGACAATAATTTATTATTCTGATAATATGCTATTCCTTGTCCATTGGAACCATTCCCCCTTCCCCTTCCCTCAGGTGTGCATCCACAGACTCCAGTTAGAAGCACAAGGTAATTAGTATAAACATAAGTAGTTGTTTGATTCATGCAAGTTATTCTATTGAATGACAGGACCTGTGGGAATTGACCACAATGTCCCTTCTATGCTTGGAGGTACAGAAACGGACCAACCTTGTCCTGTCTGCAACTTGGGGCCATGCATAATTTCACATCACCCCAGTTGGCTTGTTGGCTCCTCCTCCCCAAGTAAGACCACTATGGTTAAAAGGTACACCAAAAATTTTGGAGGCTTCTTGGCCAACTGGGGATGTAGATGCACCCACTCTACCTGGCGCACAAGGCCACCAAGACAAGACCACCAAGACAAGGCCACCAAGATGGACGTAGCAGACATAAGAGAGGTGATGCCTCACTGTGTAGTGCAGGGCTCGACATGATTAAATCATTTGAAAAATCACATTCACTTTGTGCCATGCCATGCCCTTTTATAGTTAACCTTCACGTTTAAGTAAACTTTTTTCCTACTTGATTAACCACAACATTTTAAAAGAAACCACAATTTAATCTGATTTCACCTGAATTATTATAACACAAGAAAATTCAATAGGACACTATACCATATCACAGCTCTTTTCAGCTTAGTGAACTTGCCATTTAAAAATGCAAACTTTTTCATTATTGCTAAGGCTGGCAGGCAGGCGGGCAGGCGGGCGGGCGGGCGGGCGGGCAGGCAGGCAGGCGGGCAGGCAGGCAGGCGGGCAGGCAGGCAGGCGGGCAGGCAGGCAGGCAGGCAGGCAGGCAGGCAGGCAGGCAGGCAGGCAGGCAGGCAGGCAGGCAGGCAGGCAAGGATTAACGGGAGCTCCTCCGCCAGCTAACCTGGTGGCTCACCCTCAATTAGTGAGGGGAGCACATTTTCCTGAGATGGAATGCTGGGAACCCAGTTCCATTACCCAAGAGACACAGATGGAAGGCCATCTAGGTGGCACAGGTGTAGATGGAAGGCAGCTGACTGCTGGATGGGGGGAGCAAAGAATTTGTACCCGAAGACAGCCCTCCTGCACCAAAAGGTCCCAGCTCAATGCATTGGAGGGTTGGTCGTGCTGGAAAACCAACACTACCACTGAGGACTGCCAGTGGTCCACAGAGGCATGCATTAAGGGGCAAGGATGACCACTTCCCTGAGCAGAGCCACCCTTGGCATACCTCTATGTACTCCTAGTCCTAGCCTAAATAGATAATATTTAGTTTTGCTGATTCAAATTTCTATTTGGGTATAGTATTTACTTATAGGCAGGCAGATGTTTGCAAACTATATATAGTGGGAGATAGGAAGAATTTAAAAAATACAAGAGATCAATAACAGTTTAAAGTTGAATAATGTATAGAGGCCTATAGTTGAAGTCTTCTGCATCAGTCTCTATTATAGGACATTCCAGGTACCCGAGCTTAGTAGCTGACACAAGTGGACAAAAGCAATTCCCAATCATAACCTTTCAACCTCAAGAAAGGTATACAGGACATTGAAGTAAGTCGAAACATAATTTAAAACAAGATAGTAGTACAAAATACAAATCTAGAAGAATTTTTCACTTCACATCTTTTTGGTGAAACCGTCCCACTTTTGTTGCAGGATGGTGGAAGGAGGGCACCAAAGGATAAGTGGTGTATACTTTGCCAGTAACCATTGAGACCTTGCCTGAAAAAGTAGATACTTCCCATAATAGACAACCAAATCTACTTCAAACGTCATTTTCTTGATCATGGATACTTTATTATATTAAAAAGAAAAAAGAAAAAGAGGAAGCTGGGTTGAAGAGTGTATACCTATAGCTATGTAAAAAGAAGAAGTATATATGTAAGACTAAAAATTGAAAGAAAAATCCAGTGTGTAGGATCCACTATGCTAGCCCTGGGAGTGATTAGTTTCAAGGGAATAAAATAGAATACAATAACAACAGGCTTATTTTACTGGTGGTGTAGAATAGGAGCTAGAATACATGGCAGGTTGGCAGATCACAAAATTTTCCCCTCAGGGGTCAGCTAAGGTAAGGTTAATACCATCCAGAAGTTAGGTTCCAACATGATCATCTATTCTGATTGCACATACCACCATTCTAAAATCATAGATTCATAAATATAAACTACGCTTATTTCTATGCTTCAATATACCTTCCACAAAATTTCACAAAATATTCTAATCTTGTGTACTATTAAAACCCACCCAAGGGTAATGGTGGGTAAGAGGTCGCTAGGTGAGACTACACAGATCAACCTAATACTATCACAAATGCTCCATGGTTCCTTTTTAATACAATTTTTCCTAAAACCCACATCCTGGTTAAAAGATCGGCCAAAACCACTTGAACTGTTTCTCAGGTTAACTTACTTCGGTTATACTCTAGTGATGAGCAACTGTAAGCCTGTAAAATTGCAGACGTCCAGGGAAGGGTGGAGCAGGTCTTTCAACTTAAAATACGCTGAAGAAATCAAGAGGACAAATTATAAACTTTTGCTAAACATAGAAGTAACGATTCTTTGTGTACTTATTATTGGAGTATGGATTCTTCTTTCCTTGCCAATATTATTTTATCATTTACCAATGTCGGAGGTAAGACTGTAGTTTTATTGATGGTGCAAGATCCAGTTTGTTAACGTTTTATTGTTTTTAGTTATTTATTAATTATTAAATTATGAATGAATATCCAGCTAGATGATACACAAAGCAAGTAGGGATTGCTAAGATCAGGTTTGAAATACATCAACCAAAACTTAAAAAAAAAGTATTAGGAATGATTTCTTTTAAAGTAATTAGCTATTGAGTTGTTCTCTCCCTTTTTTTTCATTTTTGTTTTTTTTGTTTTTTTTTTTGTTTGTGAAAATTTGGCCTCATTACCAGCAAGGTCAGAGGAAGGGATTACTCTGTCAGAATGGCTGACATCAGGGTGTTCCTATGGATATATAGCTATATATGATTCATGAACACATCTCATCAAGGTGGGTGCAGATGTTGACATGTCAATTTCTTCGCCAGTGTGGAGGCAACCCTTGATCATTTGTGTTTTAAAAAAATTAGTATTTAATAAATACAGCCACTATTTTGCTAGGATTAAGTCAAGGGTAGACCTAGCCATTGTGCAAACCCTAACTCTAGTAATTAACCAGGCCCTAGTTGATGAACTTGCCTTTCTGCCTTTAACCTAGGTAGAAAGACCCCTATATTTTTTTGGTTGTTGATTTTAAATTTGTAATAATAAAGAAAGTGTTTGTTTAACGTTGAGGTCAGTGGTATTTTGTAGGTAATCCATAGCACCACTCATAGTGTGCATGCTAATATTATGAGATGAAACCAAAGTTGTCAAGTTACCTCACTGTACCAAATCAAACAGTAGGATAGGATGCAATTTTTTTTTTTAAATTTTGATGAATTAATGGGGATTAGATGCTCATCATTTATCAGTAAGTAAGATATCAGATGTGTATGGCCAGGTTACATGAAGGAATTTTACATTTCATACCTGCTGATATGTTTATCAAAATAATCAACACCTCTTTGCTCTCTTACATTGATTTTTGGAGTTGTCAGAATAAATGTTCATTACAATTTCCTAGACCCTCTCCCAACTATGATGTGTAGTTAAGGGCCCAGCTGCAGTTCACAGAAAGTGGATTTTTTACTTGCCATAGTTTGGAATATGAATAGTTGAATTTATATAATTATGTGCATCAGTTTAAGTTGTGTGATGTATCACAGACATCATTTCAATATCAAAAAAGATAAAATTAAAAGAAACTGTCAGTACTGTCATGGATGCTGACCCTGACTTGGCCTAAATATGCAGATAGGCTGGGTCTAAGATTGCAAGAAATTCTGTGGCAATGTGAAGGGTGTAGAGTTCTAATCTCCTTTGTGGATTATTCAGATTTATGATTAATAGAGCAAGTTAGCTGACCTGCCTAATTTGCCCTCATTATGAGGGGTCCTGTCCTGCTGTCCTGTGTAACAGGCTAAGTGTTACACATTTTGTATTCTTTCAGTTCGATGCAGTTTTGCTCCACCCATTCAAACTGAATGTGGAACGGAGGAGGTTGGAAATTGTTTGGATTGTCACAAAATTATGTCATGAATCTATTCTGCTATCGTCAAAACAATTCAGTTTTTAAGTGTGGGAATGAGGTGGGTGTGGAGGTCGAAGGTCATTTACAGTGAAAACTTTATCAGTAATTTTTTTTTTGGGGAGGGGGGGGGGGGGGGGGTCACTTCGAAATTTTTGCTGGTGACTTTTTACATTCACTGTAACTTTTCATTCCGAAAGTCATCATAAAGTTAAGCCTTAGTAAAGCACCTAGGAAGATCCCTGGTTGACCCAGGACATGATGTTGAATTTTTTTTTCTTCTGGTTTTTGAATCCCCTACCCTTGGCCTCTCCTCCCCCCTCCCCCCCCCCCCCCCCCCCAAAAAAAAAAAAAAAAAAAAGAAAAAAAAAAGAATGGAAGATGCAGTCAATATATTATTGCGGGAGTCCATGCCAAACCAAGACATTAAGAGGTCATACTCAGCCAGTAAACAACAATGGTTGCCAACGAGGGTGTCCTTTTCTGTAGTCCTAAAGGATTTCAATTAATATTTTTTCACTGAACTAAATCTTAGATATGCGATCATGGGGGATGGTCCCACACTGCTCCTTGAATTGTATAGCCTGGCAGGTCTAAGTTAGTCATCTGATTGGAAAAAATGTTTTTGGTTGGTGTCATCATGTTACATTGTTCTTTTTTCCTGTGTAAGTAGAGAGTTTAGTAACTATAAAAGGACTCAGCTAGCTACATAGCATATGATGTCATATCTTTTGGCATTCTATTTCTTTAATTCTAACATTTCTCTGTGATAGCCAACAGAGAAATCTACTCTCTATTGATAGAAACTATAAAGTACTGTAGTAGTAATTTGGAGCTAGCTATAATAGTTGGAAGTCGTAGATCTAGAATTAATTACCTTAATATCCTTTTTTATATATATATTCTTAAAAATATTTTTACAGCACTGATAAGAATTAATCTATTATTGAACTTCTTAGATTCAGTATGGGTTTCATAGTGTGAAATTCTGGTTTTGGATTTTTTGATTGAAATAGGTGCACTTTGAAATCAGTAGTAGAGCTAATTTTCAGAGGGAGCGTCCTCCACTTGGCCACTTGCGGTCATTAGACTAAAGAGCATGTGCCTTGATCCAGAAGAGAAAGCATTGTTGTTAACTTGATCAGGCGAAATTTATTTTGCAGCAGGTGAAAATCTGAACTGAATTTTCATTAGTGGACTATGAAAGTAATGACTCCAGTGGTAAAACTTATTCGAAAGCTTTGAATAGTAATCAAGTCTCCAGCGTGTGTAGAGCCTTGATCAATGGTGAAACTCAATCATGCTCCTAATATTGGTGTCCATCATATTTAGTACAATCAACTTCAATCCAATTTAAAAGTATATAATATATGATGCTATGGCATGCCATTTTCATCTGCCTTCATTGAATTTAATAGTTGCAGGCATTGTTGGTATAGGAAGCCACATAGAGTGATTAGTAGAAGTACAATGGTATTATACAGACAGGATGTGATACAGATATGATATAATAATGTGTCTATTTTCCTCATTCTCTTTCCCAGAGATGAAGTGGAGGTGGAATAAGCTTCCAAACAGGGGAGTGTCCTTTGTTCATTTACCTGAGGGGAGACGAAAATTGCCTGTAGCAGCCATGATAGGCAGCTACTCAAAACTTTTTTATCAGCCAAATTGGGACTACAGGGAACATTCATGCAAAGTCTCATCAAAATAGGTCCAGGCCTTCTAGGAGGAGTTCACAGATATGCAGACAGACAGACAGGCATTACTTCTTTATTCTCAGGATTCTAGCTATTGGTTTTAGGTATGCAGGTTCTGATGGAGGGAAAGCCACACATCATGGAGTAAAGCTATTCTGCTCTACCTGAAAGGATTCCTATTTCTTTATATCTGATCTCCTTAGTCTTGAATCTCTTTTTCTCCAATGGTATGCACCATGTAGACTTACAGGAAGGGGTGTGTCAAGGTGGGACCTGCCAGTTAGTTTTAAAGAAATTCTTGGAGTAGTGGCACACTTTTGTTGACCTCACTTAGAGTGTGTTTACATAAATGTGGTTTCTAGTACTCATATTAATTGCTCATAAAACCAGACCTTATAATCCAAGGATAGCTTATTTTGAAAAACAGGATAGATAGTGGTGCTCCCCCTTGACCCCAAGACACCTCATCCCCAAAAAGGTTTGGTGACATTCACACTCACACACTGCATGCACACAGGCACACACACATTCACTCACTCACACATCACACACACCACACTAATACACACACACACACACCACACTAACACACACACACACACACACACACACACACACACACACACACACACACACACACACACACACACACACACACACACACGTTAGCTCCATTGTAGAAAGATGCAATCTAATTATACAAAACAAATTCTCCCAAGTGAGTTTTAAAATCATCACATTGGGAGGGGGGGGGGGGGGAATCCACATATTTTAGTCTAAAATTTTAATGAATTGTTTACAGTATGGAAAGACAAAAGTTTGTTATTACAACTAAGTGGGTAATTGCTCATGAATAGGAAAGTTTATTTCATTGGCCTACACCTTAACCCTAGCCCTAGCCATAGCCATAATCACATTTTCCCCAAATGGGGCCAGTGGTCCTATGAGCAACCCCTGAAAATTTCAGGACGATAAGTCCAGATATCTGGGAGGAAATCGCGGAATATACATACAGACGGACAGACAGACAAATTGCCAAATTATAATAAGGCTTGCTTTACATAGATAGTCTGTAAAACATTCTAAAGTAAATAGAAAAGGTACAACATCTCACAGTTTGTTTTTTGAAAAAAGTATAACATACATTATTTTTCATTTTGTGTCACAGTTGCTTGATTTCAAATATTTTAAATTATATTTCATTAGGTATCACCAAATACCAACACAAATGTTAGCAGTTCTTCAGAAGACTCTGTATGCTCATCACCACTCCAGTATCCTGCAGCTAGTGGTGTCTGCTCCACTGAGTTTGCTGATCTTCTGATATCTGCTGACTGTGCACTTGGTCCAGAGGGAACTGTGTTAGTGATGAGGAATGAAGAAGCCATTGTTATGAAACTGATAAATGGATTGACATTTATTGGAGCCAGTGAGGAATGCAAAAGTAAAGCGATTCCATTGTTGTGTCTGTATCTTTTTGGTCTCTGTGGTGAGTCAGGGGTCCCCATCCGTCCTACCAGGAGTGAGTGTGAGGAGGTCAGAGATGAAACTTGCCAACAGGAATGGAATATGGTTAAAGCATTTGACATTGACCTCCTGGACTGTGATGACTTACCACATGAAGCTTCATTCTGTCCTGCACTAAATGATAGTGGTTCTATAAATGGAACAGTAACAGGTATGTTGAAATAAACATGTATTAAGCCCTCCCCCCCCCCCCCCCCCCCCCTCCCCCCTTATTTTTTGGTCTTTCTATTTTTACAGAAAATGATGAATAGTTATCCCTTTGGCTAAAATATTCAGTGAAATGAGAAATATCCTTCTTCCTTAAAATTTTCAGTTAAGCAGTAACAGATATTTATTTTAATATATAACAGTATTATTATCAATTAAAATAAGTGCACATAGTCATTGCATAGCATTTGGTTCAGAAGTGATGGTTATTTGACTGGCTGGATCCATTGCATTTCCACGTAGCCATGTTGTGGGAATAGTTGCAAGTTCCATTCACTAGTTTTGATTGAATTGAAGCCATACAAGCTGTGCTCAACAGCCACTTGTGGAATACTCCCATACAGCTACATTATTGAAATAAAAAAGATCTTAATATCAATCATAGTCCCAACTCATTTCAATGGGTAGAGTGAACTGCTATAGTTTGAATCACAACTTCAGTTCACTTGCCTGTCGAAACTGCTGTGAACAAGATTCTTTGATATTGCACAATTTAATGATGTTACTAATCCTGTGGTTACCTTATCAGGTAGTGGTGGAGTATCCACCTGGTTTAAAATTCTTCATGCTCAGGATCAGAACTGCAATAGTAACGTCAGCTAAGCCTAGTTTACTTTTGACTTGTGATTAGGCCCTGATGGATTATGCCCAATTTTCTGCCTATTTTTCTTTTCTTTATTCTCCTAATATTCACCTATTTTTCTTTTCATTCTATCTATTTACCTGTGGCACACAGGTTTAGTAACACCTGGAAAAGGTGGGTGTGGGGGTGGGGACATCCACAAGTTTTGGACGTAAAGTGGAGTTTGAACGTGTGGTTACGACTAACTGGTTCTACTGAATGGAATTCAAACCAAAAAGATGTAAATCATATCACAACTTTGATCTCATCTTACCGTTTTTTGGGTCCTGTGGAATGGTCACCTAAAACACTGTATTAATAAATATTGTAGTAACTAGGTGCTACAGGTCTTAGTGTGGGACCTCTCTTATTCTTTCAAAGTACTTATTTTTCTCAATTCTTTTCATTGGCAAACACAATTGTTACATTAAAGAGAAATTGGTATAGACAATTCAAGATTCGAAACATTTTAATAGTTAAAATTATCTATAGTTGTGGCTGTGGCTGAGAATGTCACAATTTTAATAAGTGAGACGTGAGAGATGTGGATATACTGTTACTGTGATCCAATCTGTGCTTCTGATGTCTAATTTAAGAAATCATTTACTTTTTATTCTTCTTAAAGGTGTATTATTTTCCTTAAAGTTTATATATTTTTCCACAAGACTTTCTCATAAGCACCAACTGCCCAAATTATACCAGCATATTCTGTCAAGGCCTAGTTCTGATCTTTCTCACTCATCATGCTTCTATATCTTGTTGACACTCCTCCTTGGTATGTAACCAATAGCCTATGTTTGGGAAAGAAGAAGTCTTGTGGTGTCGTTAGTTTACAACTTCTTGTGTAATATATAGTTAATATGTGGTATTTATGTCCATTCCAGAGTATGATAGCACCTGCACCATCTGTGGAATGTAATGTTGTAACTCGATCAATATTGGAGAATACTATAGAAAAACATTTCACAAAGAAAAGAAAAAAATTTAAAGTTAATGATTAAACTAATCGTTTGCAGATTTGCCCATAAATATCCTGACCATTTCATCTTCTTATAAAATGTTATCTGTGGCTGTGATATTGCTATCCACTATTACCACATAAGTATGCCTTACCAAATAGGAAGTTCGAAGTTACGGTAACTTGAATAAAATAGATAAAATAACATTTTCTTAATATTACTATAAAATTAATTTAGAAATTGTGGTTATGGGGCTACAATAGTAGGCACAGCAGAGGAGAATGTAACGTCGTGTTTTATCTACCAAACCAAAATTCAGCATAACCAAGAAGCTATGTGACTTCTTCTTTTTCTTTTTTTTTGGCTGAGAGATTGATATGCAGGTGACAATGAATCTGGCATGGAAATTTTTTTATATTGATTTTTCCAGAATTTTCAACAAGATAGCCTCCCTTCATGGACTGTCCTAAAGGGGACAGCTTCTATTTAGTGAACAAACACTAATTAATGGATCAATTTTAATTAAAGATGTTTGTCTCAGCATTCTTTTTATCATAAAGTGGAAGAAAAGCAATAATAAAATGTCTTATGAAAGAGGACATAGAGCTTGTGTGTTGTGACATGAAGCTTCATCAAGAGAAGAAGTTGCTGGGGTGTCCCTGCAGTAATAGATATTGATTGAGCTATTAAAACAAACCAGATAATCTAGGTACAAGCACAAGCTCAGGCCTAGTTACACAAGTGGACTGGACTGGCCACTCTCCATATGGATGGACAATTTAATGAGTATAGACCCAGATGGATATATCTTAACAACAAACTGATAATTTAAAACGAGACTTCTCTATATTTGAGGAAGAAATGTGCAGATTAACGAATCATCTAAAAGATTAGGGGATCAGCATTAATAATTTCATATCAGATTGTGCTAAAGCGACATTTCATACTGTCCTTAATCATTCACAACACTTTAGCTTTGTATCTCTTTGCACTGAAGAGCATTATTCACCTTATTTATTGAGTTTCCTCCAGTTTCTAATGATGATCATTGAGCTTCATCTAAATTTATCTGTTCAACCCTTCATTATAGATTTGGGGTGAGCCAACCAACTGTGTCAAAAAAAAAGGAAGAAAGGGATTGATGTTATGCATGCAGTTATATTAAGCCTTTGATAAAATATCGTGAATGACAAAAGATCTTTATAATTAGATATACCCAGTGTATTTTAGAAAAAATCCAGGAAATGTGCTTGTATTGAAAACTTCCTCTTTTTTTTGGTTAGAGCTCAGCTGATATCTGGCAAAAACTAAGTCTTCTTCTAAGAGAGAACCACAATGCCATGTAGTTTTTCATGTGGAAGGGCTGGGGTGGCCTGACAAATAAGTATTAGGAACATACATTACTGGGCAATCAGATGCTCGCTGATCATGGATTTAATGCCCAGGAATAAGTTGATTTGAATGTGCTGAGATAGATTAAGTTGTTATATACACACTTATTTCATGTTGATAAGATAAATGAAGTCGTTATCATGTTGATAATTATTTGATAAAAACCTGCTCAACCTCGCTTATTTTATATTTTCTAAATAACTAAACCTTACATTTTTTATCAGTATTGTAGCATTAGCTAATATTGGAAAAAATGAAAGTGTGTGTGTGTGTGTGTGTGTGTGTGTGTGTGTGTGTGTGTGTGTGTGTGTGTGTGTGTGTGTGTGTGTGTGTGTGTGTGTGTGTGTGTGTGTGTGTGTGTGTGTGTGTGTGTGTGTGTGTGTGTGTGTGTGTGTGTGTGTGTGTGTGTGTGAGTGTGTGTGTGTGTGTGTGTGTGGTGTGTGTCTGTGTGTGGAAAATAGATAAATAAGTAGACAAAAATATAGGAATTTCAAAATTTAATTATGTAATAATCATCCAACACCCATATATGTATGTTTATATATGTATGTATATATGTATACATATATGTATACATATACGTATATATATGTATACATATATACATACATATGTGTACATATATACATACATATGGGTGTTGGATGATTATTACATAATTAAATTTTGAAATTCCTATATTTTTGTCTACCTATTTATCTATTTTCTACACACACACAAACACACACACACACACACACACACCACACACACACACACACGTATGTAAATACCTATATAGCTTAGTTATGTCTGTCAGTCTAACAATTCTTTTCAGTTCGTCCCATAAAAAATTATCTTTTTTATAGGTTTTAAGAATTTTGTTATTGTAGTAAAAATTACTTAATAAAAATACTTTTATACTTATATTCATTAGAAAAATTTATATCTATTTAAAAAAAAAATTTTTATTTTTTTTTTACATTCTCGTGTATAGAGGTCAATCCAAGTTTCTATAATGCTACTTTTCAAGTTCTGGAGTGTTCTGAAGGTTTTTATAGAGAAAATGAGTCAAGTGCTTGTTTACCAAGTTGCCACACCTGGACGGAATACAACAAATGTCTGTCCACATTCATTGATGTGGTGGTCTGCATTTCTGGAATTATTGGCTTTCTGGTGTCTGTGACAGACATCTTGTTTTCTTGTCTGAGTTACAAGAGAATGTGAGTTTATGTGTCCATGTTTTGGACCTTAAATGTAGATTGCTGGTTTTGTTAGTAGTTGCCTTTAATGGTGTTTATATCTCATCTGTATTGTAAAGAATATAATACCATTATTATCACAGGTTCATTTTCCCTTCTATCTTCGTTGTATACATAGTCATTGACCTGCTGGTTTTATGTAAGTATTTGTGTGTGTTTTTGGTGGTTATTATTATCATAACTATTACATGCTTGTTTTAATTTTTTAAAAGCATTCATTGTGGTTGTTGGTTATATGGACCACAACAGACTTTTCTGCTCATCTAGAAGTCTAAATGGAAGTATGATGAAAGTAACAGCCTATTGTGTCATAACAGGTAAATAGAATGTGGTATTGTGTTCTGCTAAGAGATAGACCTAGTTCTTCCTACTACATGTCACCATCCTTTCATTTATAAAAGTTATGCTTTTTCTTTTAAAGCTATAAGTTTTATAACCGATTTTAGTGTAATTATGCAGTTTGGACATTTCATGTCTGTGGTTTACCATTGGTGTAATTAGTTAAATAACTCTCTCATTCCAATACTGATCATACTTGTAGCTATATTGTTCACAAAAGGTTTATACTAGCTGGTTTCGTAACAAGGTAAAAGAAAAGAATTTAATAGTATTAATGTAATTTCATTTTATCATTTGAAATTAACATTCTATAAAAAAGGGGAGAAGATAACTGCAAATGTTAGTGAAGGGAAATTATCTAATGGTATTTTAAGTTTGTATAATTTTCCTATTAACTGTTGGCATGATTTTTGTTTTAGTCTGGAGAGTCGAAACTGTAATTGAACAATTAATTTAGCCTAAGGCAAGGAGCTACAGCTTCTATTGTTTTGGCTATAGCGCTATTGAGAGCTTTGATGACTTCCGTCCTCAAATTTATCTCAAGGGAAATATGAGGTCAGTAAAATAAACAAGGAAAAGCTTGAAGAGAATTGTCTATCAGCTCTGAACTATTTGGACAATTTGCTCTGACTTTATAATGGATATTACACGGTACCATTATTTATAATGAATTGATTTTAATAACAATTGTGCCATAATACAGTAGTATATTTTGCTTATTGATGACTATCTTTTATTATGATGGAACACATTCAGTATCTTGCTCTAGAACTGTAAATACATCATTTTCTTAACAAAGGAAGTCTGGAATGGATTCAAAACGGAACATTGATTGGACCATACAGTTTAACTGGACAATGAAGGATGTCCAATGAGTGATCTGCTCTGTGCTGCAGTGCCACAGTGGCCTAGTATGGTAATAGTCATGGTTGATCGACCACAGCTACCACATCAACTCATATTTGGAATCATTCACCAGCTGACCTTATTACCTGTGGCGCACAGGTCTAGTAACACTTGGAATGGTGGGGGGATGGAGATGGGGACAGTCACAAGTTTTGGACAAAAATGAATTTTAACCTTCAGTTACAACTGACTGGTTTTACTAATGGAAGTGAAACTCAAAAGTTGTAAACCATACCACAAATTTAACTTCATCTAACTGTTCTAAACAATTACTTTTCATGGCTTACAACACTATTTCAATAAATATCATAGTATTTACTTGCCACAGGTCTTAGTGCGGACTGCTCTTGTTATGATGAGCACAATTAAAAAAAAAAATTCACAAGTTAGCTGTTGATATATTTATTCATGTATGTGTATATAATATACATGTATTTTGATATATTATATACACATATATACATATATGCAATTATTTTATATATAAAACATATAAATACATATGCCACACAAGCACCAGAATAAATGCTATTTTAATATCCTCAAGCTGTAACTGAATTCCATTTTTTGGGTGAAACTCAATGATAAACTTAGAACATTTGTTTCTTCAATGCATGTGCTCTGTATGATAACCAGGGTCTGATAATTGACTACAGTACTTTCCTGTGTAGAAGTTGTTGAGATGTGTATCATGACTGATATTTATACTAAGATTACTCTGAACTATCCCTGAGGTGCAAAAACCAGTGTATTTATCAGTCAAAATTATTAGATCATTTTTACTTTTAATTAATTCTGTAGGTATATTGTTCACTTATATTCTTGGTCAGACTGCATTATGGTGGATATTCCATATAAGTGCTCTCTTTTGGAAAGTTGTGTTCCCATTCCATGCTCGAAGCATGCCTGGCAAGATCAAGTACATTCATATAATGTGTGTGATCCTTGGAGTCTTACTTCCACTCATCCCAATAATAACTTCTATGATTAAATTTGGTGTGGAACTTCAGAATCAATATGAAAACTCATCTCTACAATATAGAAGTGACATGTTTTTCTCAGGAGGACTGGGGTTCAAGCCATCCAGATTCCCTACTATTCTTTGTACTGGCTCAGATCCTGATGCAATCTTTTACTCTCTTCTTGTTCCTATTGATATTATCCTGGCGTGTGGATGCACTATGCTCATCATCATCTTCTGGTCCATACACAGGGTAAGTGTATGCCTTCTGTGTATGCCTTGTGTGAATGAAGCTCGAGTTTCCAAATTCATTTAAATATTATCGGGATATGGAATATTAAAAAAAAGTATATATTTTGTTAGGAGCTACTTGCACCTTTCATATCATTTAGGTGCAAGGAAAACTTCTAGTATATGTGGCTCCAATTCTTTCTTTATTGATCATATTCAACCATAGTTACTACTTATGTTACATGCATTTGAACAGCTTTCAAGGTGAGACTTACATATTGACTTTTAGGATATAACACAAAGAAATTGAATGCAATTTGACCTTACCCTAGAAAAATCATGAATCAGTCACTTTTTTCACAAACCAAAATATTTGTGTTAAAATGAAACACAACGATAATTAATTATAAACCCATGTCATGTCCGGTCAAATATATTTAAATTAAAAAAAGAAATAAACAACAAATTTCTATCCAGCGAAATGCTGAATGTAAAGTTTCGTATTCAAAGATAGTTACACTTTTATATAGTACATTATTATCTCTAAAAACAATTAAAAAAATTCAATGGTTGGATGGCTGCATGTTTAACTCGCTGACATGGCTGAAAGCATAGAAATTTTTGATTAATAAGTTTGTTTAAATTAAGAAATGCCTGTCAATCAAAAATTTAAATTCTGGCCACTTATTAGTATTCTATTTACAAGAATGAGTATGAACAGATATTTGCATATTATTATTATTTTTTTTTAATGAATGCACGAAATGTGGAATTAACACTGTAAGAAACTTCTGTTATATTCACTTAATATTGTTAATTTTATTATTTAATGCCACATTTACTGAATATGGTAAATATTGAAGGCTGTGGAATAAATGAAAATGGATAGCATAAAATGCCCTGAGTGTTTGTGATTTCATTATCATTTTGGATGCTCATAAGATATAATTGAATGTTCACCCATCTTTCATGAGAATTGATTTCCTTCTTTGATTTTTTCTTTACATTTCACAATATATAAGTTTATTAATTATCCAAATGTTCAGTGGTTCATCATTTAGGAGTGTATGGTAGCTGCATTATCAGTCGTAATATTGTTTCATTATCTCATTTTAGCAAAATGTCAAGGTCAAAATCAATAAATCAAGCAATCCATTCAAGTTTGGGACTGCCCAGAAGAAACTTCTCATTGTGTTTTGTTTCTATGTGGTGCTCTCTGTTGTTGCCTTAACAACATTTACACTGGCTACTAAAAATACTTTAATTATTGTGAACAGTGCCCAACAGTATTTCTTTTGTGAGCTGAGTGGACATGATCCAAGCAATCCATGCAATCGTTCCGAATTTGAAAAACTGACAAATCCTTCTGTGACAACTCTGTCATACATTTTGATGATGGCTTTGTTTCCAGTGGTGAACCTGGTGTACATTGTGAATATTGAAGAACTAAAGCAATTG
>OZ017791.1:1855902-2063402 GCA_963969325.1 Lycopodina hypogea | reverse complement strand
GGTTGGCATATGTAAGCATGTGTCATGCTATATTTGCTTCCATAAAGCGCTTTTTCCTCTTTGATATCTGTGGTAGGTTTTTTCCCTCAACATGGCATGGGATAATTTTTTCACCTATGATGGATATCATCACTCAAAATCATTTTATATCCAGAGATTTTTCAATTCTGCCAAGTGTCCTTCCTCAAATTGAAAGAGGTAGTTGTGACCCCCTGGACCCCAAGACTCCCTGACAAAAAATTAGGTGGTGCTGGCCTTTTCCTCTGGGAGGAGTTCAAACATGCATATATGAACACATTAGCCAGTAAAAAGATTGTCTAATTGAAGGAGATCATTACTAGGAAGAAAAAGTATTAGGTCAGAAGATAGCAAAGAGTAAGGTCAAGTGAAACTTCAGAAAAACATTCATAGTGTCTTGAAGCAATTTCGACCAGCCAGACACACAGAGTGTACTTTTCTGGTAAGACTAGTGAAGTACACATCCTATGGATGGAGACAGCTTGCTATAATTTGATAATTTTTTGGTTTGGTTTCTTTGTCCCCTGTCACATAGCTACCTGATGCTTGGGCCTATGGGACCAAAGAGGAAGGGGGAAAATAGAGCAAGAAGTGGTTGACCACATATATGCTGACCTATTAGTGTTTACATAATTTGGTTTATTGTAAGTTGGATGCTTTACCCCAACCCGGACAGTTTAAAAAAAAATAGTGTCATGCACAGGGTTTACTCTGATCCTACCTAACTTCCTAATAACCACCCCATGATGATCCATATCAAACCCAGATAATTTGAACCCTTTAGGCCCAATTGCCTGGAAGAGGAGTTATTCAACAAACAAACAATAGCTCAAACAAACAAACCAAAAAAAAACAACAAACAAACACAAAAAAATAAAACCAAAAAAAAAAACAAAAACAAAAAATGAACAACCAAATAAAAAACAACAAATAAACCAAAAAAAAAGAAAACGAATGAATTAAGAATTGGAGTAAGATACATGACTGGCATATATAGTACATGATCAAATAAAATGAAACATTAAACATTTATTGCAACATATAAAATAGCACTGTGATAATAACAATGAAATCCAAAAACTAAAATATTCATAATTTATTGTATTTTAGTGAGCTGTAAATTTACTACTGTTTTCTATACTTCGACTGTTAGAATTGAAGCTTTTCTTCTTTACAAATCTACTTGTCGATAAATTCTTTATTTCTTCAATACTCACAATATATATAAGATTAACCATTGAAAACATCATCAATAGAACGAATGCCAAAGTTATGCCTTCGGTACTTGTCAATTTTTCGAATTTCCCCAAGTCACAGGGATTACTTGAATTGTGACCACTCTGCTCACAGAAAAAGTACCTTTGAACAGCATTCAAAAGAAGTGGAGTATCTCTAGTAAACACTGTAAATGTTGTTAGAGCTACAATAGAGAGTACCACATAGTAGCAGAAGACAAAGAGTAGCTTCTTCTGGGCCGTCCCAATCTTCAATGGATTATTTGATTTATCTTGATTGACCTTGAAATTTTGCTGCAAATAATAATGATAACAGCAACAACAACAACAATAATAATAATAATAATGATGATGATGATGATGATGATGATGATGATGATGATGATGAGGCTTCGAATGCAGGCTAGTGATTGTAATAAATTAATTACTTCTGACATTCTTTGGTCTTGAAGGTTTACCTAGGAAAAAAATTTAGCTAAAGAAAAAATATGTATTAACAAAAAAATGTCTTAAAACAAAATTAATAATATGTTTATGGAGATACCATGATAACTTGATATCTGCACTTCATTCATGTGTAGGATTTACTTATACTCTCACTAACTGCACTATTGACCTCACGTTGTAAACATCCCTCTGTAAGTTTTTGGTTTGGTAGATCTTTATCTTTAGTTGACAATAAAAGAAGTTTGAAAGCTTTTTTTTAATATTTCGTGTGTTGGAAAGCTCTCAATGGTGACCCAAATGAGCATCAAACACTCAAGAACACTTACAGTAGAGCTGTACAACTACTTTTAAAGACATTTTCGCTCTAAAAGGGTGTTTTAAATGCTATGTGCTGAAATAAAGCTCACTCATTGCAAACCAGCATAATTTGTTCTGCTAGTCTTTGCCTGTGCAAGAAAGAAGTCTGAGATGGCAGACCAATGCAGTGAGACTCAATCTCTATACTTTCTATGTCCAACCCTGCTATGTGGTTCCATCAAGTGAAAGCCCAGTTCACCATCCACAACCCTGCCATTACAGATGACAATATCAAGTTTGCTTACCTCCTCTCTGCTCTTCCAGCTGACACTGCAGAACTATGTAGTTTGCTTTGAAAACTTCCACAGAGGAAGACTTCCCTCATCAAGCAGTTTGGCCTTACATATGCATAAAAAGCCAAAAAGCTTGCCTCAAGCACACACATTCATCTGAATCTACCTATGAAGTTTTCCTCCACCTGTTCAAAAGTGTCATGCCACCTGCAGTCAGAATGACATTGTCTGTTAGGAAGTTCGAGAACATCGAGGCATAGGTGGAGGCAGCTGATGACGTGGCCAAGATTACCCAAAAGTATACCAATGTAAATATGTTAGCTCTCCATCTAGGAGGGACACATCTATGTTGTGCTTCTGTCACATTCATGCTTTGGTAACAAGGTAAAAAGTGCAAGGCCACATGTAAGTTCAAAATGATGAGAAATGACTCAGCCTCCCCCAATAGCTCCAGTTACAGGATGTCTTAATAAGGTGCTTTCACTACATCAACCAATCCAGTAACAGACAGATGCCATTACATCGCTTCTTCTATGTGGCAGATAACAGAGATACAGCGATCCTCCTCCTATACCTTACTGACAAGCATTCTTGCACACATTTTTGGTCGACTTTAGCACGATTTTCAGCATCTTCCCGTTATCTCTCCAGGATCAAAAGACTCAAACTTAGACCCTTCTTCTCATAACTGCCAATGGCGATGACACACTATTTGTACATCTGTATGTCAGGGCTGCTACTGTTGTCACACGATATGCTTTGGGAACAGCCATCAGTGCCAGTCTTGTCAGTTGATTGATGGCAAATGAAAACAACTTGCCTTCTTGCCCAGAAAAATGTCATATGCTGACCTCAATTATAGCACTTCGACCGCAAACTATTGGCCATCTACCTCAGCACCAAATATTACTGCTAGTTCTTGGAGGGTCAACATTTTGAAATTTACATAGATTACTTTCCTCTAACAACCATCATCACATCAGCTGCTGATCATTTTCCTCAACAAGCAAGGCATCTGATCTATGTTGCAGTGTTTGATTTATATACAACACTTGCCTTGTAAAAGCACTCAGCAGGACCTGCACAGAGCTTAATGTTGTCCCTGCATCTCCAATTGATTTCAGAGACTTGACTTTATGTCAACACACTGACCTCGACTCCATCAACTAAAATGGTAAAATTGACATAGCCATGGTGCTATGAGAGGTAGACATTGGCGGAATCAAAATAATGCATGATACAGCATGTGGGCACTCCAGACTTTAGGTTCAAGCACCATGGCACAAGGTGTTCGACGCTATCCATGCTCTCACTTGACTTGATAAGAAGCCCATTCTCATGGCAGTCTTTAGTGAGTTTTTGTTGCTCTATATGCACAAGGACATTAGTGATTGGTGCAAGTTAAGCCTTGACCATCATCAGGGAAAGGTCAGCAAACATACTTACACTCCCCTGCAAGACTTTGAGGAGCTGCTGTTTCGACTATCTCAATGTGGACTTTATAGGCCCCTTTACAACTTCTCAAGGCTTTACCTATCTCTTCAACTTCATTGACAGATTCACTCATTGGACCTAGGCTATTCACATGACAGATTTGATTGCATCAATATGTGCCTGAGTGCTTAGAGTAGATCTCCAAATTTGGCATACCAGGTGAAATGACATTTGACAGTGATCCTCAATTCGCTTCTGAGTTTAGGGACCAGCTACACCATATCTCAGGAATATAAGCCTTCTGCACTGCATCCTATCATCCTCAGGCTAATGGCATGGTGGAGAGATTCCATTGCACCATGAAAGCTTCCCTCATGGCCCGTCTCCGAAACAACCCTAACTGGATGGATAAGCTTCCAGTTGTCAAGTAGGGTCTCTGCACTGCTTCTAAGGAGACCTTTGTCTGCTCTAGTGCAGATGAGTTTTACGGCACTCATCTTCAGCTGCCTGGGAGATATTTTGTGGCACCAAGAGCATTTGAACCTTCCCATCTAATATCCTTCCTTACATCACTCAGTAGAGCAATGGACAATGTTTGTAGAGCTCCAGTGGTTTTGCATGATGCTGTCCACACCAACAGACCTGCTGTACTAGACACCTTTACCTACGTTATTATCCATCAAGACAAGCACAAGTTACCCCTCACACACCCCTATTATGGTTCTTCTGGGTGGTCATCCAGTCTGACAAGTTCTACATGGCAACCTTAAGCTTGACAATATTTTTTTCTCTCACTGGATTGCCCCAAACCAGGTCCAGTGGATGACAACACACACTGCTATTCTCCCAAATATCCAGGGCATGCAATCAAAGCGTAAATGAAGAAGCAACTGCATTTCTGTGAACCATAGCATGATCAGGACATACAGTCCAGCCAAGACAAAGATTCATTGAAGAAGATTAGTTCATATACTTGAGAGATGGGGTTGGGGGCTTTTGTGGAAAACTAACTGCACTATTGACCTCGCATTGTAAACATTTTTGCTGTTTTTTTTTGTCTTTGTCGTTTTTTTTTTGTCTTTGTCGTTCTTTTCCCTTTTTATAATAAAGTAAGTTAGTGAGTTCTCTATGTTTCAGCTGTTGGAAAGTGGCATTATTTGATTACATGCAGAGTAAACAATACAAATTTAGAGGTTTCATGGATTAATTGCAGTTTTTAAAATCTGAAAGTAGTGTATGTAGTAACGACATAACATAAATGTATCAGTTTAACTAGTTCTTGGCAGTGAAATACTAATTGGGAGATGAAGGTTGAATTGAAATGTTTCTTGAAACTTCATCAAAATGGTGTGTATGACAATCCAAATCTAAAAACATAAATTTACTAACTTGCTGATGAAACTTTCAGATTGTCATTCTCTTCGCTGTTCACCTATATATATGAAGGAGCTAAAAATCTATGTATGTATGTATATATCTAAATATGCTTTGCCCAACTACTTGTTCTACCATTTTGGGATGAGCCCAACTAAACAGTATAGGGTTCATTTGGGACTGGGACATCCATAGAGGCACCTTTGCTTCATTTGTAAAAACATATAGATAAATTAATGGATTCTATTGGTATACTGATGTCGCATTAATTATAGAGTGTGGATGATAATATAAAAATCAATTCAACTATTAATATTCATTTTTATGAGGCACACACTTACTTTGTGTATAGTCCAAAAAATGATAATTAGTAGAGTGCATCCAAAGACCAAGATGATGTTAATAGGAAGAAGAAGAGAATAGAAAATTACATCTGGGTCTGAACCGGTACACAGAATCGTTGGGAATTTGGAAGGCTTAAACCCCAGTCCTCCTGAGAAAAACAACTCACTTCTGCCACGTGCAAACGAGGACTGTTCAACTAAATTTGTAGTATTCATCACAAATTTGACCATTGAAGATATTATTGGGACGAATGGAAGTAAAATTCCAAAAATGACACATGTTATATGAATATACTTGATCTTTCCAGACATTCTTCGAGCATGGAATGGAAATACGACTTTCCAAAAGAGAGCAGATGTATGGAATAACCACCATACTGCCAATTGACCAAGAATATATGTGAAGAGTACACCTACAGAATTAATTAAATTTGATTATTTGTAATAGCTATGATAAATAACGATTTCTTGACTTTATCATACTTATTTTCAAGCTGATTGATTAAGCTTTATCAACTCACTTTACAGAAATGAACATTAGCATCAAAAACAATTTCCTTTTTTATATATAAAAATTAACACATTTACCTGACATGACACAATAAGGAGTGACCTTTGAAAAACTTTCAATTAGACTTCTGGATGAACAGAAAAGATGGTTGTGGTCCATAGCGCCAACTACCACTATGAATGCTAAAATATTTAAAAATAAATGTATGCCATATCTATGATTTTTTTAAGAGTAGTAAAAAGAGACTTACTTAGAACCAGCAGGTCAATGACAATGTACAAAACGAAAATAGATGGGAAAATGAACCTGTAAGATTGGATATATATAATGAGCAATAAAATTATATGTAACTATCAACACAACAACACTTAAGGAAACCAATAATCTGTATAAAATGTCATAAACATGGATATGTATTGACTCACATTCTCTTGTGACTCAGACAAGATAAAATGATATCTGCTACAGATACAAAAAATCCGATCACTGCAGATAATAATACTGAGTAGTAACTGAAGTTGGACAAGTCCCTACTGACATCTGCCCAGGTGTAGCAACTTGGTATACAAACACTTGATCCATTTTCTCTGTAAAAATCTTCAGAACATTCAAGTGAATGTACTTCAAGTTCAGTTTCATTAGATAAACTTGGATATTCTTCTACAGGACATGTAGAATAAATTGTAATTATATTTTTGTCTTGATTAGTATATAGAAATATAATTTTGTTATAAATTAGTTTATCATTAGGTTAATAATAATATAATTATAATGAAACTAATGTTGTTGGACTCTCTGTGTGTAATCACTACACTTCCTTTAATTTTGGGAGAACCATGTCAGATAAAGACCAGAAAGTATACAGAATCCTTGACAAATAATTCATAATTATATAATTAACATTCTTTATATGTTGCAATAATAATTTGATCCTTACTTGTTTACAAAGTATGTTAATTAGAAGTGGGTCGGACTCTTATCACTAGTTATATTTTAGGTAATCATTTAATTCCATTACTTATGCACAGTGTATGATTGATAACTAGCTCCATGTTCGGTTGTAAACTTACAGACAGATGTTCTGAGTGGTAATATTTTTTTAACCATTTAAGAAAATTTGTATAAATATGCTTCCTGTGTTTGTGTGAGAGAAAAAAAAGCCAAAAATGGAACTTATCCAAACTACTTTTAATTTGTATGCTCATTTCTTTGTTCGTTTGTCCAGTAACTACTCCCAGACAATTGCACCTAAAGGGTTTAAATTTTCAGGATTTGATGTGAGTTACCATGGGGACGTTACAATGAGGTTTGGTGAAGACCAGTTCATTGGCTAACTCCTCCCAGATGATTAGGCTTAAATGGCTCAAACTTTCATGGTTTGATGTGAGTCACTCTGGAGACATTATAACAAAGTTTGGTGAAGATAGGTTTGTTTTGTAATTCCTCCCAGACTATTGGGCCTAAATGATTGAAATTTTCAGGGTTTAATGGGAATCATCTAGGGTGGTTATAAGGAAGTTTGATGAAGATCAGACTACAACCCTGCAGGTGAGGCTATTTTTTCCCTCAAAATTTCATGGTTTCGCTCTGAACTCTATGTCTTAGGAGTAAATCAACCAACCTACTACAAACTACTAAAACAATGTCTCCTTCAGTAGGATGAGTACCTTTCTAGTATAATTAATACAGCATAATACTGCCCCGAAAATTTCGAAAATTACATGCATTGAGAGAGATCTTGGTGTGTTTCTGAAAGCTAACTTGTTTCTGGAAGCTAACTTGCAATAAGACAACAAATTTTGGAAAAGGACAGCATGTATGTAAAAAAGAAAGAGAGAAGTAAATAAGAGAATAATTAGTGTCGTAGTTATCAGGGACTATAATAATGTGCTAAAGGATGGTGGATGTAAAATAGCTACATGGTTTACCCAAAATCTACTTGGAATAATATTTATTGTATTTTGATATCAATTTGTTAAGCTGTTACTTCTTACAGTGATCTTATACTGATTTTATAATGAAAATCACAAGATCAATCTCTGCATGAAATTCTTATGAATGTAGATTCTACAAGATATGCCAAAAAAAAAAAAAAAAAAAAAAAAAAGAAGAAAAAAATGCCTTAATAATACAAAATACACAGACCCTAGGGTAAACTAAGTGAAATATAGAAATCAGTGTTGTCTGCCTCATTTGCTCTCAAAACCTAATACACACAAATGTGGCAGAAGATGCTTCACCATAGTGCAAGTGTGGCTACTTCTTAAACCAAGCAACCTGGCTAGAACACTACAGAACACTTGCTTCACCTAATAATTTTTTTTGAAAAAAAATAAAAGTTCCAGAAAGATGGTGGAGTGATGGTGGAAGGTCCAGTAGAATCAACCAAGAATTATTGTAATTTACCATTATTGTTGCTCCTCAAACATACACCACAAAAATATGCCAAAACAAAGTGTGTATACCAAGCAACATGGGTATTATTATATTATTGTTTTTAAATTTATTTTATTTAATAATTTAAAAAAAAAATGATAATTTTTTTTGATCAATTTCTTTTTCTTCATCTCTGGAGTGCTACAGCCCAAACAGTAGCAGCCATAGGATTTGCTCCACCATGAGCTATGATTAACCTTATTTTGGCACACAAACATTCTGTGACACCATGTAACAGCTTGGAAGATCGGAACTTGTTAGATGACACCAAGGTGTACTTCTTGATCTAGTGCAAATTGAACTTCCATTTGCTGGTGTAAAGGTATTATTAACTTTATGTGGACAGCCACATGTTTAGCAATTGAGGCAATCATAAGGGTTAGGGGTGGCCCAGTTATTAGAGACAATTGAGTGTGTGGACAGATGTTGATTGTACTGGCGGAACAGTAGTTGAGCGGACAGACCTTTATTTTCTTAATGTTATAAAAGATACACTAGTTGGGATGGGGGTGGATTCACTCTCCAGAGGAAGTCACACTACTTTGTTTCCAGTATGAAACTCTCTGGTGCTGGATCAGACTTGTTACTTACAGCTGAAGCTGTGTTATGATACTTAAATTAACAAGCCTTTCTTATTCTTGAAAAGCCACTCGAAATCAACACATGGTCATGCATGTCTCCATACTAATGTACAAGGAATTTGTAGAGGGAATATGAAATAAATAGATCCACGCAGTTTATGTAGGGAAGCTGCTCCTATCAACCTGGTAAGTTTGTATTCACCCAAGTTGTGGTCAAGTTTGCAGGTTTGAGATTTAAAGTCACACATGAACTGTGCAGGAAATGTTAGGAAAATATTATAAAAGTTTCCAACATCTTTGGACATTACAGTTGGGAAAAATATTCCTATTCATAGATTTAAAAAAAATACTGAAGCATCATTTTATTGGGATTCCTCATGGTGCAAATATTTGAAGATCAAAGGACACCATTGTTGAGGTAATCAAACAATGCCTATTTGAAAATAATAGTTCCTGCTGTTGTCTGGATAGAAGTGATTAGGCCCCACCAAGAGGGAGCAGTAGAATGGAGATGGGTTATTTTGCACCCTACATTGAATTATCTTAAAAATTATGTTCACTAGAAAAATACCTCTCCTACGGATTGAGACAACAAAAGTATCTTACTATAATTGTGATAATTTTTTTTTTCCTTTTTTTTTTGTTCCCTGTTACACACACATACAGATGCTTGGGCCTACTGGGCTCAAAAATAAGAAAATAGAAATCAAAAGAAGGAAATTTGGGCATGGTTTTGCTGACCTCATTAAGTCCTGTCCACATTATAAACAGGTTTGTACCTCTCTCCAGCAACACCCAGTTCCAAACGTTTCTGGCGTCCACACTAGCACAAGGCTGAACCCATTCCGCATCACCTGTGTGGGCTGACCAATCAGCTGGGCAGATAATTTTGTTTCCTCTACCATGTATGGTCATTTTGAAACTAAAAAAATTTAACATGGATTGTACTTATTGAAAGATATGATTTCCAATAGACCATCACATTAAATCAACGTTGTTTTTATATCTTTCTCTCCACAATATCATCACTCAAAGGGAGGATAAAGAGTGGCGAGAGAGCTGTTAGTAGATAAATCCCTAATAGCGAATCATCAATAAAGCTCCAGGTATATTCAATAAATCTGAACCTCTTGAAACCTACCCTTTTGAAGGTTTTGGGTGGAACCTGGTAGGATGAAATCAGGTGTAGTGTGGACATGTGGAACCCGTTCCAGACAGGGGTAAAACAGACTTTATTGTGCAGTGTGGACAGAGCTTTAGAAGTGTGTTTACATAATTGTGGTTTTCAGTATTCACAATATAGCTTGGTTTCTGGTTCTTATGCATGAATTAAGATTTAGTATAGCACCTGTCCTATGGACAGAGACAACCTCTTAATATATTTCTAGATCTGTTATTTTTTATGTCATCCCAGATGCTTGGGCCTACAGGGCTCAAAGAGAAGAAATAAAAAAGTGCAGGAAATGGTTTGGGTACAGTCTTGCTGACATGTGTTTACACAATTGTGGTTTGTAGTGAGTGGGATGATTTACTCACCCATAGATTTGTGGTGATAACAAGGAAATTTTGAATAAAATAGTCCCACTTGCATGGTATTTAACCAATCCAAGGTTGATACCCATCCCACTTTGAAAATTTGAGCCCATTAGGCCCATTCGTCTGGGAAGGGTTACCAGAAAAACAAATAAACAAGCATTGAGAATTACAGTAAAGAAAAAGTGCCCCATATCAAAGGTTCTCAAAATATGGTCATGCATGGTGGCTGCTCCAGGAGCAGAATCCATTGACCTCATACCAATATTGTGCTGCAGGTTTAGTGGCTTCTTTTCTTTTTGTTGTTATTTAAAATAATGAAAAAAAAAGAAAAGAAAAATGAATTATTTCCCGTAACTACTCCTTCACAATGAGTTTGTGGCACTGCTACAGCTTGTATGGGCTTGGACTAGGTTTGAATCTATGATATGGTACCAAACTTTCAGGCCCATATCCTAACTCATTGACTTTTCCAGATCACAATTAGAGAAAAATTATCTTTTGTTTTTCCTTATCAAAGAAAATGCTCACTCTTCTCCTGCATTACTATGGGGAATTGTTAAAAATGATCAAATACTACTTTGCTAACATTTGGAAGATTAACTTGCAATTGTTCGAACATCACATCCATATGGTGGCAGGTGATATACTATGGTTTTAACACTGTCAACATTGTGCTGTTTTAAAAAAAACCTATCAATTGATATAAAGTGTTTTCAGTGTCACACAATCCTACTCCCTAAAGAAATGACCCAGACCCTTCATCTGACCATTAAAATTCACGAGAATTTAATGAAATTCAAGAGAAGGGACATACGCCAGTAAATTTGAGGAGGTCCCAAAATATTCAGGAGTGTTCAAATGTATGTGTAAGCAGCACAATTATGGTGAAATGAACTGCATGTAATAAATATTTCATCCCTAAATTATTTGGATAGCCTTCTGGCTTAATTTTTTTTTACCACAATCAAAGTGAAATCTTGTATGGTACTCCAATCATTTACCCTTACCACCTAATTCTTGTAGGTGGCCTATCATTTACCAACACCTCCCATGTCTTAAAGATGGGCAAAGGATGATTATGCAACACTAACAAGGATTTCGTCAAGAGTACCTGTCCTTTTAATATACTTTTAAAATAGATGTTTGTCATTCTGTTTGTCTGCCTGTCCTTAGTGATGACAACCATTTGACTTCCTTAGTCAAAGGTACGTCTCAGCAATTATTTTTACTAGCTGAAAACCTGCCTGATGAGCAATATTTTAAGTTGACCACCTGCAGTAACAAACATGCTCAGTTTGTTTCATGTAACATGTAGGGACTATTGGCATTATACTCATTATTCAAACAAACATAATACAATTAATAAACATGTAAAGTTTGGGTGATAGTGTTCCATGACATCAAACTACACCCATTCATAAAACCACACATATAGCCACCAGAGAGGTTAGGAGTTAGAATCCATATGTACACACAGACAGACAAAAATATTGTGAATGCTAGTGAGATTTATAATTTTTTTGAGAATATACTTGTAAATTTCTTTTTATTCTCTAATAAAAGATTTATAATTGCAATATTAAAAAAAGTGGCAGAAGAAAGGGAGAAAAAAGATCATAAATAGATGTAATTATTTTCTTTATCATACCCATGACTGTTGCATTTGTAGAACTACTGTCATTTATTGCAGGACAGAATGAAGCTTCATCTTGTAACATAGTGCAGTCCGGGAGGTCAATGTCAAGTGCTTCAACAATATTCCATTCCCTTTTGCATATTTCATCTCTAACATCTTCACACTCACTCCTGGTAGGTTGAATGGAGAATCCTGGTTCCCCACAGAGACCAAAATGATGCAGACATAATAATGGAATCGCTTTACTTATGCACTCTTCACTTGCTCCAATGAGCGATAGTCCATTTATCAGTTGAATAACCATGTCTTCTTCATTCCTCATTACTAAAAATGTACCATATTGTTCGAGTGCACATTCTGCAGATATCAGAAGATCAGTAAACTCAGTGGAGCAGACACCACTAGCTACAGGATACTGGAGTGGTGAGGAGCATACAGAGTCAGTAATGTTTGTTTTGTTATTAGATGATTCCTAATGAAATAGGTATTTAAACATTTATTAAAATGGTATACTGATGTGGCATTTATAAATTCGGAAGTATAACTTAATATTTTACCATATATCTTACTATAATTTAAAATTCATTTGTCTACATGTTTATTTGTGATGTGCGGACATTAACTCCTCCCAAGTGGTTGGAGGATCTTCATGAAACTTTTGGGGATTGATTAGATGAGGGGCAATGTGTGTGGTTTGATCAATGGGTGTGGTTTAGTGACATCACCAAAACTTAATATAACAACCAGGAATGAAAAAGCTTGAAATACATTTCATTGGATACTCTCTACTCAGTGTGGTTATCCCTGTTCAAACATCATTTTGTGGGTATGTGAGGCTAAAAATGCCACAAGTCTAACTTGGACAATTTCGCTTCAGCATAGGTGCATCCTACACAACGAAAAAAAATTAGATCATATGTTCACATCTATTCCTGTGGGCAAATCAGGAAAAGAGTTCCTAAATGATGAGTATATATTTATGGTACTTATAGATAGTAAAATTCATGGACCTAGAGACCTAGAAGCATGCAAACACAACTTGAATAAGGGATTGTAATGGGTTGAGTCACATTAGGCCACACCTTTTCATGAGAGCATGTTATACGGAGACAGGGTATATGCTGCTAGTGTATATGCACATGCATGCATACATGCATGCATAATTACATACATACATACATATGCATGCATGCATGCATGCATGCACACAGGCACACATGCATGTAGACACGCATGCATGCACGCACGCACGCACCCACCCACCCATCCACCTACTCACACACACATACACACATGCATACATGTATATATATACATACTAGAGGAAAAACCCGCCCTTTGGGCAGTTTTTCGGACCACCTCCGGTGGGCTGTATCACAAAAGTATCTATTTTGTGCATGTATTAATTTAGGTTTGTATATGCATTTTTTCTTTATTATTACAAATTCAATTTCTATTTTCTTACAACATATAATTTCTTCTATATGTTTACTTCATTGTAGTTTTATTCTTTTCTTTTTTGCTGCTAAATGTTGTGTACTGATATGTTGTTATTTTATATTCTTTAATGAAAGTAGTAGTCTACATAATGAAGTTTTGTTTTATTATTATGGAAAGTCATGGTGTATGTCATGGTGTTGAAGTAATTTTGTAGTTCGTGTGCCTACCAAATAGTTAATGGATCACTCCTAGTGCATGATGCAAACATGATGGCAAAGAGATGTCGATATCATCTGGCCAGCGAGTGGTAGCAGTTTCCTCCATCGTTATTTGCCAGTGGTTATCACCCTCTAGTAGGTCAATGAGTCGGCAGGCTTCATGATAAGTTGGGTACACTTCTCCATTGATGTTTTCAAGTCATCAGAACATCTTGCTTCCATATTGCTGGTTAATGAGGATGATTGCCAACTCATCCACAGATAGTGCAATGTAGTGGCATTCATATTGTCTGGTTGGTTTCCTGTCTGTTCTAATTGTTTCATTGTGGTCTGGTGTGAAGATATTCTCAAAAGCATATTTAAATATGCTCACATAGGCATGATTATGATGGAGCATTTTTTGTAATTCAGTGACTGTGTTCATTGGCAGGTCTCCATCAAAATGCCTGTCCCATTGCTTGGCCTCCTCATCTGTACTTCTCATAAAGTACACTTGAAGGAACTTTGGGTCCTCTTCTGAAATTTGAATAGTCCTCCAATTTTGTTATAGCACTGGCCCTGAATCTTGAATGTTGTGTAAAATCCTTGGTTGGTCAGGTTGTGCTCTGTTGGAAAAATGTCATCTGGAATGCAGTATTGTACTTACTTAGATTACTTTTGAAATACTTGCCAGTTGCAGTGCTGTCTTGAAATAGCCACTTGTGGGTTAGTGAGGGACCTCAATGAGTGATAGACTGTTTTTTTCATTGGAGCAGCAGGGTCCTGGTTGCACTTTTTCCCATTTCTGTGCATTGCTGTTGGTACACCTCTCTCATCCTTCCAATGGTCTCCTTGTTATATTTTGTATCATTTGTGGTAGTATCATAATGGAAACATAATGTTGGCCAGATAAGTTGGTTCTTTCCGTTGTTATTGTTTCAATATTTGTTGCTTCTGTGGTTGTTGTTTCTTCAATTTTATGTATGATCTGTTCAATTAATGGAGGTGTAGTTAATTTAGTTGTTACTATTGTATTGCTGGTTTAGTGGGATATTCAATTGTTGAAGGGGATAATCAGTTTCTTATGATTATCTATAAGTAACTTTGTAATTCAGGTTTATCTGATGTTTGTTCATTTATTGAGTTGGGTTGGTTGGTAGTACTATTTTAAAATGTGATTTTTTTAGGGTAGGGGTACTTGTACTTAATTAAGTTTTTGTATGAATTTGTAGTAGAAAGTGCATGGTGTGATTGTAGGTGCTAGATTTTCTTGAAATAAATGCTGCAGGTTGTTAATTAAGTGAAGCTGTTTGTTTATGATTTTGTCAAGAGAAGACTAAATTCAAAACCAAACAATTAAATTTTGGTGTGTAGGATTTGTTGTTTTCTGTTTTGTGGTCGAAATAATTTCTAGTTGCACTAAGGTGTTGAAATGAAATTTAAATAAGATTGTCTGGTTATCTAGTGTACAACTTACTTTATTCCATCTGGAGATTACTTTTAATGAACTGAATTTCTTTTGAAGGTTTGAATAGGAGCTCATTGTATAATCTGTAGAGTGTATCTGTATCGGTCTGTTTTGTGGAATGTCTGCGTTGTCATGGAATGGACACTGGCTATGTTTTTATTATTTCTTTGATCTTTTTTACCTTATTCTTGGTGGAAGTGACCCAGTTTATTTCTTCTTTGATCTTCTTATTTTCTGACTTTATTCTTTCTGGAGAAGAAGCTTCTATTATTGAGCTGAGTATTCTAATGGTTAGCATATTTCTTGAAGATGGGTTCTAAATGGCAAAGATTCAAAACTCACCATATCATGAATTCCTTGGTTCTTGAACATTCACACCAACTGAACTGAGTCCAAATATGGCCTCAGATTTGCCTGGCTAGGTACTTTTCAATTTTTTTTTGGATTTAGGATCCCAGTTTTTAATTATATATATATATATATATATATTTTTTATTACTTTTTTTTAAATTTATTTATTTTTAATAAAAAAGAGAAAGAAAAAGGATTCATATCATCATTATAGATTCAACCTTCAAGAAGATTAAGAATATTGTAATATATCTTGGTTTGGTCACAAATATCATTAACCTTAATTTAATCCTGAAACAATCCTAGATGACAGATAATCGAAAATAAGATTAACACAATGTTTTTTTTTTTGTAATGCCCAGATCTATTTAACTGGACTTGACTATCGATACATTTGAAATGAAAAAAAAAAATTCCCACATGCACGCACCATCTTCATACCATAGTCAGTACAACAGCAGTAACAGAAACATTGATTTGTGGCCCAGTGCTTTCCATTAATATGGATGAATTGTACAGTGTTTGGAAAAATTGGTATCAGAGATCTTGCTTCTTACTTTAATGTTAATTCAAGTTCGCGTAGCTGTGGAAATTGCTGCTTCAGCTATATGTGAGCACTTGAAACATAATAGTCATTGATCCATTCATGTTCAGCCATAAATACTGCTCTGCCTGATTCATAAAAAATGTGTGTCCAATCATTATCCACTTCTTGCACGATTCTGAGGCATTGGTGTTGCACTATTTATCTTGTTCACCTTTTGTGGACACTGCATGTAGCTAGGTTTATAATATATCTTGTCAGACTACTTGGGGGTCGTTGGCACACCATTTTCTAAAATACCAGACACACTGCATGTGGACCAAAAAGGGTTCAAAAAATAAAGTTTCTGAAACAATGAATCACTTTAATAGCACTATAGCTAACTGTATATATTGTGCTTATCTTAAACTTCGTACAAATTCTTTACCATGTTTGACCTTGTGCCAAGATTTATGTGTAGCTAGAAAGTAGGGAGGTAGCCACGGCAGATTTTAGCAGAAGCAGAGATTAACTTGGAAACTAACAAGGTAAATGGTTTAGAGAGCTACCACGAAGTTGATTCTCCAGTAAATATCAGCTCCAGCACGAGATATTTTGGATAGATACATAGCGAGAGAATTTGTTTCCATTATTGATGCTTCAAATAGGCCACATCCACATAATAAATATAGAAGTGTGGCCCTCCTGAATGATTTTTTTGTGAATGGACTTTATGCCAAATTCTGGACTTTCCGGAATGAGGTTTCCGAAAATGCACAGTAAACTAATACAGTTGAGTAGATCTAGCTGTAACTAGGTGGGTGTCAGGTTAGCAACTCTAATTCACCACTGGTAAGAGCATCAGAAATTATAAGGTTAGGGATTTAGCAAGTATAATTCTTGGTGTTAGGGAAAAGTGTAGGTTGCCTTGGTTCAAAGCATAACAAAGAATGTCCATGATTTTATGAAATCACACACGCACGCACGCACGCACACACACACACACACAAGGAAATATTGAGATAGCTAGCATGATAGCTATACACTGCATTAGAACTGCTCAAAACACTAATCTCACCTCTGACATTGGTAAATGATAAAATAATATTGGCAGGGACAATAGAATCCAAACTCCAATAATAATAACGCATAGAAATCCTACTTCTACGCATAGCCGGTACTGATGAATCTTCTTTTCCATATCTTCACTAAGCTTCTGATTAGCGGAGTAACTCCGCCAATCACAACGCTGGTTGGTTGCAGGTTATAGCCTATCTGTAATCCCTGCTAGTGGTAAAACCACTTCAAGGTCGGTCCCCCAATTCACTGAACTCTTTTACCCCCAGTCCCGAGATTACTACCTCATTCCAAGCGCATGCCTACAGGTAGAAATTCTACAAACCTAGTGTTGCAGTATGAATTTGTCTTACGTTTATACCTATGATTTGTCCAGCTTAAATTTTCAGTTCTGGCAGACATTCTGCGTTACATTTGACATTACTTCTAGTACTTTTTTGTGTAACCATCCAGGTAAGTCTGATAAATCCAAGGACATCCAGTCTGCCCAGATAGGAAAAATTTGAAGTACAAGAAGTGAACTCTGGGAACCTGTGTGCAGGTGTCTCACCTCAGCAATATCACTACAAACAGGATGATATGCAGAAGCAAGTCCCAAAAGGCTTTCATAAGGGCATAAGAATCTTTTCCCAGATCCAAGGCAGTCAGCAAAGTGGAGGTGTGATTTACACTGATGCAACCATATGAAACAGGAAGTTTGTGGTGAAATGCAGAGGAAGTTTGTGGTGACATGCCAGCTGGTTGTTTTGACTGGTTTAACACTTTGTGTAAAACATTTCCATGTGAAGTAACAAATGAAACTAAATATGTGTAGATATGCAAACTGTATTTGTTGATTTGCTGTAAATAAATTGAATTAAAAAAAGAAGTATATATATATATATATATATATATATATATATATATTTTTTTTTTTTTTTTTTTCTAAACCTTTCACCTCAACCTGACAAACTGCCCATGTGCAGGGCAGATTAAGAATTTCCAAGGGGGTAATTCTTATTATTGAAATAGTACAAATCTCCATATATTAAAATACTAGCAGCATATACCCTGGCATAGCCTGGCCAGTATCAACATGAAACATTATTGAAACCTCCCAAATTTCGGCCTGGTTGTTCCTTTAATGAGCTTTTGACAACCAAACCACATGAGGGATCTATCCTAGTTTCAGCCTACTGTTACCCTGACAACCAGGATAGCTACACAAATCCCTAGTCTATATACAATCTTCCCACTGTAAATATACTAAGGCTACCTCACTGCTTTTGCTTTCAGCAGTAGGTTCAGATACTAAGTTCTCAGGTTAAATATATAAGTATCATAAAGCTGAGTAGGTGAACTGCTTGTCTCAGTAACAATAATAGATCTTAGTCAATGTTTACACATATTGAATTATGCAAAATAATACAATAGTTAGGTAGTTAATGGAGAACTAATTATACTCAGTTACCTCTCCCTTTTATACTTTATAATTCATAGTTACGTCCTGGGCCTATGCTCCCAGGGGCCGGCTGAATCATTTTCATGTGAATTCTCAAAATAATCCTTATTCAGCATCTCTTGGTCACCCACATTTTTAATATCTACTGCATTCTCATAACTCTTTTCATTAGTCTTCTTAATATTAACTATAATCCCTTTGCTTTCAACTGCTTCTTCTTTCTGTGATCCTTGAGTCAGAGCCACTGGAGTTTGTAACTGGTTCTCCTCCTGTGGCTCTGACACTCCCCCAACCTTAGCCAACTGGGAAGAGACTGTCAGTATTGGAGTTAGCCCTTTCACTTCAATGTCCACATTGAACTGATTTGCTAGGTGGGTCAGAGGATTGTGGTTATCTGTATTACAAATCAATAGGTAAATTGAATAGTGTTTAATTCCTTTTACAATTTCCAGGTCCTCTCTCTTGATAACAGAATAATTTTGTTCAGGTGGAGAGAGTTTTTTTTTATGTGAATGCTATAGGGTGTTCCTCCCCCAGGTCATTAATCTGAGAGAGTACATATCCCAATCCAAATGCTGAGGCATCAGTTTGCAATATGAAGGGTCTAGTCCAGTCTAGTGTGGATAGTATATGTGCTTGAGTGAGCGGACTCTTCCACATGGAGGTGGCCTTCTCACACTTACTATCCCATTTGACTTTGATGGGCATACTCTTCCGATATCCACACATTCCTAAGAATGATCTCACATCCTTTTTCTAATCAGCCTTTTAAAATTCCTGATGGCTGACACTTTATCCGCCATAAGTTTTATCTCCCCACTGTCCACAATATAACCAAAGTAACTACAGCTGGCATTAGCAAAGGTACATTTCTTCTGCTTAACTCTCCGCTGCCTCTCTGTATTTATTGAATACTACGTCCAGGTGCTTCAAGTGTTCTTCCCAAGTTAGGCTGTGGATCAGGATGTCTGGCTAGGTATGCCACTGAAAACTCATGTAACTCATGCAAAACCTTATCCATTAACCTTTGGAAGGTTGAGGGTGCAGTGACTAACCTAAAAGGCATGATGGTATACTCATATTTCCCATAAGGTGTAAAAAGGCTGTCTTTTCCTGATGTTTAGCTTTGACAGGCACCTGGTGGTATCCTTTTGTGAGGTCAAAGGTCTTGTAATGAACTTTGAGGTTCCTTGGTTGGCAATTAACTTTTCAAAGTTGGGTAAAGGGTATGGGTTATTTATAGTCACCCCATTCAGCTTTCTACAATTGAGGTACATTTGTGTCTTTTTTGGCCACTAGAACTATTGGTGCTACCCATGGACTGGTTGAGGGTTTTATGATACTTTGGTCTAACAATGTTCCTATCTCTTCCTCAACATTTCTTGGGATTTATGAGGTAACCTATAAGGGGGCAGTCTTATTGGGTTAGCATCTCTCGTTAGTATCACGTGTTCAACCAGGCCGTCCTCCCTGGTACATCTTGTAACACAGTCTTGGTACTTCGCTATAAACCTTTGTAATTCCCTGAGTTGGTGCAATGGCATATGGGCATGTGTATCTTCTTTCCTACCATCTCCAGCTTCCTTCACTCCTCATCCTGACTAAGAAAGGCAGCTGTGGTGGAGGTAGACCACTTCCTCATGCAATTGACATGGTATGCCTTGGGTTTCTTTTTCTCCCCCATGTCTACTCGATAAGTGACAGGGGTTACTATTTCTGTAATTGGGAACAGACCTTGCCATTTATTTAATAACTTGTTTTGTTTACTTGGTTTAAATACCAGTACAAAATTATCCTTTTTAAAGCTTCTATCCACTGCCTTCTTATCATAATGCTGTTTCTTGCAAGCCTTTTGTTTGACCTCTGTCTATCTCCATGTGTGCCTGTAATGTTCGTACGCACTCTAGACTGTCTGTTTTCTTCTCACCTCCTTTCCCTTCCAGTACCGAACCAATTGGTCAAGGGAAATCTTCATTTCCTGTGGTTTTGTGAGGTGTACCTCGATAAGCCCAAAGTATAAAGGGTAGGCACTTATCTCATTCTATCCCAAAACTGTGGATTTGCTTTCTTAATAATCTTTTACAGTCGAATTAAATTGTTCAACCATACCATCAGTTTGGGGATGGTAAGGTAATATCTTGATCCTTTTAATGCCTAGCAAGGTACATAGGTGGTACATCACCTTAGCAATAAAGTTAGTCCCATTATCTGTCAATTGCTCTTCTGGCAAACCCACCCTGGAAGATATATGTACCAAACAATCTGCTATGGTCTCTGCTGTAGTATTCTTAAGGGCAAAGGCTTCCGGCCACTTTGTGTTATAGTCCATGGCAGTAAGGATATAATGGTTCCCACTAGCAGTTTGCTTTAGGGGGGCTAAAATGTCCATGGCTATCCTGTCAAACAGGTTCCCAACCATGGGTAACGGTTGCAAGGGTGCTGTAGCTACTACCGAGTGAGGGGGGGGGGGGGGGGAAAGGGGGTGTGGTGGTGAGTGGGAAGCTTTTTGATGCAACTTTCATACATAGCCCTTACATCCTTAGCAATCCCAGGCCAATCCATTCTTCCCCTTATCATCTCAAGTGTTCTATCCTTGGTAAAATGTCCTGCTATCATAGAAACATGGGCTAGTCTCATCACCTAATTCGTTGCCACTTTTGGAACTATAACTAGATCCTTACCCATACCATAATATGGTTTCCTTAACAAATAACCCATTGTCCCAAAAGTAGGGGCTATCTGCATGTTGTACTTTGTCCTTTACTTTCCTTAGACTAGGGTTGCCGTGTTGCTCCTCCTTGAATTCTTCTGGAGAGATGGCTTCATCCATCTCCTCTTTTTTTTCCATTCAGGTCAACCGACTCACTTCCATCCTCAGCTCTGAACTCCTTGTTCTGGTCGGCCCTCTTGGACCCCTCAGTGCATGCGTTGCTCCTCCACCTGGCTCATTCCAGGTGCCTCAACTAGGCCCTCCATGGTCTTAAGATTCTCAGCCCCCTCTGCCTGTTCTCCGTGGTCGACTGAGTCAATATGTGATGACTGGCCCATCCTGTTTTGCCTCAGGCACTCCTCCTCCTCAAGTGTCTTGTTGGTGTTGCCTGGCATAGGTCACTACCATTCCTGCCTCTGTCTTTGTAGGGACAGGTGGTGTAAGTTCTTCTTTTTATATTTTTATTGAGACTCCTCCTTTATCAAAAAGTTTAGGAAATAGGGAATGTCTCTCCCTATCAACATATCCTGGTCAGTGTGCTCCGACACTCCCACAGGTATTTTCATAACTCTCCCCTCGACCTCTAGTTCCACACTCACAGTGGGAAAGTAAATCTGTTTGGTTGAAGCCATCTGGTAGGGGACATCCTATCCCAGGTAGTCTTCTTTGTCGATGCACTGGGGGTGTACAAGGGTCTTGGTACATCCTGTGTCCAAGAGAGCTTTTATTTCCCATCCGTTGATCTGTACCATCTTCACCCACTCTGGCAACCTCCGGTTGTGGGGTACCAGAATGCCACACTTCACCTCCTCCAGCTTCACCCTGCAGTCTCTCTGATAATGGTCTCTCTTGCCACACCTATAGCACTCAGGGGAATACTTGACATCTTTAGTGGTTTTAGTATATTTATAATGCATGTCATGGTCGTAAGTGCTACCTGTGTAACCTTCCCTTTAGTTATGTGAAGGTCCTTCTCTTCTCCACTTCGTGGGATCTTTCTTTTTCTCCTCTTATCTTCCTCTCTGGTCAGGTCTGGAGAGTTCTTGCTCCAGTTTTGAGATGCTGAGGTATCTGGTGACTGCTTCCTTCAGTTCTTCATATCTGGATAGCCTCAATTGTCTTATCCAGGTCTCCAGCCAGCGGGGAAGTTTCTGTAAGGTCAGTTCCAATAACAATGTCTCTTCAGCAGGCGCCAGATGTTGGGGTCTCCCTGGCTAAACATGGAGACAAATACTTTCTTCCTGTACATTTCCTTGGAAACATGTTTGGTTGATAGTAGCATCATTTTCATGGTAGAGTAACCATTTTGCTCCAGAGCAGATAGGGATGACACCACCAGCAGTCCCTGTCCCGATATAGAATTCCTGAGATGAATCACTCAATGACCATTGAGCCACCTGGCTGCCTGAACCGCGGCTTTGAAGGCTTCCAAGAAGGCTCCCAAGAAGGCTCCCATATTGTCCCTGTCTTCAAAGAATTTTGGTGGGGTCGATTTTGGTGGTGCTGCTCATGAAAATGCTGCTCCTAGAAAACCGCTGCCAGGCCTTGCAAAGTCTCCTTCCAGCATCACTGTTGTTCTGCAAATTGTTGTTCCTTCTCATACTGGCGGTCATCCCTTTGTTGATTCTCTTGTCTTTGGTGTTCTTCTCATTCTACTCTTCTCTCTTCTCGCTCTGCCCGCCTTTCTATTTTGACTGGTCCTCCACCTATGACTCTGACACCACACATGACCACACCCATATGTGGTTCATAATGCTCAACATATTACTTAGACTCCATATCAGCCTGATTGGTCCTTAGATGAGTTTTTGGCAGACATGATGATATCCTATGAGTATGGCAAGAACCAGACCTCACCCATTGACACACCCACATGTGAATAGTAATGCTCACCCAGTTGCTTGGAAACCTCAATCCAAATTTCAGTCTGGTTGGTTGTTTGATTAGCTTTTAATATTCAAAACAACTTCTAGTAGGTATGGTTACATCAAAAGTACACCCATATTTGGTTAATAATGCTTTCCCTGTACTTGGAGACCACATGCCAAATATTTGGCTTATTAGTCTCTGATTAACCCATGCCCACATGTGTTTAATAACGATCACTGAGGTTCTTGGAGAGCACATGCCAATTTCCAGCATATTTGGTCAAAGTGTTAGGCTGTGATGCCTAGACACGTGTATATACAAGCAAACATATACATATTTATAAACCAAAATACATATTGAAATATATTTGTGGATCTAACTCATTAAGTCCAAGTTTTATTAAAAATACCTATTTTTTGGCACTTGTTTCCTCTACACACCAACGAGAAGATGTGTAGCCAGGAGAGATCCTGCCATGTTACTCCTAAAGTCAAGTTTTGTATGCATATTATGTTTAAGTATGTCGCTCCAAGGGTTTGTGTGGATCAAGTACCATTTTTGGCCTTTTTTTGGCCTGACATGAAAACATAAATGGGTGTGGTTATATAATATGTAGTTAAAACATTCCCTAGATTGATTCCAAATACACACACAAACACACACACACACGCACACGCACGCACACACGCACACACACACACACACACACACACACACACACACACACACACACACACACACATGGTTTCATGGGTTTAACTCCTTAGGTTCAGGTATTTTGTCTGAAATACCATTTTTGGTATTTTGAACCTTACACAGGGAATGGAAGGAGTGTGGCCAGGTGGGACCTAGCCCAGGCTACTTCCAGAGTGAAATCTGTTGCTCCAAGTTTTTTTCTTGCTAAAATATCATTTTTGGTTTTTTCTCATTACCATGGTAACCATTCTCTTGATTTTTTAGCTCATGATTTACATGGAATCAAAACCTATCACCATGCCAAGCTTCAGACAAATCCACCAACAGGTTTGGCCAGAATTATGGCACAAACATACAAGCAGATACCTTCTTTATATATATGTATATATGTGAGATTGAAGCCACCACACCAAATGCAATGAAAATGAGATGTTCTAAAATATCAGTACATATGGATTGTAGAAAATTTATGGTTTGACGATATGAACTAATAGGGCAGAAGACAAAAGAATGATCACAAATCCCCAGTTTTATGGGCAAGGCAAAGGTACACAGCAGAAGAGTTTCATGTTTGTGAAAGAGAGATTGGCCCTTCAAGGTAATTTTGTGAATAAAATTTAAAAAAATTCAACTAATGCTGGAAAGTAAAAATTCAAATTCAATCATGAACTGAAACTAGGGGGATAGAGATACAGACTCATTTCACCATCTCATTTCACTATTTTACCAACAATTTTCCTTACATGGGTACTTAAAACAAATACAAACTCAAACTTGGGGTAATCAAATCTTGTCATGTAGCCATTTGCCCCATTAGAAACTTTGATCTTAAGGCCCATTCACAATATGATCAAGAGTTGTATTTTATTCAACTCCTGCGTAGGTTGGGTCCATTTTCGAACCAAACCCTCAATAAAGACACTGTGCAAGTGCTTATTCTTGTTCTAAAGTGAAGTCCAGTGAGAAAAAATTATATCATTGAACAAATTTGAGCCTCTTTCTGCCTCTAGCAACCTTCAGCTAAGGGCTAAGAGTATATTAAGGCCAAAGAAAATGCCTGGAAGTTACCAAATAGGTAAAATAAAAATAGTACAGTTTGTAATTCAGTATTTGTGAGTTTCATGACTCTCTGTAGTCCATGCTCATTGCTAAACTTCTTTCTTTTATGTCATAGATGGCAGCACTTGTGATAAATGCTCCAAGAAGTTGACAAACTAGGGATAAATTTGTTAGCAACCCAAATTCCATCATCCTACATCCAATTACAGTGTATCATTATTTATGAACTTTAATGATAAATTCTTTTCCTTTTTTTTCCTTCATATTTTAACTGTTATGTTCAATATTAATAATTCATTTATGTATGCACACATGTACAAATGTGTATAATGTTTATGTCTGCCTGGCATGACTGTACTGCCATGATACAATCACCACTGCTGCTCTTGAATTATTCTTTGAAAGTATCACCCACAGAAGCAGAAGACCTTGAATGCATAATTTAATTTTTAAAAGATTAATTAAATCATGTTTATTTATATGAGCATGACAGGCATGTTGCTTCTAGTAAGTTCCACAGACTCCACACCACTGGATAGGTTTCTATCTGTTCAATTTCTTCATCAATGACATTGCCATCCCCACCCTTTCCATCAACAAGTCCAGGTGAACAATAGGTGGCAGATTCTGTGCTCCATAAACAATTATTTAATATTATTGCTTCCTTGGAATACAGAATTACATTTTCTTTACAAATATATATATATATTTTTTCTTTGCACCATCTCTGTCCCCTTTAGTTAAATGATGATGAATTAGCATGGACAGGAACTTGAATAACTGAATGCTAACCATCCATAACTCCTATGTTAGTATTTAAATGAGGAAATACTTGCAAATATTAATATTTTCACTTACACCAATATGCATGCATAATTATATGCACCAAATCAGTTTTGAATTTTTTATAGCTGATGAAATGCTATGCTTATTTCTTACAAATCAGCAGCACATGATGGTGCCTTGAAATATGCTCTCCGGAGTGCAGTTCAAATGACATCTCTTTCAGAATAGAGCTTACCCATCCTGAAGCTAACTGACAAAGATACCTGAAATATTTGAAGATAATATATCACTGAGTTTGCTTTAAGACATATATTTTTATACTTGAGAGTTCCCTGTAGCAAGATAATGAGAGCAAGTTTTTAAGTTAGTGTAATCACAGCTGGTTTAATCTCAGCTCTAACAAAGCTGTTATACCATGTATGAGGTTTGGGCCTACCCATTTCATATAAATAGCCAAGTGTATAGCAGGAGACAAAATGAAGCACAGAATTAATCATACCTCAGGTAAGAGATTACAAATCTTTCAACACTCAGCATTAGTTAGTTAAAATGGTATTTTGGGTCAGAGAGCCTCATTTCACAGAAGATATTCTTAAATTCATATTGTTGTTTACAGTATAGCTAGATAATTATCTTGAGGAAGAATGTATTTCACCTACACCCTCCCTATACTCTTTCTGAGCTTGTTTTTCACAAGGTAGATATATAACAGGACAATTAAATACAATATATTTTTAATGACTAGAATTTTTCTCCACTGTTGTGAGTTCTGTGATTCAAACATACCTGAAAACGTTCCTGACCCTGACGAAGAAATATTATGAAGAGGGAAGCGCAAGAAAATGGATATAGCAAATTCCTGTCCAAAGTGTGTAAAAGTGATGGATTGCCTTGCGTCAGTGTGAATGAATTGGCTTTCAGGCACATGCGTTGGAGCACCCATAAAAAAGGTTGACCCTTTCTGGCCTATGTTGAGAGTTATTGTGTTAGTGGAATAGCCAGCTTATCTCTAGTACACAGCCTACCTACCTACCTTGGTGGAATAGCTGGCTATGTGCGTCAGTGGAGTATGTGTATCAGTGGAACAGCCAAACCTGTGTTAATTGTAATTATAGCCATCTTGTGTTTACCTCTATTATAATTCCTTTCTTTCTCTTCTACTTTGTTTTTTTTTATGTAGATTCATTCTCCCTGAGAGAAGGGCTTCCTGAGAAAAGATAAAAGCTTTGTCATTTGAAGTTAGGTAAGACCTCTTCCCTCCTATATTCATACATTCATTTCAAAAGGGAAGGAAAATGTGACAAAGCCTAGAATGCTACAGAACTTATTCTGCACTCAGTAATAGTATGTTCTATCTCTCTTTTGTTTAATGATTGTAATATTTTATATTTATTTGTTGATAAGTATAAATTGCCTGCTTTACTTCATTATTCAACATTTAGTTGCTCACAATTGTACAATTTTTGATGCCATAGACTTATCTTGCTCAAACTCTAGATCAAAGATATGCATATATTCATGGATCATTTAATAGTATAATCTTACAATCTATGTTACCATGGTCTGTGATCTTATCTTCCTTATAATCTAGAAAATAATTAAATATATATAATTATAACATGGATTAGTTGCATACAATTTTGAAATTTATGTTACCATTGTCTGTGGAAATTTCTGCCTCAAGATTAAGAGATTCTTCATTAACAATTTGATCCTCCACCTCACAAACTGATTCTCCAGTTCATTATCTTATGCTCCAGCTAACAATCGGGATAATCAGTGCTACCCTACCAGCCAGTTATGGTACAAGCATACCATTCTAATGTGTGCAGAACGATCTAATTCAATCTCCTGCCTGCCAAATTCTTCCCACATGTAGCTCTCTCTGGCATAGGTGCCAACTGTTAGGGTTCTTCTGGGACAGTCCCAGAATTAGCTCCTCTGTCACACATCCCGGATCACATACAAAAGTTCTGTTGTTTTTCTTGGAAGCCAGAGAGAATACTAGATAAAATCTGTTCATTGGCTTCTCTTGGTTTATACTGACCTTTTCTTACACAATATGACTTCAGTCAGAAGGAGAATTGGTGTGTGGTGGAACATAAAGGTGGTAAAAGATAAATAAGACTACTGCTATGCTATGCTTCTGTTCAACTTCGCTCAGTTGATAAATAAAAATACTGGCTAATTGTACCTTTACCTTCCAGTGCTCTAAGGCGATGTCAGAGTGCGGAAATTTTTTTTTGTGTGTCCCTTATGATTCAACCAGTGTTGTCAGGCTGGCCTTTTCCCCTTTTTTACCCATGAGCTACTGGAGCTCACAGGGTCTTAAAATTACTTTGTTGTTGTAGTTGCTGTTGTTATTGTGACACTTCCTTAGACTTTCCAGTGCTGAGCTGGTCTCAAGTTCCCCCCCCCCCCCCTCCTTTCCCACACCCCCTATTTTTCTTGAGAACACATACATCTTTCTTTTATAAGCACTGTAGGCCCAAGCATCTGGGATGAGTTAGCAAAAAGCAGATCTAGAATTATACTAAGAGGTCTCTGTTGTTTCAGACCTAAGAATGGTTGCTATGCTAAGTAATCCTTCAGTGGGATGGGGGTCAATCTTATGCATGAGAACCAGGCACCAAGATAGATTCCAAATACTATAAACTGCAATTATGTAAACACGTGTGCATGAGTGTGTGCGTGTATGTGGTCTTGATCTTGTAATTTTAATAGTAGAAGCTTTCCCAGTACAAAATCCCTCCCACAAAACAGCATTGATTTATTGTTCCAATATATAGTTAAACTGGCCTATCACTCATGACCTGAATTATTTTCTAACAGTTAACAAATAACTATTTTTGAAAGTCTAGTTAGCAATAAAATGTTGTCACAATTTATGGAGATGTTTTAGTTGTTGAGGAGTGAGTCTGCATACTTCTCTGTCTCTTTAGTTGAAGGCTGGTCCTTACAATACCTAGGCCAAAAAATAATGCAATTCCCAATGTTATTATTTTAAAACGATTATCACCATTCTTTCCTTCAACAATCTATAGAGGGGTCAACATGTTAATACTATTGTGGAGATGCTCTAGATTTTAAATTCAACTCCAACTTGTGGACATTTAAGACTTGAAAGCTTAATTACCTACTCTTATTATTTCCAGACACAGTGTATTCAGCTCTATATCATGGGTAACCATAAATCCTTGCTGTCAAATCTTTCTTTGTGGGTTGATGCAGGTTGTATATTTTAGTGGTGATTCTCATTCATGTTCCGTAGTATACCCACTAGACTGAGATTACTTCTACATATAATAGTGGCATCTTAGTAACCTTGATATGTGACTAATATATTCACACTCCCAACCCCCAAACTGATTAGCCAATGTATGAGTATCCATTTAATTCTATCTCATTGTTTAAGAAACTTAAATATGCTTTAAATTCTTATGATTAGCATGTGCCATGCAGAATAGAATAGGATAGGATAGGATGGATGGGGTGTTATGTTACCTACATAAAAAAAACAACTAGTGAGTATCATTATCATACAGTTGGGATCACAACATAGGCTATTGCCCAAGAAGAACTAAAAGTTTCAAATCTCTTTTAAATTTATTTGTAGCCAATATAACTTGCTGAACAAAACACAAAGATCAGTCTGTTGAGATCTTTCACATCACAAAAGCAATCCCGAACACTCTGCTAGAATTAATGGTGAAATTGTCACTGTAGAATAGTTTTTGCTGCATGTTTTAATCAAACTGTTTATTGTCCAACTAAACTAAATTACATACACTAGAAAAGTACAGGTCCTACAGATGGAGACAACAAAAATATCGCACTATAATTTAAGATTTTTTGTTTGTTTGTTTATACCCACCCAAGGGTGACCCCCATCAAACCCTGATAATTTGAGCCTTTTAGGTCTTATCAATTGGGAAGAGTTATGGAACAATCAAGCAAAAATATGAATTGAGAATTATGCTAAGATACATCCTGACATATATACTACATGATTGAATAAAATGAAACATAATCATTTATTGCAACATAAAAACAGCAGTAGTAATAGTAAAATAAAATCCACTAACTACAATATTCACGATTTATCATATATTTTTTTTAGAGTGCTGTAACAGTACTACTGTTTTCTGTAATGCGATTGTTGGAACTGAAGCTTTTCTTCTTTACAAAGCTGCTTCTCCATAACTTCTTTAATTCTTCAATACTCACAATATATATAAGATTAACCATTGAAAACATCATCAATAGAATGAATGCCAAAGTTAAACCTATAGGATTTGTCAGTTTTTCTACTTCTTTGAAGTCACAGGGATTACTTGAATTGTGACCACTCTGTTCGCAGAAAAGGTATCTTTGAATACCATTCACAACAAGTGTAGTATTTTTAGTAATCACTGTAAATGATGTTAGGGCTACAATAGACAATACCACATAATAGCAGAAGACAATGAGCAGTTTTTTCTGGGCCGTCCCAATCTTGAATGGATTATTTGATTTATCGTTCTTGACCTTGATATTTTGCTGCAAATAATAATAATAATAATAATAATAATAATAATAATAATAATAATAATAATAATAATAACAATAAAATAATACTATGGATTCAAGTATGCAAAAATTAAAAAAAAAATTTTTTTTTAATATTTTTATCAAATATATACAGAAATGAAAATAAAATCAAAGATAAATTAATTATTGAATATGAATAAATATTCATTAATATCTGAGGACAGTTAAGAAATCATACATTCTAAAAAAAGGCATTGTGATTGTAATAAATTAATTACTTCTGATATTCTATGGTCTTCAATGATACCTTGGAAAAATTTAGCCAAAGAAAAAAAACAACAAAAAATAACGAACAACAAAATTGAAAGTATCTTTATGGAGATACCTATGATAACTTAAGATTTTCACTTCAATGTGATACAGGATTTACTCATACTCTCACTAAATGCACTATTGACCTTATGTTGTAATCATCACTTTGTTTGTTGTTTTCAATGTAGATCTTTACCTTTGTTGATAATGAAAGAGGTTTGAGATTTTTTATATGTTTCAGGTGTTGGAAAGCTCTCAATGGTGACCCTAGCGAGCATCAAGCACACAGAACACTTAGAGTAAAGCTGTACAATTACTTCTGAAATAAAGCTCACTCATTGAAAACCAGCATAATCTCTTCTCCCAGTCTTCGCCTGTGCAAGAAAGAAGTCTGAGATGGCAGAGACCAATGCAGTGTCATTCAAACTGCCTCTTTTCTATAAGTTCAGCTCTGCTATGTGGTTCCATCAAGTAAAAGCCCAGTTTACCATCCACAACCCTGCCATTACAGATGACAATATCAAGTTGCTTACCTCCTCTCGGCTCTTCCAGCTGACTTTGCTAAAATTATGTAATTTGCTGTGAAAACTACCACAGAGGAATGCTGCCTTCATCAAGCAGTATAGCCTCACAAAGGCATAAAAAGTCAAAAAGCTTGCTTCATTCATGATTCTGGACCCAAGCATGACACCCACTACATTGCTAATGCATATGTACCCAAATTCATCTGATTCTACTTCTGAGGTGTTCCTGCACCAATTCAAACATTTTTTATGCCATTTCCAGTCAGAACCACATTGTCTGGAAGGAAGTTTGAGAACCTGGAGGCATACGTAGCCTAGACCAGAAGTATATCAATATATAAATGTGATCAGCCATCCATCCAAAGTGGACACTTCCGGGTTGTGCTTCTATCAAACATCCTTTAGTAACATGGCCAAAAATTATAGGCCCTCATGCAAATTTAAAATGATGAGAAATGACTCGTCCGCCTAACAGTAGCTCTCACTGCCAATGTCTTAATAAAGTGCTTCAATACATCAACCAATCCAGTGACAGGCAGATACTATTATACTACTTCGTCAATGCAGCCGACAACGGAGATACGGCTATTCCACTCCTCTACTTTACTGACAAGTATTCTTGCACACATTTTTGGTAAAATTTAGCATGACTTTTAGCATTTTCCCAGCAATCCTACAAGATCAAAAGACTCGAACTTAGAGCTCCCTGCTTATAGTTGCCAATGATGATGCCATGCTATTTGTACACCCGAATATTAAGGCAGCTATTGCTGTTACATGCGATGCTTTGGGTAAAGCATCAGTTTATGCTTTTTTCAGTTGATTCATGGAAAATAAAAACAACTAGTCTTCTTGTACAGGAAACTATCACTTGCTGAGCCCAAGTATATCACTTTTGAATGTGAACTATTGTCCATCTACCTCAGCACTAAACATTTCTGCTACTTCTTGGAGGGTCAATAGTTTGAAATTTACACAGATCACCTTTATCTTCCATCACTGTATTAGCTATTGACCATTCTCATCAACAAGCAAGGCATCTGATTTATGTTGTAAAGTTCACAGTTGACTTATTACACTTGCCCGTGAAACTACTCTGCAAGTTCTGCACTGAGCTCAATGCTATCGCTGCATCTCCAATCGATTTCAGGAACATAGCTTTATGTCAACACACTGATCCCGATTCCATCTACTAAAATGGTAAAATTAACATGGCCATGGTGTTATGAGAGGTCCACATCAGCAGAATCAAACTAATGTTTGATGCAGCACATGGGCATTCCAGCCCTTTTTTACCAGCACCATAGCGCAAGGTTTTCGATGCCATCCTTGCTCTGCTCATCTCGGGAAAAAGCCCATTCTCATGGATGTCTCCAGTGAGTTTGTGTTGATCTGTGTGCTCAAGGATAATACCAACTGGGGCAAGTTATGCCTAGATTCTCATCAGAACAAGATCAACAAACATACTCACACTCCCCTGTAAGATTTTGAAGAGCAAGACTGATGTTTCGACCATCTCCATGTGGATATTATAGGCACCCTCACACCTTCTCAGGGCTTTACTTATCTCTTTGTTGTGATCAACGGATTCACTTAATGGACTTAAGCTATTCCCATAACAGTTTTGATTGTACTAATGTGCGCCAGAGTGCTTATCCATGAGTGAATCTCCAAATTCTGAGTACCAGGCGAGATAACTTCGGACTATGGTCCTAAATTCATTTTTGAGCTCTGGGACCAGCTACACCATATATTAGGAACAAAAGCCTGCTGCACTTCAGCCTATCATTCTCAGACCAATCGTATGGTGGAGAGGTTCTATCACACCTGAAAAGATTCCATCATGATCCATCTAAGAAACAACCCTAATGGGATGGAGGAGCTTGGAGTTGTCATGTAGGGGATATCTGCACTGGCTCTAAGGAGGATTTAGGCTGCTCCAGTGCAGAGTTGGTTTAATCAACTGATTTTCTGCTGCCTGAGTGAAATTTTGAGGCACCTGAAGCAATCCAACCTTCCTGTCCAATTGTCTTACTTACATCACTATGTAGACCAATTGACAACCTTTACACAGCTATTGTGGTTCGGCATGGCATCGTCCTCACCAACAGACCTGCTGAACTTGACAGCTCTAACCATGTTTTTATCTGTCGAGACAAGCATAAGTCACCTCTCAAACACACATATAATGGTCTTTTCTGTGTGTTCATCAAGTTTAATAAGTTATTCACAGTTGTACTAAACATAAGACTAGACTACACTTTATTGGATGGTCTCCATCCAGCTCCAGTGGTCAACAACACACCCCACCTTCCTCCCAACTATCCAGGCAGTCAAAGCCTAAATGCAGAAGCCATCCAATTTGTGTATGTCATAACATGATGAGGATGTATAGTTCAGCCGAGACAAAGACTCATTGAAGAAGATTAGTTCATGCACTGGGGGGTTAGGATGTGTGGATTCTGTGGGATTTAATCATGCTCACACTAACTACACTATTGACTTCTATTGTAAACATTATTTGTTATGTTTTTTATCTCAACCACTCTTCACCTTTTTTTGATAACAAGTGTGTGTGTGTGTATGTGTGCGCGTGTGCGGGTGTGTGTGCATGTGTGTGAGTGTGTATGTAAAGGGAAGGTGGATGGGTTGGTTTTGGAAGGAGCCAATTAAACTTGGTGGGACAAGAGGGCTCATTCTTTGGGATGGGGGTGGGGGTTGCAGGAGGCCCACAAAACAATAAGTCAGACTAAATGAGTTTTTAACTACAAAAGTCAAAGGACAACTGAAAAACTTTCCCTAATGCAAGTATTTTTTATAGTAATTATATCTATTGCTTCTCATTGAACTAGTTTGCATTATTGTGATTAATACAAATCAAACTTATGTGCACTTGAAGTTTAACATAGTGATTGTAATTTTCAAGTTTTTTTACACCTGTGCTATCTGATTATTGACTGTTTAATGTAACGGTACTCTTTATATAATAGAAAGAGTTTTATATTGAGAATTGTGGCAGTGGATCGGCACATGAAGTATGACTGAATACTAAATTTCTTTGTAGTTTTCCAGCAAATCTACTATGCTTAGAGAGAAGGAGTGAAGATAAAAAATATATAATTGTTCCCTTCTGACAGTTGTTGTGGAGATAAACTAAACAGATGATTTAAAAATTGTAGGAAGGACTTACGATCACACAGTAAATGTTGCATATGTGCCTATTAACCTTTCCTCCTTAGTAAGTAGTGTAGATATACAAATTCTCATAGAAAAAAAGAGAATGATTTGCATCAGAAGTTAATTAAAAACAAAGTATTGATACCCATTAAAATATATTTTGCAAAATAAAAAAGTATAAACATAACACAATCCATGAAAAATATAAACTTTCATGAAATTTTGATATGGTTTTGGTACCCAGGACAAAATATGCTTTTAAGATTATTTTAAAAATTTTGCTCTACCATGATGTAGTAATATCCATTTTGTGAAGAATGCTACAACCTGATTGGATGTCGTTGATAATCATGTGTTTAATGTTGATGAAGAAACTTTTATTTGAGTGTCTGATGTAAAAGTCAGTCCGGAAAGTTCGACTTTTATTTAAGCTGTCTGCAATGTTTACTACAGATTTGAACTTATTTCCCACCCTGGAATCAGCTTAATTTTAAAAAAATATAGAGAAATTATTGGATTCTATTGGTTTGAATCAATAAAAATAACAAATGAGCACAAAATTTTCATTTTAATGTTACATGAATTATAGAGTGTAAATAATAATATCATAATCTATTCAATTATTAATATTCATTTCAAAAGGGGTACACTTACTCTATGTATTGTCCAAAAGATAATAAGTAGCAGAGTGCATCCAAAGGCCAGGATTAAGTTAATAGGAAGAAGAAGAGAATAGAAAATTACATCTGGTTCTGAGCTGGTACACAGAATTACTGGGAATTTCGGAGGCTTAAACCCCAGTCCTCCTGACAAAAACAGCTCACTTTTACCATGTACAGATGAGGATAGTTCAACAAAATTTGTAGGATTCACCGCAAATTTGACCATTGTAGATATTATTGGGACTAAAGGAAGTAAAATTCCAAGGATCACACTTGTTACATGAATATACTTGATCTTGCCGGACATGTTTCGAGCATGCAGTGGGAAAACAACTTTCCAAAAGAGAGCAGATGTATGGAATAACCACCACATTGCCAATTGACCAAGAATATATGTGAAGAATATACCTATAGAATTAATTAAATGTTAATATTTGTAATAACAGTAATAAAAAAAATAAATTTTAACTTTATATTATTTACATTCAAGATGAGGGGTAGAGTTTTATCAATGCATATTATGGAGATGAAGTTAACATCTCAAACAATTACTTCAGCATATGGTTTTAGAAAATGAGTTAAAGTAGATATATATTTAATTAGATTTAAGTTGTGCATAAATCCCTACCATTTCATTTGATCCAATATGGAATATTTTGCATTTATGATTCAAGTTGACCATATAAGAAAATATCTGCTCCACAACCCTCCAAACAAGATATCCATTATCTCATAGATCAGTGGCGTGTATAGGGATGCTCAGGATGCTGGAGAACACCCCCTCCTCCCCCTCCCCCTCCCCCCCCCCCCCCCCCCCCCCCAGCCCCCCACCCTGACCTCCAACAAGTCCATTTTTTTAAGCATTTGTCTTTGAAACAGTAGCAGATTATTACATCTGCCCAGAGTTAATACTCAATGCTGGCATTGAAATGAAGTCCTGGTTGTGTGAATCATCTTCTTGCTTGCGCAACCTCAAGTTCCCCAAGATCTGGAGAAGAGCACTAGTTATAGCTATCCCTAAGCTTAACAAGCCCAGAAGGGATTCAAAAAGGTATCAACCCATCTCTTCACTGTTTATTCCCTTCAAGATCCTCGAGCATCTTATCCACACCAATGTCGAGTCTACCATCGACCCGGTTCTCCCAAGGGAGGTTTCCAACACAGTAGATTAACCGTATTTGAAGTCACTTTGCTGACTCAGGACATCAAGGAGAGCATTTTGGTGAAAAAGAAGGTTCATGCATGGGTTTGTTAATCTCACAAGAGCCTATGATACCATATGGCATCATGGCCTCAACTGCAAGCTTCTACATCTGCTGTCAGACAGGCATATGGTCAAAATTATCATGGAGCATGTCACTAACCGCAGCTTCATTTCTGTCTGTCGGTTCGTTGGTTGGTCAATCAGTCAGTAAGTCAGTTGGTTAGTCAGTCTGTCAGTCGGTCGGCCAGCCCTCCCGTCCATCTTTCTGTCTATCTGTCCATCCACCTATCTGTCTATATGTACTCTCATTTTGGAAAAACTTGTTGGTAGTATTTCTCGGAAATTTTGCATGATCAATGATTTTGACCCAACTTAAAAAAAGGGCTAAAAACCTGAGAAATGTTTACATTGGTGATGGAAAAAAAAATTTGTACTTTGGCCATATAAACCCTTGAGGAAGCAAGTATATTTTCAACTTTAAGAGTATGGGTTGTAATGATCAGTTGGTCAAGCTCAATTTGCTGTCACTTAACTACAGATTTGAAATTCAGATGTGATGTTCCTTGTTAAGAATCTGAAGTAACATGTAGATAATTCGACTGTCAACTGGTTCAACTAGGTATGCCTCGACTGGTAAACTTCAAAATCAGTGCAGTCATACCTCCTGCTCTCAATTTTTTCGATTTTAGGAGAATAAGCAGATTGTAGATACTATACCTGGTCTTGATTTTTCTCTGTCCATCAGTTCAATGTGTGTGTATGCATGCACGTATGTATGTATGTATGTATGGATGGATGGATGGATGGATGGATGGATGGATGGATGGATGGATGGATGGATGTATGCATGCATGTATGTATGTATGTATGTATGTATGTGTGCATGCATGCATGCATGCACACAAGTATGCATACATGCACACACATGCATGGATGTGTAAGTGAGGGTGTAGTACTTACACAATATATTTGAATTATATGAGATACAGTCATCGCACACATGAGCTATTTTGTGTCTGTTCCACAGGAAAACAATAACACATACCTCTATCAGGCAGGATAAGATATTATCCACAACTTTCATCATGTTTCAAACTTCACAATGCTCTCATATGCGCCTTTACTCATTTTTATTATATGAACTATATCTGGACAGCTGTGTGTATCTTTGCTAGTTTCATATTTATAAAGTTACACATACCTGATATGACACAATAAGGAGTGACCACTGAAAAATTTTCAATTAAACTTCTGGATGAACAGAAAAGACGGTTGTGGTCCATATAGCCAACTACCACTATGAATGCTAAATATTTAAAATATAAATGTAGGTAATAAATATGATTTTGTTAAGAGCATTAAAAGAGATACTTACTTAGAACCAGCAGGTCAATAACTATGTATACAATGAAGATAGAAGGGAAAATGAACCTGTAAGAATGGATATATATAATGAGCAATAAAAATTATATGTAGGACTTGACAAAAGCAACACTTAAGGAAACCAACAATCTGTATAAAATGTCAAAAAATTGACATGTATTGACTCACATTCTCTTGTAACTAATACAAGATAAAATGATGTCTACTACAGATAAAAAAAATCCGATGACTGCAGATAATAATACTGTGTAGTAACTGAAGTTAGACAGGTCCCTACTGACATCTGTCCAAGTGTAGCAACTTGGTATACAAACACTTGATCCATTTTCTCTGTAAAAATCTTCGGAACATTCAAGTAAATTTACTTCTAGTTCAGTTTCATTGGAGAAACTAGGATATTCCTCTACAGGATAATTAGAACAAATTATAATAATTTTTTTTTATCAATTTAGTACATAAAAATATAATATTTTGTTAGAAATAAGTTAATTATTAGGTTAATAATAATATTATAATGGAGCTATTGATTTTTATCTGTTTGTGTGTAATCGCTATACTTCCTTCAATTTTGGAAGTAACATGTCAGAACCATCTCCCAGATAAAGACAAGGAAGCATACAGACTCCTCGACAACTAAAACATAATTGTATAATTAATATTTTTTTTATTAATTATAATAGCATTATGATCCTGACCTGTGCACAATGTATGTCAATTAGAAGTGGGTTTGACTCTTATCACTAGTTATATGTTATATAACCATTTAATTCCTATATTTATGCAATGTGTATGATTGATAATTAGCTCTATGTTCATCCCCAAACTTACATGGGACGTTAATCAATTTTGGATAATTTGAAAAAGGCAATTATGCATGGTTAATTCAATGGACTTTAATCCCTACTCCTACAGTTTTGGGAGCAGATACATGGTGGTGTCATTAGGGGTGGGGGATGAGGGGATACATTTTTAGCACATTTGAAGGGGAAAAGAAGCATACATGGCAATTCAGGGGAGCTGATGCTGTTTTTTCTTAGTTTTAGGGAACCTTAAAGTGTCCAGGGCAGGTACTCTCAAGGTTATATTTCTTGCCATTTTTAGTTCATTTGAAAAAATGCTCATACATAGACAATTCAATGAAGCTAATGCTGTCTGTCCCCTTCAGATTTGGGAAAATGGTACCAAACCTTTCAAGAAACATTCTAGGTTACAGGTTGAGTGTCACTAAGAATTTTTTCTTCCATATTTGGAATGTTTGAAGAAAAAACTCTCCACTATATAAGGACAATATAAGTATGTTGCCTCTATGTCTCCTTCAGTTATGGTAGCAGTGTCCCCAAACTTTCAGGGGATCTTATGATATCTAAGGCTACAAACATTAGAACATCAAGAAAATAGACAGGAAGATATCAACACAACTAAAAAACTGGAGGCATTCATTATTGCTGAGGGAGCACAGTTATGGAAGTTATTTATCCAGCAAATGCAATTACTGCCAACCATAAGAATTGACTTTGAACTCTTTCAATACCCTTTCACTGAGGTGGGGCAAAGCCTCAGAATAAACTCTGATATAATACAAGAAACAATCCAATTTGGAAATACAGAAAAAAAAAAAAGACATCTAGATAATTAGCATGCTTCCAGAACAATGACTAGTCATGAAAATATTGTTTTTCTTCTACGATTCAAACTTTTAATGCCTCTATGTGTCCTCCTCTACAAGTAACTGCAAGCAACGTCATTGCTAATGAGACAACGAATGCCTGCAGTTAAAATAATGTCTTCACACATCCAACTTCCTCTGCGACAGACCTCTCAAGTGTCTTTTTCAGGATTGACAACCTCGGTCATCAAAGGTCAACCTCTTGCAATTCTACAGCTAAATATCTAAGGCCTAACACTGCCAAAGGTTGATATCCTTACCCAAATTGCCACCAAGAGTCAAGTGAATATCATCCTCCTCCAGGAGACAGATAGAAATAGTAACACCAGTCTTAAGCTTATAGGATTCACTCAAACTGGCCACACCAACCATAGAAACCACAGCCTCACAATGTTTGTGAGTGACAATGTGTCATGGATACCAGTAAGCCAGTTGATTGATGCTACTGCATTCGAGTGGATCAACATGAAGGTTGCTGAGAACACCATCATAAGCATTAACAAGCCACCACCATCTCACTTGAAGCCGACCTCAATCTCTGATGTGGCTGCCCCTGCCATCTATGCCGGTGATTTCAACAGTCATCATACCGAGTGGGGATGCAGCACAAACCATATCATTCTGATGGAATGGGCATAAGCCATAGATGCCACACTCCTCTATGATCAAAAGGAGCCTTCCTTGCTCACCTCAAGCTGATGGAACACAGAGAACAACCTCAACATGGCCTTCACGAGAATCTTCCGCACCAAATGCTGTTGGTTAGATGCATCCTGGACAGATTCCCTCTTTCTCAACACTGCTATTAGAGTATGACAACACCAACCCAGATCAAGCTGGCATTGGGGAGACCTGTTTGGAGATGGAATTTTCACAAAGCTGATTGGCAAGGTTTTGAGTAGGTGGAAGCAACAGTCACGGCTCTTCCAATTGCTTGGAGACCACAATCCTTACAAATCCCACACAGAGATGCTTTTTAAGGATGTGAGGAAACACATTCCCTGGAAAGAATGGGCCAATTACATTCCCTGCTGGGACAAGCAATGTGAACATCTATTACGCCACCATTCTGATGCAACGACCAGTGAGAAGTGAACAGCTGCAGCCACAGATCTTCTCAGAAGACTCGACACTCAGCACAAAGAGAGATGGAAAAAAAAATGTGGAGTAGATCAATTTTACACACTTGAGCAGGAGAGATGGCAAACCATCAATAGGCTAACCGGCCAAGCAAGTAAACCGTCTTCATGCCCCTTTACTACCAATTCTATTGCAACAAAATTCACCAAAATTGAGGTTCCCAGATGCAGACAAGGCCTTCACGAGAGAGACCATAGTGAAGTGAGGGATCTTCGCACTTAACTGAATGCCAACCTGGACCTCTCGGGTTAGTTCACAATGAAAGAGATGGAGAAGGCCATTAAATATCTGAAGCTGGACAAAGTGGCAAGACCTGATAAGATCTACCCTGAGTTTTTCCTTCACCAAGTTCAGAAAGCAACAGAATGGCTACGTCTACTCTACATTGTATGCTTCAGAACATCGCAGATGCAAAAGATCTGGCTCTGAGTAAAAATTATTGCTGTGGCCAAGCCAAATAAGCTGCTTGATGACCTAAAAAGTTATCGCCTGATCTTTCTTTTCTGTGTGCCATATAATCTCCTGGAATGGCTACTGCACATGTGCCTCGAACTTGCCGTGGAAATCAAACTACCAAAGGAACCAGCCAGCTTTCGATATGGCACACAATCACACTACCTAATGAATATGACCTTCAAGAATGTTGAAATGTATGCGTAAGCAGCAGATTCTGGTGAAATGAACTGCAAATAATATACGTTTCATTCATACATAATTGGATAGCCTGCTGGCTAAATTTTGTTATCACAATCAAAATGAAATCTAGTCTGATATTGCCAATCATTTACCCTCACCACCTAATTCTTGTAGGTAGCCTATTATTTTCTGACACCTCCCATCCCTTGATGATGGGTAAAGGTTGATCATGCAACACTAAGAAGGATGATTTCTTGTTAATAGTACTTATCTCTTGATACACTTTTAAAATAGATTCATCTGCCTTTTTGTTTGTCCGTATGTCCGTAGTAATGATAACATTTGACTTTCTAGGTTGAATGTAGGTGTCAGCCATTATTATTATTAGCAAAAAAACTGTCCTATGGGCAGTTTTTAAGTCGGCCACCTGCAGTAATAAACATGTTCAGTTTGCTTTATGTAACACTATTAGCACATACCAGTGGTGCCTGGCCAATGTCAACATAAAACATTATAGAATTCACACAAATTCTGGCCTGGTTGGTCAATCAATTAGCTTTTGGCATCTAAAAATCTTCCTGAAATGGGTGGGGATATCAACCACATTTTGTTAATAATGTTTACCCAATTACTTCTAGACCACATGCCAAATTTCAGCCTGATGGTCCTTTTATTAGCTTTTAAGAGCCAAAACAGCTTCTTGTGGCTGTACCTATGACCTAACCACCTCCATGTATGGTAACTAATGCTTAACAGTTACTTCCAGACCACATGCCAAATTCCAGCCTCGTTGATCCTTCAATTAACTTTATGTAGCCAAAATGATTATTTGTGGGTATGGCTACGACAAAAGCATACCCATGTGTGGTTAATAACACTCACCCGGTTACTTGGAAATCATATGCCAAATTTAGGTACACAAATAACTTCCGGTGGGTGTGGCTATGATATAACCACACCCACTGACACAACCACATGTAGGAAATAATGCTCACTTGATAGCTTAGAGACAAAATGCCAAATTTCAGCCAGGTTGGTCCTTTAATTAGCTTTTGATAGCCTAAATCACATCCAGTGGGTTTAGCCATGACAAAACCACACCCACATGTTCTTGATGATCACCCAATTACTTGTAGTCAATATACCAAATATGACCTGATTGGTTCATAAATTAGCTTTTAGTAATCAAAACAACATCCTGTGGGTGTGGCTATGAAAAATTACACCCACTACCAACCCTACATGTGGTTGATAACACTCACCTAGTTACTTGGAGTCCATATGTCAAATTTCAGCCTGATTGGTCTATAAATATTTTTTGACAGCCGAAATGACTTACTATGGGTGTGACCTTGACCAAACCCATTGCTATACCCACACACACATAGTAACACCTACCCAGTTCCTTGGAAACCACATGCCAAATTTCAGCCTGACAGCAAAACAATTTCCTGCGGTCTTCGCTATGACCAAATCACACACAATGCAGTTAATAATGCCCACCTGGATATAAACCAAAATATATAATGGATGCAGGGATTATTGACACTAATCTCATTAATGAAACGAACATGATGCTATTAATTAAAATTCCAATTTTATGTGATAGCATTCAATTTCAACAAACCACACCTACTCATAAAATCACACCCACAGCCACCTGATTTGAAAAATTTTTTTGCGAGGACATGCAGTGAGGTGCCCTAATCAATCCCTTAAGTTTCATAAAGCTTTCCAGCGGTTTGTAATGAGTTATAATGCGCACATACACACAGACAGACAAATAAATTGTGAAATATGGTGAGATTTATAATTATTTTGAGAAAATACTAGCGAATTTCTTTGTATACACTAGTGAAACATTTTAAATTGCAAAATTAAAAAGTGCAGCAAAAAAAGGGAGAAAAAGATCACAAATAGATGTATTTATTGAACATACCCATGACTGTTGCATTTGTAGAACTACTGTCATTTATTGCAGGACAGAATGAAGCTTCATCTGGTAGCATTGTGCAGTCCGGGAGGTCCATGTCAAGTGCTTTAACAATATTCCATTCCCTTTGGCATGTTTCATCTCTGACCTCTTTACACTCACTCCTGGTAGGTTGAATGGAGACTCCTTGCTCCCCACAGAGACCAAAAAGATGCAGACATAACAAAGGAATTGCTTTACTTTGACACTCCTCACTTGCTCCAATGAGCGATAGTCCATTTATCAGTTGCATAACCATGTCTTCTTCATTCCTCATCACCAAAAATGTCCCCTGTGGGTCAAGTGCACAGTCAGCAGATATCAGAAGATTAGTAAACTCAGTGAAGCAGACACCGCTAGTTGCAGGATACTGGAGTGATGAGGAGCATCCAGAGTCTTCTGAAGAAATGCTAACATTTGTATTGGTATTAGATGATTCCTGATGAAATAAGCGTTAAAACATTCATTAGAATGATATATTATTATATTTAGAAGAAACTTTCTTTTTACCATATATCTGTGTGTGTGTGTGTGTGTGTGTGTGTGTGTGTGTGTGTGTGTGTGTGTGTGTGTGTGTGTGTGTGTGTGTGTGTGTGTGTGTGTGTGTGTGTGTGTGTGTGTGTGTGTGTGTGTGTGTGTGTGGTGTGTGTGTGTGTATTCGAATGCATGTGTGCATTCGTGCATATCATATGCATAGTATGCAAGTGGCTGTCTGTCTATTAATAATATATTACTCCCAACAGATACTTGAATCACCACAAAATTTTTACAGTCTATTTAGGATAGCACTGGAAGAGCATAGAGTGAGTTAGATCTTGGGGAATGCTCTGTATCCTGTACAAAAAAAAAGCCTAAGAAACCATGGCCTATCAATTAAGGTACTGGTCTCCCTAGCTTAAAGTTAAAGGTTTGAATTCTGGGTTGTGGCTTTAGTTATTGTTATTTTGCCTATTTCATCCCTTTTTTTATTTTATTTTGTTCTTTCAATTGATATATATATATATACATATATATATATATATACTAAATTAATGTATGGTGGATCCAGGAAAAAAGGTGGGGGGGAAGGAAGGGACAATTCAGCAAGTGCTGCCCCCAAATTTCTACCAAAGTATAAAATAAACATAAGCAAATCTCATTAAGTGAAAAAGCAGGCAACAAATTCTAAAGCTGCAGCAATTTCTACCACACTAATAAACAGATAGATAACTATACAAAATAAACCCAGGCAAGTGCTCACCCCACCTTCCTCCTATAATAAAAATAAACAAGCAAATCCCAGAAGCACAAAAACAGCCATGAAATTCAACAGCTGCAGCAATTCCTACCACCACTACTTACCAGACATTCAACTTTTATTGTGCATCTGAAGGATCAGAAATAACTGATGGGATGAGGTCGTAAAAAAAACCCCAGCATTCTCAAGGAAAGGAAACCTCAGCAAACACTCTTTAAGCAGAGAGAGAACTGGTTGCACTATAGTTGCTTGCAGTGGATTAGTTAAAGAAAAAAAATTGATATAACATTTTATGCTGAACTTTCAGAAATTTTTATTGCTCCTCAGAATATATCCAGCTAGGTGCTAGCTCACCTCAGGCTCCCTGAAATGTATTCCATGCTTCCCCTTCTGCTACTTTGTGGATTCACCATGTAATTATTCCACATTAATTATTTAACAGTAACAGTAACAGTAAATATTCCATGATAATTTTTCCATGGTAATTAGTTGTCTTCATAGTTCCTCCATTAATCTTCTTTGTGGTAAGTCATGAATCCTTTTTTCCAATTCTTTTCACAATTTTTAAAACGTGGTATTTGTTGTTCATCCCTTACCATGAAAGCACCAATGGACATACAAACATATCCAGCTTTACTGGCAGATGGATGAACCGACTTACAGACATTCTCCTTTTCTATACAGGATAAGATATACTAGGGAAAAACCCATTCTTCATTTGGATTTTTCCAATCTATTTACAAAATTGTGTAAATTGCTTGTTATATTATGTAGGGATTTACTATGTGGATTTTCCTCACCTCTTGGGAAAGTGCATTGAAAGTAGTATAGATGTATGGATGCTATGTTTAATTTATGGTGCACATAACTGAACTTCCGGAGGAGGTTAATGTATAAACTATTTTTTTGAACAACCAGCAGGCTTTAATAGCTGATGATTGAATTGTTCTAATACTTGCTGAAATAGTGAATGAAGTGGGCATATATCTGATTAAGTGAAACATTAGTTTGTGTTCTTCAGTGTTTTGTCAACATAATTTCATCTTGTCCATATATGCATACGTGTGTATATATATATATATATGAATGTATGATTGTAATTTTTGTCTAGTTTTCTACTTCTTGTTCTCTTGTTGTCATTTTTTTGCAATTACATTTAGTAATATGGCATAATTCAAAATTGTAATAGAATCTGGTGATGACACACCCAAGTTCTATTGTATGTCCTTGTTGGGCCCATAGATATAAGTATCTGGTCTAGATGTATTTTTTTAAAGTTATTTTTTAACTCATTTCTTTACTCTCTTTTTTTCTTTTTTCCTTCAGCCCTTTCTTCTGCCCCACTTGATTCCTTTCTTCTCTACTTTCCCTCTAACTATTTAACTATTTGTAATCTAATACAGCTGCTGTTTTTTTGGTCCAGCAGACAAAACTTGCTGCTCTGCTATCCCAGAAGATGCAACACAAACAGATGGAGCTGCCACTTATCTTTTTTAATAGATAATCTGATTAATTTGCTCTGAAGTTAGATCAACACACTAATGATTCTCATAATTTTCTTGGGATATTTTTTGTCCATTCAAAAGGAATATTTTTTAAGATTTCAAATAATGTCAAAGAATAGTATGTCTGCCTTAGTGCCTCTATGCACATGTGCAAGTCAATGTGACTGTCTGGCATCTGTCTAAGTCAGCCATTTTCTGAATATTTTTTCCCTGTACCTTCCACAGTAATGGTTATAACATCACAAAAATACTATGGAGTTCTGACCATTGACCAAACAGAGGTGCTCACCAAATATCAGTGGAATCTTTCAATATTTGGGTGAGTCATTGAGTTACTAATGCACAGGCTACACACTACACCTACTACACATAGAATCTTTTAAGGATGCATATAAGCACAGAGCCATATCCTAATGTAACCAAAAAATAAGACAAAATAATATTTAAAGAAAGATGGTGATGACAATGGCAATTTATCTGCCTTTCCCCTCCTTTTTTCCCCCTGTAATTTTCTTTCCAGCTCAAACATTTTACAAACATTTGTAAACCAATTTCTAAATCTTGCAAGAAAAGTAAGACAATTAAAGTGGAAAGAAGCCTTAAAAATTTTACCAAACATATATAAACCTCATTATTCTTCTGTCCAGCTAATTGATACTTACCTGAAGTAAGAGTAGTCTCATCAAGTCATTAACAGCTGTTTTTTTTTCTCTAAAGGCAACAGTTTATGAAGCACTTACTAATCTCTATTTAGCTGCTCCATCTTTTTCTTGCTCATCATAGACCAGCCACTGGGTATGTAGCCCCACCAACAAGTAGGATAGTTAGGCCAGAATTAAATTAACTCCTAAAGACCTTTGCAAAATATATTTGAAAGTAAGAAAAGTAGGAAAGAAAAACAAAAACAATTCCTGACAACAGATATTTGAAAAAAAAAGAAAGGGGAAGACCGAAAAAAAGGGGGTGGGAAAAGGGGGAGAAGAAAAGCCCATCTGCAGTCAAACCTGGACCATCTGCTTGGAACTGAACCTACAAGTACATTTATACGACCATACCCACTTCTTTTTTCATATCAGGCCCAAAAGAGGCCAAAAATGGTACTTTGACCAATCAAACCCTTGGAACGACAGACTTGACATATGGTATGTATACACAACTTGACTTTGGGAGCAACATGGATGGGACCCCTCCTGGCTACACCTCTTCTCATTGGTGTATAAAAAAAAATTCCGAATAATGCTTGGACCAAAAGAGTTAGATCAACAAACACACTTTAACATATATTTTGCTTATAAATATGTTTGTGTCTAATCATCACGACTAAACCCTTGGACCAAAAAGGCCGAAATTCGGTATATACTCTCCTAGAACCCGGGTGAACATTATTAAATACATGTGGGCATGTAATGGGTGTAGTTTGGTCATAGCCACACCCACAAGAAGTAATTTTGGCTTTAAAAAGTTAATCAGAGATCAATCAGGCAAAATTTTGGTGTGTGGTCTCCAAGTACCATGGAAAGCATTATTTACCAAATATGGGTGTGGTCTAGCCATACCTACAGCCACTGGAATTTGTTTTGGTTATTCAAAGCCTAGGAAATGACAAACCAGAATGAAATTTGGAATGAAACTTCCAAGAACCTGGGTGAGCATTACTGATCACGTGTGTGTGTGTGTGTGTGTGTGTGTGTGTGTGTGTGTGTGTGTGTGTGTGTGTGTGTGTGTGTGTGTGTGTGTGTGTGTGTGTGTGTGTGTGTGTGTGTGTGTGTGTCACTGGGTGTAGTTTGGTGCTGGCCACACCAATAGCACATCATTATGGCTTCTGAATACTCATCTATGGACTTAATCATGCTAAAATTTGGCATACAATGTCCAAGTAATTGGGTGAGCATTATTAACTACATGTGGGTGTGGCAATGTGTGTGGTTTGATATTAGCCACATGCACTAGAAGTTGTTTTGGTAACCAAAGCTAATTAAAGGGCCAACCATATGTTGATATTGGCCGGGCAACGCTGGGTATATGCTGATAGTATATATATATATATATACAGCCTGGCACCCAATGATCATGTGTCCAAAGCTTGATCAGAACCTTTCAGCCATTCCAGAGCAAAATCTCAATTTAAAAAATGGGTATTTGTCTATGTAATTTGATATTGTTTTTAACTTCTCTATTACTCTATTATCATTCCAAATTATTAAATATAATTTTATTTATGCACATATGTAGTTTCACTATTTCGAGCATGCAATTTCATACTTGCATTCACCAGTGTTATTCAGTAATCGCATTGCTGTCTTGCAGGTAAATCTGCAGCTGGTGTTTATCAAGCACTCACCTGGTTTTGCTGTTCTTATAGAACAACAACAAACAACCTAACACAGGTGGGTAAGAGAAGACTGAGATGACAACACTCATTTTTACATCTTCCATGATAGTTCAATTTTCGCAACCATAAAACATGGGTAGGCCTAAGCCTATAATTTTTTTTTACTAGTTCCTAAAGGCCCGCAACTTTGTTCATGCTGACCATAGATATGTATGAGCTGTTGTGTTATGATGTCAGTACCAGCATATGAGGGCCCACTCAGATCTACTCTCATCATTCCAAGTGAGTCGGAGGGGGAGAAAACAACCAGTTCTAGCTAAAAGTAGGCTATTAAAAAGATAACAATCTGTTTTATTTTCACACTTGTAAATATATACATAAACAATACAAAGAAACAATCATGGAAGCAGCACTATGAATTCCATTCAGTTACTCTGCAATGGATAATTCCTCTCAACAGCTAGTGCATCAACAAAAGTGGATGAACTGAGACTATACCATGCTTGATAGTAAGAAAAGGGGTATTGCCTTTAATACTTGCACATTCAAAAACCTTGGTATAACTCTGCTAGAGTTTAGGCCAGGCCAATGTTAAGGTTATGTAGTGGCCATCTTGGATTAATGAAAGGAAATTTCAAGATCTGTTATGTAGTGCAAGTGCATGAACATTTTATATCACCTATGATATTATATTCATTGCAAACGAATATGAGGCTTAGGTGGAGAGTGATGTGGAACCTTGGATTGAAAAAATGAAAAATTAAGAAAAAAAATCATTAAATGCTGGAGCGAGACAAGAGGTTCAGATGGATACATAGCAGGTGAATGTGTCTGCATTATTGCTATGTTGCAAATATGCCACACCCACATAATAAATATAAAACTATGGCCCTCGTGAATGAGCTTTCTATGAAGGAATTTTCTGCCAAATCCTGGATTTTCTAGAGTTGGTAGAGTTGAGTGGATCTAGCTGTAACAGAGTGACCGGTAGGTTAGTAACTCAGTACTGGCTGCTAAAACTATATATTTGCATGTTCATTAAAAGGGGGTTTCTAATTACTGAACCCCACCCCCCCCCCCTCTTAGATTTGCAATTTGTAAGGGCCATGAAAAATATAGGATCTAGCAAGTATAATTCTTGGAGCTAGGAAGGAAGAAAAAGTTGCCTTGGTTCAAAGCATAACACAGAATGGCCATAATTTTATGAAACACAATATGCATGTGTATGTGTGTGTATGTGTGGGTGTGGATGTGTTTGTGTTCCTATGTATTATATATATATAGAGAGAGAGAGCTATATATATATATATATATATATATATATATATATATATAAGGAAATATTGAGATAGCTAGCTAAATTGTTCAACATTATATGAGCGTAGTTGAAAACACAGACCTTACCTCTGATATTGGTAAATGATAAAACAAAATTGGCAGGGACAATAGAATCCAAACTCCAATGATAATAACACAAAGAAATCCTACTTCAATGCGTAGCCTATGTTGACAAATTTTCCTTTCCATATCTCCTTGGATTCTGATTAGTAGACCAACTCTGCCAACCACATTCCTGGTGAAGCTAGTTCCCCGAAGTAGTTGCTGATCACTGTTAATAGCAATCCCTATGAGTGTTAAAACCAGGTCTAGGTCAGTCCTCCAATTCACTAAAACCATATATATAATATAAAATAAATAGAGAGCCCAGTTTACCCAGTCATTGCTTCAAAATGATGAGTAATATTGAATTGGTCAGTTTTGGGGGTGTGTGGCGTAAATTTGAATTTGTGAATCAAGTCTTACCTAAACTTAATAAGTGGTTCCATTCTGACCTCACCCATAAGCATGATTCCAGCTAAAGTATTTTCTCAAGGTAGCAAGCCTATTGTCTCAGCTACTGACAGGAAATTATCTATTCCATCTCCTTCTTAGCTATCAACGTATTTGGCAACCACTTCTACATGAATAAATCAAATTCAAATTAAATATAATAAATGAGATAAAAGGTGCTGTGTGCAGGAAATAATAGAACGTACATAGTCATACGTTAAAATTATCATGCAATAAGGTAGGAAATTTAAATTACCCTGGGGGGGGGATTCAAAGAAAGGAGGGTACAAAGAAGAAAAGAAGGAATAAAATAGTTGAGAAAGGCATGGTCAACCATTCAAACCAATGATTATGCTTATAAAAACCTGCAACTTTCTGTTGGTCATGGCACTTTAGGATTCTTTTGTATGGAAAATATGAATTCCTTAATTTTTTTTTTCCAAATAGCATTCCTTCAGATGAAATTATAACTATGCACTACAAGAGCTACTGTGAATTCCCTGCAAAACCTTTGTGGTCATCAAAATTACTATTTAGGAATAGACAGATGGCATTTGCAAACTATATTTTAAAAAAATAATAAGCTGATGTTTTAGAGAAAAATCATGACCTAATGGGAAAATAATTGTTACCAAGCTGTAGTTGGTATTGTTGAAAGCATCTTTTTATGCTTTCATGATGAAACATCCTCTTTTATCAAACTTGGGGGAAAATAATTGTAGCCAATTTACTGAGACCACTCACACTTTCTTGTGCTTATAGGGTCAATTACAAATAAAAGGAAAGAAAAGTTTGTATTACATGTCAAACTTATGTTTGTTTAATGAATCAAGTGATATGACAACAGTACACAATAATCATATATAACTATATACACAGACATAAGTTGGGCCTTTTAAAATTTCTTAACTGTTCTTTTTCTTAGCATCAATGATATTATTGTGTTTGTGTGACCTAATTAGTGTCCATTAATTGCATTATGTTAGTTTGATTATAGATATTGTATCAACGTTTGTAGTAACTTCTTTCAGGTATTGGATGGGAGGAAAGAAGGATGAGAATTGGGGTAAAAAAGTTGCAGTGGTGAAAAAGAAAATTGATGGGGTTGGGTGTGGTGGGGGATGAATAAAAAAAGAAGGAAAACAGGGAGGAATGAGAAAATAAGGAAGGTAAAAGGAAGAAGAAAAAAAAGGATAAAATAGAAATAAAAAATGAAAATACCCCACATGAAGGGTTTTACTCTAATCTTTCCCAAACTTCCTTATAACCACCCCAGGATGACCCCAATCAAAGCAGGAAAAGTTGAGTCCTATAGGCCTAATTATCTGGGAGGAGTTATTGAACAAGTATACAAACAAATTGAGAATTATAACTACCCCAGGTAAACCTCCATCAAACCCTGAAAATTTTAGCCCTTTAGGCCCAATTGTCTGGGAAGAGTTAGCTAATAGACCAATCTTCACTAAACTTTTAACATCCACAGGCTGACACCTATCAAACCCTGAAAATGAGGCGCCTTTAGGCCCAATCATTTGGAAGCAGTTACTAAACAAACAAAAAAAACAAAAACAAAATAATAAGCATACAAACAAACAAAAAAGTGAATGAACAAAAGATGAATGGACAAACAAATGAATAAAAGAATGAACAAACGAGCAACGATCAAATGAGCAAACGAATAAACAGGCAAACAAAAAAACTAGCAAACGAGCAGGCAAGTAAACCAGCGAACAGACGAAGTAACGAATGAATAGAAAAACAACAAAAAAAAAATAAACAAAAAAAAAAACAAATGATAAAAGAATGAATAGAGGATCACAGTAAGTTGAACTGAGTGATGTGACAGCAGTACACAATTTAAAAAAAAGATGAATGAAAAAGAAATTGAAGTAAGTAAAGATAGAATGAAAACTAACCACTACTACACTCACTATGATCAGGTCAGGTCAATTTTATTAAATTGTACTTGGGTCATTCTGATAGGAAAAGATTTCAATGAAGAAAATAATTCAAAAATTGAGGAAAATCAAATCACAAAAAAAAAATATGTGTGTACTGCTTTTCTGGCTCATTGTGGAGCAAGAGTTCAGGCAAGTGCTCCCTCTACACTTCTACCTAACTAAAAAAAATAAACTAGAAAATCCCAGAAAGTGCTAAAGCAGGCAACAAAAAATGTCCAGAGTGGAGCAATTCCTATCACCATTACTAACCAGTCAACTTTAACAAATACTCCTTAATCAGCAGTGGATCCATGGGGGGGGGGGGGGGGGGGGGAGGCAATAGGAGAGTGCTCCTCCCCAACCCCCACCCTCCCCCCAAACCCCAAACCTCCACCATTAAGTCTCAACAATAAAATAAAAGACAAGCAAATCTTAGAAAGCAAGAAAATAATAAAGAAAATCCACACTGCAGCAATTCTTGCCACCACTTCTAACCAAACAGCCAACTTTTCTTGTACAGCTGAAAACTCAAAAATAACTGAATGAGTGAGGTCTTATAACATAGCATTTTCAAGGGGAGGAACCTCAGCAATCACTCTGAAGCAGAGAGAGCATTGTTACACAATAGTTGTTTGCAGTGGATTATTTGAAAAAAAAAAAAAAAAAAAATATATATATATATATATGTATATATATATATATAATTCTATGTTAAACTTTTAAAAACCTCATGTTCAGTAGAATACATCAAGCTAGGTGCTAGCTCACCCCAGGCTCCCTGAAATTTGTTCAAAGCTACCCCTTCTACTATTTAGTGGATCCACCACTGTAATTATTCCATTGTAATTATTCCATTGTAATTATTCAACTGTAGCTATCTTAAGGTAATTATTCAACTGTAGCTATCTTAAGGTAATTATTCCACCATAATTATTCCACCATAATGTCAGGTACAAAAGTTTCTCCATGCACCCTGCTATTGATGTATGCACGGAGTGTTTAGCCTGGGATGCTGAAAGACTTGTGGTTCTTGGAGCGAAACTCGTGGTTCATGGAGCATGTTTCTAGGAGCAGAATGACTGATAAAGATCTGTGACTGGCATACTATAATAATGACCACCATAATTATTCCAGATTAATTATTCCCGGGTAATTATTCCAATGCAATTATTCTGTGGTAATTATTCTACACTAGTGAAATAGTTGTCTTCATAGTGTGGTGACTGTTGATTATCCTTATTATTCATTTAATGTTAATGTTATTCATAAGTGTGGTTTCATGATGAACTAGTTCTTTTATTCATTTTTGTACAAATACCTTTTGTTCTACTGTCATTGTCTGTCGAGTAGAATTGAGTTGTTGCTGCATGTCTGTTGCTGTCAAGTTGTCATTTTCAATAAAAGCTTTCTTTCAATCCTTTGATTACTGGGATACAAGCGTGTGGACTTAGATCCATTGTGAGGCTACTACACATAGTTTCTCCATTACTCTTCTTGGTGATAAGTCACAAAACTTTTTTTCTCCTTTCTATTTGCCATTTTAAAAATGGGGTGTTAGTTGTCAACATTTGGTATTTGTTGTCATTGGTGAATTTTGTTAACATTTTTCCATGAACACATAGATGTATGGAAGGACAGAAAGAGGTAGAAAAACAAGCATAAAAGTAATGATCAGGTATTTTAATCCAGATTCAATAACATATAAGTAGGGAAAGTACAGAAGGGGGGAAAAAAATAGAAGGAAGAAAAAAACAGCAGGGAAAAAAAAATGAATAAAAGGTTTAAAAAAATAAAAAAAAGTGAAAAGAAAAGAAAGGGGAAAAAGTAAAGTAAATGGGGGGGGGGGGGGGGGGGGGGGGAAGAATACAACCACAAATCACCAACCACCAACCTTCAGTTCGGAAACACTATGCATTAACATTCCACCACATTTTTTCAGGCTTTATTTTTTGTATAGAAATTTATCTTACTACTTCTGAGGAAGAAAGAAGAATTGCTAAACCAACCAACAACCAACCCAACCCAACCCAACCCAACCCAACCCAACCCAACCCAACCCAACCCAACCCAACCCAACCCAACCCAACCCAACCCAACCCAACCCAACCTGCCAACTATTCATGAATTATAGTTAGATGACCTAAATGATATGACCACAGTATACTCTGCAAAAGTATCATTCAGATCAGAAGGGGAAAGAAGGAAGGAAAACAGTGAGGAAAAAGAAAGAATTAAAGGAAGGATTGAAAAAAGGATGGAAGGTAAAAAAAGATAAGGTAAAAGAGATGCAAAAAGAAAAAAAAAGGGAAGTAAAAGAGATGCAAGATGAAAAAAGGAAGGAAGAAAAAAGATGGAAGGAAAAAAAAAATAGAAGGGAAAAAAAGATAAAAAGGAAAACTGATGGAAGGGAAAAGATAATAGGAAATAAGATAAAAGTTGGAAAAAAAAATGGAATGAAAAATGATAGAAGGAAAATATATTGCCATATAGGAGGGGTGGAAAGGATACAAAGAAGGAAATAATAGAAGGAAGATTAATAATAAAAAAAAAATTAAAAAAAAAAGGAAGGGGGGGAAAAAAGAAAGAAAATGTGGGGATGGGGAAAGAAAAGAGAAAAAGATTAGAAAAAAAATTTTTAGATGTGGAGGGAAGGGAGTGGGAGGAATTGAACCACAAATATTCAGCTTAAAAACACAATACCACACCTTACCATTCCACCAAATTTTTTAGCCTTTTTTTTTGTATGGAGATATATTTGCCGCTTTTAATGGAGAAAGATGCATGCTGTGGAAACCAAAATTGGAGGGCTCACTCAAGAAGAGAAGGAAAGATCTATGTGACGAAGCAGCTCCTATTTTGATGCAATTTATTCCCCCTGGGGGTATGCACAAATTGTGCACAAGTTTTGACCTTTCCCTCCCTTCCCTCCCTTCCCTCCCTTCCCTCCCTTCCCTCCCTTCCCTCCCTTCCCTCCCTTCCCTCCCTTCTTGAGATTAAAAAAAAGAAGTGCTGCCTCCAAGTTTTACTTTTTTATAAATTGGGATGTTTAGATCTTACACAGCCCATAGTGCACTACGGTGATCTTGGAATCCCTGCCATGCTCAAAATGTAAGAATTTTTTTATACGAATGTTCAACTATGATGAACCTATACAATAGCATGAATTCTATGGAGTACTTACTGTCAGAAATTGGAAGACCATAAAGCCATTTTTGAGTTATTTATAAGCCAAAAGTATATTGATAGTAACTTAAACAAATGTAAGACAGCTACACAGAAAGGTGGGAAGAATTGCAAGCAAATAATCTTCAAAATTGATCTTAACTTCACTGTTGATATCCTTGCTAAGCAAAAATCAACAAAGCCCCTATGTAGTCTACTCTCTGACAAATAAGGATTGTTATATTCAAATGGTATGCACAAAGCAAACAGTACACTCAGTGGTTACCCAACAAATGGACACTATTTTACACAGTTAATATTGTCCTTTCATAATTGTTCAAATTTTCCAGTTTGACTATCACTGGTTATAAACATATATCAATAAAAATAAAAAATAGTATCAGTATTATATAAATAAATCCCACAAACTAACGATGTTAACTTTTATTGCTCTCCCTAAGTGTAGATGTCGTAGGAGTAGTGCTTTGTGAACTTAGATTGAAAAAACTGAAGCTACTCATCTTTACCAAGCACTTCCTCCACAATTCCTTTAGTTCTTGAATGTTGACAATATACACCAGATTCACGACTGGAAACAAGGCCATGGCCAAAATAAATGACAAAGTTATCCCTGTTGGATTCATCAGTCTTTCGAGTTCAGAACGACTACAAGGTTCACTTGGATCATGTCCATTCTGTTCACAGAGGAAATATCTTTTGGCACTGTTCACAATAACTCCAGTATTTCTAGTAGCCAAGGTAAATGAAGTGAGGGCGATAACAGTCAGCACCACATAATAGCAAAACACAATGAGGAGTTTCTTCTGGGCAGTATCCAACTTTAATGGAATGGTTGATTTATCGATCTTGACATTAACATTTCTCTGTATAAAAAAATTAAATATATTAGATATATTAGTAATTTTGTTCAAAATGATTGGCCATTAAAGATTGTACACAGATTATAAACTCAGCAAAACATATTATCAATCAAGTTAAAAACAAAAAAAGAATAGAAATATTTCATGATGATGCTTGAAAAATCTATTACTTCCTGTGGGCAGCCAAATTTTCCATTTTGTTAGTCAGAAATATCAGTACTATGATTGCAAAGAGTACATGGATAGCTGATGATCTTAGCTTTAAAAGTGACATCAATTTTATGACATGAAAGTACACCAAAAAAAATTAAGGTTTTTCTGATGCTAGATCACATTTTTGGAGCCAGTACATACAGAAAAATCTAAAGTGCATGCCTCTCTTTACACAGTGTAGTTCTTGTCAGTAAAAATATTAGTTGTGGATTATAATAAAATTGTTCATGGATAAATATTTCTAATTAATAATTGAAGAGGGTATAACATTTGAATCAAGAAAACATCATACAAGCTAGCTATGCTTCTACAGTAATAATATAATAGCATTTGCGCTAAACCATACATATATGGCTGGCTATGAATACATGGCATGTTTTTGCATTCAAAGGCATTATTTTAGCTTTCGTTCTTTCAATTCTACTAGTATAGGAAAGTAAATAATTGTAAAATATCTACTGATATTTAATAGTCATGTGAACATTTATTGCTGGAGTTATTAGCATTTAATATTCAATTTTAAAAATTCCAATGTAATCATAGTTATGTAATTTTATAATTGTAAATACTCTATGGTTTTACTGCATCTTATTTTGCATTCCATTTATCTACTATAATATCTAACTATGAACTTAAAAAGTTTCACCAAAACTGCATAAGAGAATTAGCTGGAAAAAATGGGTTGCTAAACATGATGAGAAATAGTAATATGTGCACTATGTGCACTGATGCTGGAAAATACTGCTACAGCAGTCATGCCCTATTACTACACATTAGCTGAGCTTTGAGATGAAAAGGCTATATCTAGTGCCATATTCTTTTCTAACATTATTATTCATCATATTTACATGAATATCAATCATAAATATATTAAAATAACTGTTAAGTAATTCAGTAGGCAACAGGGAACATATGTATGTAGCAAGAACTTTGGATTAGTTATCATACAAAGCACACTCATATTTCAGCTAAGTTTAAGAGGTAGTTAAAGAAGCTTAACAACTAAAAAAAAAAAAAAAAAAAAAAGATAGGTGATTCCATTTTTTTTTTTTTTTAGAAAAAAAATGCAACAAATATTAATTATTACCAATTTCAAATGAGAATAATTTTTTTTTTCTAAATGAAGTAATAACATGTCACACAAATCAAATAATCTGTGGACCAGCCAACAGAAGCAAGTATGCTCAATAGACATTGCTACTGTTAGGTTTTCATCCCTGTATAATGCAAGAGTGAGATTGAGTGAAATAATGGGGAAGAATTCTTCCAGCCAGACACTGACACAATGTTAAGTCAGTGAAAGATTTAATTCTTCTTTTAAATTGATCTATTTTTCATCCTCTAAAGCTGTATTATCTTTTACCCAAGTTGAATACACCCCAAACATTGGCAATACATTATAAGGATAATTAGATGCGCTGTGATTGGCTGGAATTGATGGGGGGAAATGGAGCCACAATCACATTACTCAAGTACTTTTTTTTTGCACTATGATAGGTTAAGTAGTCAGAACAGATGATATGATATACAGTATTACAAGAAATATTTACTTACCCTGCCTATAGACCAGAAGATAATAATGAGCATGGTACATCCAAAATCCAGGTAGATGCAAATAGGAAGAAGAAGAGAATAGAAAATTACATCTGGTTCTGATCCGGTACATAAAAACGTAGGGAATCTGTTAGGTTTAAACCCTAATCCTCCCGAGAAAAAGGAGTTGGTTGAATCATTTGGAGATAATGAGATTTCAAACGAACGTGTAGGATTCACTGCAAATTTAATCATTGAAGATATTATTGGGACTAGTGGAAGTAAAACGCCAAGGATCACACATGTTATGTGAATGTACTTGATCTTGCTAGACATCCTTTGAGCATTGAGTGGAAATACAATTTTCCAAAAGAGAGCAGTCGTATGAAAAAGCCACCATAATGCTAATTGACCAAGAATATATGTGAAGAATATGCCTATGAAATGAATTAAATACAATTATAAAATAAAAGCCACAATAAAAAAAAAATAACACCAGTCATTAAGATTTTGCATTCAATATAATTGAATGAATATCTAGTGTTTTCATAGACCCACTGATGAAAGGGATAACTAAATTAAATTCTGAAGAAATAGATTAAAGTTAAGCTGCCAGTAGAGGTGCTCAAGCCCCAGTGCTTCTTACTTTATTTTGAAGCTACATAGTGTGACACTGGATCAAAATAAGGGATGTTAATAATGAGCTCACTAATTTTTTTTGTTAATAATAGAGAATATGCCAGCACAAACTGTCTGTATGTATGTATGTGTGTGTGAGTGTGTGGGTGTATGTGTCCATGCATGAATGGGTGGGTGTGTATGTGTGGTGCATGTGTGTGAAACTGGGCCAAAACAAGCGATATCCATCTGAGAGAACTCTACAGTGTGGTTTGTTAATTTTGATAAAAGATATTTTGGGATTGCAGGCTAAACAGCTATACATTAAAAATAGCATTGGAGCAGCTGTACTGAAAAAAATATATGAAAGGGATAAAAAAAAAATTAATTTCTGAAAAAAAAAAATAAATAAATAAGCAATAAGTAGAGGTGCATATTTCCCCTATAAACGTTATCACAATCCATTTGTAGGAAATTTTAATTCGTGATATTCCAGGTTTTAATAGAATGGATAGGTGGTTTTGTTTTGGTGGCACAACCATAATGATTATTCTATTAGAGATTTTTATTTTTTTGCTAAATACAAATAACCAAATAAACTAGAAGTAAGGATGACCATGCATGGGATGGTGAAATGAAGAATAATTGTGTAAGGAAAAGGGGAAGTGAAAATGGAAGTAGATGGTCAGACTCTGAAAAAATATGTAAATCTGGGGTTGAAGGTCTGCTGTACATAACACTGAGAACTGGCAGAGAAGAAACTAAATTTTAAATAGATTCTTAGCATGGAGTGACACATTCAGCAACTGAGGAGTGGCCAGCACAAGAGATGTTGTTGCAAATGAAATAGAGGGTGACTAAGCTGTGGCCAGTGAGAGAAATGCTGATGAAGACAAAGCTGTCAGCTGATCTGTTGGTGAAGTAGAGAGTGAAGCCATAGCTTGAGTAAAACACGGAATTTTCAGGTCCAAGAGTTCCTGGAGTGGAGTTGGTAAGGTTGGCGATCCTGATAGTGCTAGACTGAGAAATTCTTGCTCCAGCCCAAGAAGGAGTTCATTTTTTTTTGGGATTTCCCCCTTAAAACCAGCCTTGGCACCCACTGGCAATTAGCTAAATTTGGTTTGGTTTATCTCAGTGGTTTTGATATTGAAAGTAATACACAGACTGACACTCTAACTATATATATATATATATATATATATATATATATATATGTATATATACTGGCAAACAGTTTTTTTGGCACATAATTAGTAAACTATAGTCTCAAAAGTGTCTGCTTTGAAGACATGTGTTGTAGATTTGAAAAAAAATGTTAACATGCGTTTAGGTCAATGTTTTTTTTAGAAGGTCATTTTTGACATTTTTAACCTTCTACACAAAGAGGAAGAGGTCTGGCCAGATGGGACCCACCCATGTTATTTGCAAAGTCGAGTTATGTCTGCATACCAAAGTTTTAAGCCTGTAGCTACATTATTTTTTCTAGAAAAAGTACCATTTTTGGATATTTTTTTGAATACAGAAAGGGATGTGGCCATATAGCTATGCTTATGATATTCCACTGGTAACTCTCATTCCAAACATATATGGGTTTGTGGTTCTAACTTCAACTGTTCAAGCGTGAGTTGCGGATACACAGATGACAAACAAAAAGAAAAATAAATACTGCTGATGTGTCCACTATAATACTTCAATTGCAATTTTGTGTGTAAATATTATTTAAGAGCATTACTAAATCTTTTTTGTATGAAATTAATTATACTCACATTCCTACATATGTTTTAATCTAATTTATTTCTCATGTTTTCACAAGATCAATAAAATATTACTTCCAAAAAAATTTTCATATTTTTTAAAAATTAAAAAATTCAACCATGTTATATAATGATGGTATTTTTTTAATGTGGCTATCTGTCTGCATATCTGTCTGTCCATCTGTCTGTCAATTTGTGTGTCTGTCTGTCCATCCATCCATCTGTTTGTCTGTCAACATACATACATGCATATATGTATTATATGTAGGCATGCATGTAGTAAAATTGGGGTGGGTATCCAAAATTTCATTTGGGTATATCAAAGATACAGTAGTTACACCATTTATCTTGTTCAACTGGATAAATGCTTATATACAACCATAATATAATGAAGTAAATATACACAGTACCTTCTTAATCATACAGGATTTGATGCCAAAATTATTTTTATCATGTTAAACTTAACAATGATCTATACGTATCACCTCACTCAGTTCTATTAAATATAATATCATTGTATAGCTGTCTATAACTTCGCTGGTTTCATTAAAAATATATGTATCCTTTATTTACCTGATATGACACAATAAGCAGTCACCTCAGAAACGCTTTCAACTAGACTCCTAGAGGAACAGAAAAGCTTACTTCGGTCAAAAGAGCCAACTATAAAAATCAGTGCTAAAATATTTAGAAAGAAATTTACATAATAAGGATCATCATGCTAAGAACATTAAAATTAAAAAGAAATCTTACTTAGAACCAGCAGGTCAATGGTTATGTACACAATGAAGATTGAAGGGAAAATGAACCTGTAATAGTAATTGTAAAATAAACAATCAATCATATGTAAATATCAACACAAGCTACAACTAAGAGAAACATTATAATTAAATATATAAAATACTAAACTGGACATATATCAACTCACAATCTCTTGAAATAAATGCAAGATAAAGTGATGTCTGCCACACATATTAGAAATCCAATTACTGCAGATGATATTATTGTATAATAATTCAAATCAGCCCGGTCCTTACTGATTTCTGCCCAGGTGTGGCAACTTGGTATACAAATACTTGATCCATTTTCTCTGTAAAAATCTTCAGAACATTCTAGTTCATGTATTTCTAGCTCAGTTTCATTACTGACCACACTTTGATATTCCTCTATGGACATATAGGACAATTTGCAATGAAAAAAATTTTTTTTGAGTCTCTCTCTCTCTCTATATATATATATATTGGTGTGTGTGTGTATGTATGTATGTATGTATGTATGTATGTATGTATGTATGTATGTATGTATGTATGTATGTATGTATGTATGTATGTATGTATGTATGTATGTATGTATGTATGTATGTATGTATGTATGTATGTATGTATGTATGTATGTATGTATGTATGTATGTTTGTATTAAATTAGAAATAATTTTATTATGAGGGCAATTAAATAGTGAAAGTAACAATAAGTTTGATATAAATTAAGAGGGACATCATAAGTCTAATATTTTTCTAGGTTGATGACTATTGTTTATCAAGACTAACCTTGATTCTGCCATATGGATTGTTATAAAGATTACGTTAAGGGTAAGGTTAAGGGTAAGGTTAAGGGTTGACATACACTGAGACTCTACTATTGATAGATAGGAGATCAATTAAAAGCAGACTGATTAATCAGGTAACAGGCAACGCAGCACACTTGTCTAAGAACTGATAGAACTCAGTTGGGAGCCAACTCGAGAAATTAAATAATATATGGTTGTGGTGAAACAGTCTCATATTACTACTAATCAGTCTTAAAACACAAAAGAGGAGCTAAACTACATAAGAAAAATGTTGGTTCACATATCACAGTTATTATTAAACCCATTTGGGTTTACTCCATGTTTAAGCGTCACTGATATCTCTCCCTTCTTCTCTGGTGATATGGATTATTTTACATTTGGTCAGGACTTTCTCAAATTCATTAATATCCCTGTATATATTGCCATTCTAACTTTTAGAAAGTAAGGAAGGCCCATTGCAGTTTCACTTGCAATAATCATGCCACAATTGTCCAACAAACAAAACTTTTGGTGCTGTGCTTGCAAAATTTATCCTATAACTAATGTCTGTTCACGCTGACTTGGGCCCTGGAAGTCAGCGGTTAATTACTGAAATGACATAGTGCATACTTCAGCCTATTAACTTCACCAAAAGAGCTTAAGGTATGCATGTGCAAAAAAAAACAACACCCACAACATCCTATTTCAGTTGTACCGCATGGAGGCTGTAGTTTTTCCAAGGTTTGCAAGAATTGCACTTGTAAGGCATCCCATGCTTTTAAGGCTTTTAAGGCTTCTGTCTGTCGAACTTCTGAACTTCTCAACTGATAAGTAAGTTGTGCTATTGTAGTCTTTATTCATGCAAAACTCTGTTAGCTAATGCCAATGCTTGCATTTTTTTTTGTTGTTGCTGTGGCTTGTTGATAGTTGTTGTGACTGGCTATTGTTTGTTGCTATGGCTGGTTGTTGTTAGTGGCAGTGGCTGGTTGTTTTTGCTTTATTTTTGTGATAATAATATATGCAATACAGAAAGGAGTAGGTAAGGGTCCTTTTCCTCTGGAGGTCCATTGAGGAGTGTAAAGAAGAAGCCTGGGAAAGGTGTATGTTTGATTTCCCAGTCTAAACATATCCTTACCTCTGTTAGGAGCTATTTTGAAGAAGAGAAGCAGACTGGGAAGTCACTCATGAAGAATAGACCACTGGACAGAACAGCAATGGCAACAGGAATTTCCAAGACTACAATTAAACAAATCTACCAGTCGATGATTGAAGAAAAAGAAATACTTACTCCAACTAAATGATACATTAAATCAAGAATTACAATTAACTCTGACTCATTTGACAAAATGTTATACGACGGACTGTACACAGTTTTATGAACAACGAAATTACCCAACATTGACAGCGGTCTTTAGGAGTGTAAAGGAGAAAGGGATATTTGATGGAGGGAGGTTTTGTTTGTGGGAGATATTGAGGGAGATGGGTTTTAGATACAAAAAAAGGGACAACAAATGATGTGTGTATGAACAACACAACATCATAGAACAAAGGCATACATACCATCAAACTATAAAAAAATCAGGCAAGAAAACAAGACAATTATTTATACAGACAAGACATAGGTGAATGCACATCACACACAGGAATACGTATGGGTAGACAGTGACGGCAGAAGGTGCCAAATGGGAAAGGGAAAAAGTTGATTATATTACATGCTGGAAGTGCAGAAGGTTGGGTGCCAGGTGGCGATTTGATGTTTAGGTCGAAGACAAACAGTGCAGACTACTACAACAAAATGAACAGCAAACACTTTATGGATTGGTTTACAAAACATTACTACCTAACATATCAGACAATGCAGTAATAGTTGTAGATAACACTGCATACCACAACAAACAAAAGGATAAAGCACCAACAACAGCAAATAAAAACAAGACATCAGAAACTGGTTGGATGAGCAAAGCATAAAGTACAATAACAAGAATATTAAAAAGACATTACTGGACAAGGTTAGACAACACAGACCAGAAAAATTATACTTAACTGATGACGCAGCACACTAACATGGACATGGATATGGACATACAGTGCTATGCCTACCTGTGGCCCACTGTGAACTTATCCTATTGAGCTAGCATGGGCCTCAGTCAAGGGCTACGTAGCTAAACACAACTAGACTTTCACATTTAAAGAAATTCAACAGCTGACACCTGATGGTATTACATACACAAAAACTGACATGTGGAGGGCATTTTGTAGACATGTTATAGACATTGTGAATGATTACTTTGACAAAGATGGACTACTGGAAGAGAATATGGAAATAGAGGTTGGAGGGAGTGCTGATGATGATGACGACAATGACTCTTTGGTGGACGATGAGGACAGGAGAATTATTGACTGAGCACTGAGACGACTAAGAGATGACTGTACATCAACACCAACAAGTACAAAACAAACTAAACATTCAACACCTACAGCAACCGAAACAGCAATATGCGAATTACTAAGCACTTTCCAAGACGATGACAGACTATTTGGAAAATGTTTTAGCTTTACCCTAAAACCTTTATATCTCTGACATACTAAACTGGTACAACAATTACAAACAACATTCAGACTTGCATGATCCTCATGAGCTACATAGGTGAAAGCCAGACTAACATTGGGGGAATATATAGGGCTAGGGCTATAAATTATGGTTTCTATATGTGGATATGCTTATATATTTACAGACCCTGCTCCTTCTCTGTCGTGTTGCTATACTGTTAACTCTGATTCTAACCTTGTGTCTTAGAAGCAGTCCTCTTCTTCAAAGTCAAACTGCCAATCTAGTAACCCTTCTGAGTCTAACTGCCAGACCAGTACCTACTCTCAGTCAAAATGTCATACCAATATTCCTTAGAAGTGTGATAACCAGCACTCCAAGGAAAACCAATAGCACCACAATAATTAAAAGAGATCACCCCTCATCAAATCCTGTTATAACTGTGGGATATATCCTTGCAAATTGTTCCTTTTCTACAGAGAGAAGTGAACCATTCAATACAGTGATGATGAACATAACCTCGTGAAATATCCTCCTTTACCACTTTCCTATATGTTTTCAGGCATTTTTTTGGTATTGAAAATTTAATTTCTCTTTTCCCTCACCAGTGTTGCTACTCCTTCCAATTTTTATCATCTCACCTAACATTGACACCCCTCCAAAGTATCTCCACCAATTTTCAACCCTATCCACCAAGTGATCTCAGAGGAGATAGTAGACAAGGTTTTGTGACAGAAACACATAAATCTTTGCTAAGTAAACCTGATTCCTAGATTCTCTTTAAATAAATTATGCACAAAAATTACTCAAGAAAAATTGTTGAATCTGATTATTAACGACTCCAACTATAGACAAGATTGTAAGGGAAGAAAATGTGGAAGGAAGAAAAAAAGGGAATGGCTCTGTGTAAAATAAAGAAGGAAAAATGGGGGGGGGGGGGGGGGGGGGGTAGAGAGAACAAAACATATGAAAGCAAACCAATATAGTCTAGTTTGGTACTGAACTACTGATGTCCAGCTTGGGAAATCCCTGCCATAATTATTTCAGGCATTTTCATGTGGTTAAATTATGCTACTTTTTCTGAATTTTTTTTTTTTTTTTTTTTTTTTTTTTTTTTCTATTTTCCCTCACTATTAACCTCTTGCCTTACCCACTGAATATCCCCACATTTGGTCACTCTTCTAACAAATCTATAAGCATTGATCACACTCCACAAACAGGGACACAATTTATACATGTAATGTAGATAGAATATATACATAAAATCTCTTAGATTTTATTAGTGTAAGCTTTCAAATTGTAATGTTAAATGGAAGAAAAAGATAGGGAAAAAGAGCACAAGGGTAGGTATCAATTTTTTTTGACATACCCATCACAGTCCCGTTAGTAGAACCACTGTCATTTAGTGCAGAACAGAATGAAGCTTCATCTGGTAAAATAGCACAGTCCGGGAGGTCAAAGTCAAGTGCTTTAACAATATTCCATTCCCTTTGGCATGTTTCATCTCTGACCTCCTCACACTCACTCCTGGTAGGACGGATGGGGACCCCTGACTCACCACAGAGACCAAAAAGATGCAGACATATCAATGGAATAGCTTTACTTTTGCATTCATTACTTGATTGAAGAGTTGTTAGTCCATTTACCAGTTGCATAACCATGGCTTCTTCATTCTTCACCACTAACACAGTTCCCTTTCGATCAAAGGCACAGTCAGCAGATATCAGAAGATCAGCAAACTCAGTGGAGCAAACACCACCAGCTGCAGGATACTGGAGTGGTGAGGAGCATGCAGAGTCTTCTGAAGAACTGCTAACATTTGTACTTGTACTAGTTGACACCTAATGAAAGTGTTTAAATATACATTCAAATGACTGAATTGACTGTAATTTAAAACTATTATGTGTGTGTGTGTGTGTGTGTGTGCGTGTGCGTGTGTGTGTGTGTGTGTGTGGTGTATTTATGTGAGTATATGTGTCTGTGTGTGTGTGAGTGTGTGCATGCGTGCGGGCAAGCAGATGTGCGTGCGTGTGTGCGTGTATGCATGTATGTATGTATGGATGGATGTATGGATGGATGGATGGATGGATGGATGGATGGATGGATGGATGGATGGATGGATGGATGGATGGATGGATGGATGGATGGATGGATGGATGGATGGATAGATGGATGGATGGATGGATGGATAAATGGATGGATGCATGCATGTATGTATGTATGCACAAATGCATGTATGCATGCATGTATGTATGTACATGTGTATATGTATTTATGTATGCATGCATGTATAATACATATATCTATCTATATATGCATAAAATAAAAAACATGGATCCTAAATCCCAAAAACTGTTCAACTGGAACCTAGCCAGGAGAATCTGAGGCCATATCAAAACTCAGTTCATACATGGGGATGTACAAGAACCAAGGAATTTATGAAATGGTGAGTTTTTGAATTTTTACCATTTTGTACCCACCATCAAGCAATATGTTAACCATTGGAATACTCTGATAAAGAAAAGAAAAAGAAGCTTCTTCTCCAAAAAAGAACAAAGCCAAAAAAATAAAAAGATTAAAGAAATAATAAAAATGTAACAGTGTCCATTCCATGACAACACAGACACTCCATAAAACAGATCAATATAGACACTATATAGATTAAACAATGAGCTTCTATTTAAACCTTCAAAAGAAATTCAGTCCACTAAAAGTAACCTCCAGATGGAATAAAGTAAGTTATACACCCAATAACCGGACAATACCATTCATATTTCATTTCAACACCTTAGTGAAAGTAAAAATTAAAAAAAATTTAAAAAATAAAAAACCCATTGCAACAAAAAAAAACAAAAAAAACAACAACAGAAAACAACAAACCCTACACATCAAAATTTAATTGTTGGGGTTTGTCTTCTCTTGACAAATCCATAACAAACAGCTACAATTAACAAAGTACAGCATTTATTTGAAGCAGATCTAGCACTTTCAACCACACCATGCACATTCTACTATGAATTCAAATAAAAACTATTCATGTACAAGTACTTCTACCCTTAAAAAAAATTACATTTCCAAATAGTACTACCAACCAGTCTAACTCAATAAATGCACAAACATCAGGTAAACCTGAGTTACAAAGTTAATTCTGGATAACCACAACAAACTGGTTATACTTTTAAAACATTGAATATCCCAGTAAACCTACAATTCAATATTAACAACTGAATTAACTACATCTCAATTAATTGAACAGATCAAGTCATTCAATCCAAACAACACCTTAAAACAACAATCAAAGGCAGAACAAAGGGATGTTATAATGCCACAATTAAACTGAAAGGCATGTACACATACACAAAATTTAAGAATCTATAACTACAGGAGCAACAAATATGGAAACAGCAACAACAGAAACAACCAAACTCATCTGGCTAAAAGCATGTTTCCAATATGATACTGCCACAAATGATGCAAGATATAACAAGGAGACCATTGGAAGGATGACAAAGGTGTGCCAGCACTGCAATGCACAGAAATGGGGAAAAGGAGCCACCAGGACCCTAATGCTCCAATGGAAAAGTCAGTCTACAACTCATTGAGGAGCCCCCACTAATCCTCAAGAGGCTACTTTAAGACAGCACTGCAACCGACAAGTACTTCATAAGTATTCACAATAAGTACAATACCACATTCCAGACGACCTCCTTTGGAACAGAGCACAATCTGACCAACCAAGGATTTTACAACACATTCCAGATTCAGGGTCAGTGCTATCACAAAATTGGAGGACTACTTCAACTTCCAGAGAAGGATCCAAAGTTCCTTAAAGTGTATTTCATGAGAAATACAGATGAGGAGGACAAGCAAAGGAACAGGCATGTTGATGGAAACCTGCCAATGAACATAGTCACTGAATTGCAAGAAATGCTCCACATGGTTGACACCATTCCACAGAAAGCAATAGCAAACCTACCCCTTTCCTATGGACACCTATTTCTTGTGATAGAATAATAAACATGCCAAGTTTCTGTGATAGTTTTTTCGTTCCTTGATACCAAACCACTCACACTCTAGCTTTGGAATTTAGGACAAGTAATTTTATACTTGGATTAATTAGGTAATGTAATTAACGTTGTCATGCTACTGTGAATCAAGGAGATTTTCAATTATTCATATCCCTACCCACGTACCCACCCACCCACCACACCACATGCATGAATGCATGCATGCACACACATGCATACACGCACACACATGCATACACGCACACACATGCATACATACACACACACACACACACACACACTAGTCGAACCATTCTTATGTGAGCACACACAGCACAATAGGTAGTAGGGCCCAGTGAGATATACCCTCCTCATCCTTAGTTGGATGGTGGGTTAGGTGGTGTTGGAGAGAGATAACCAGTTACAGTTAATATTAGGCCATGATAAAGGTTAATTCACAGTTATATGTTTTATCTTTGTTCCTGTGAATGTACAGTATATAATATAAGCCTTTATAGATATACCAACAAAGTTTCCATCTGCCTTCTCAATGAGGGAAATTCCACTCAGCAACTATTGCATATACAACAGTGGAAGAACCTTGAACAAAGGTGTGTTACCTTACAAAATGTGAATTTGAAATCTTGGTCTTTTATTATTAGAGTTTGGGCCACTGCAATGGTTAGGGTTAGAGCTTGGATGAACATTAAGTAATGGTCATATTGAGTGTAAGACAAAGTGGAATGGAAAAAGCCAGGGTTGTTAGGCCACTCCAACCAATATGTTATTTCACGAGTACTCTGTCTTCAACCAAAGGGTTGATAGGTAGGCCTATATTTATAAATTTGCTATGAATATCATTATAAAATTTTATGAATATCATTTAAAAACCACCAAGTGTGTATCATAAACAAAGACCACAAAGCCACACCCAACTTCAGCCATTTTCACTGTTATTTTCTATGATGTAATCTTTATATTTATAAACTAAATCATGCAAAAAAAATATGGTCCTTTCATACGTCATTGGTTGGAGTGGCCTTGGTTCAAAACAGCACTTTATATATACATTGGTACATTAGTTTCTTTTGTTAGTAGCTACTTGTGAAATTTATTATGGTTTAATAACAAAATACAAAACATTCTGCTAGATAAATAGATCAATATCACAGAGTGTTAGCTAGCAACTGCAACATAACAAGCAAATCTTACCTCTGATATTGGTAGGTGATAAATTAATATTGGCAGAGACAGGATTATCCAAACTCCAATAATAAGCACGCAAAGAATCCCTATCTGTAAGCTTAGGGGACATTTGTAGTTTCTATTTCTCATATCTTCCCCGTTCATGGTAAATAGAGTTACTTACTGGGTCCTTTAACGCAGGGCACCTCCAGTATTATCCGCTAGCAGTTATTTAGCCAGGAAATAACCTAGCCTAGTCTCCAATAGGACACTTGGAGATGGGTGTTGTGGGTTTAAGCCCCACCCTTGTTTCCACCTCCCCTTTTCCCCCTTTCATTTCCCCTTTCTTCCCCCTCCCCTTGTTGTTACCCCTTTCCTATCATTTCCCCTTTCTCCCCCCTTCCTTCCCCCTTTCTTCCCCCTTCCTTCCCCCTTTCTTCCCCCTTCCTTCCCCCTTTCTTCCCCCTTCCTTAGTAGCCCTACACCAGCAGCATCTATTTCTTAGCTAAACTTTCATCTGCTAGGTTTTAGATAGTTTGTTCATTATCCACCTGCTCAAAACTACCTCCCAAACAGGCAAAAATTGCAATTTAAAATTATGGCTTGATTTGCATTACTAAGAAAACTCTGCAACTTTCATTGACAATTTCATTTGTCATGAAATTTTGTAGATTCATTTATTTACTTGATAGAATTTTAAATACCCACATTATCATATTTGACAGCTCATTTAAAAGAGTATTTCACATGAAAATGCCTCTATTTTAGGAAGTATTTTTTAGCCTCCACTATTGTTGGTTAGTAAAATAATAATAGGTGATTAAGTGCAATCTCTATCAGTCAGTCAATTAGATCATATTTCGGGTAGTTCAAGGAGTACACAGAGGCAATGTCAGTCTGTGAACTCCTAGATGCCTGCACCAAAAAAATATTTGATAAGAGTCTGGTAAAGGGTCATTGATAGCATCCTTTTCCACCCCCACCCCCTTCCCCTCCCTATCCCTCCTGATTATTTTTCTCTTGTGAAAGGAAAGCGAGAAAGAGAACACTGCAGCAGCTTCAAATCTGAAGGTGGATGTCGGACTAAATCATGCCAAGAGAAAGAGGATATAGTATACACAAAATTCGGGATTACTAAATGAGTAAATAATAATTGTAACTTTTACATTATGAATAATAATAATAATTAAGCAATAGATGTGCAGCTCATCCATTCACTAAGTTGGTAAAGTTGCAAACACGGTTTGCATGAAATTGAATGCACACCCTAAGCTTGAACAAAAATAAACATCATTGAAACCTAGCTAATAGTGCATACAAGTGAAGTGGCCTCAAGGTGACAGAGTGGAAACAAGTGAAATTTGTGGTAATCTGTGTCTTATGAGTCATATGTTACACTGGAAACCACCAAATTTTTAGGTAATTTGAGTCTTCTGGGAGTTGAAATGATGGACTTGGATAAGGAAATGTTTAATAATGGTAAAAATAATGAGGATTTCCCAGGAGTAGATGGGAGGTGATAAGAACCAATTAAGCTTCTTGGGGTGGCCTTAATTAGTGGTTGTAGCACTTGCTGTTCAGTTAATCAAGTGTTTATAAAATAAGGTACACATGAATCATAATTGTCCATCAGTTTGCAAATTTAGCCATTTTATCTACTCAAATGAAATACTATAGCTAAATATCACTATATATGTTTTAGCATAATCTGGACCTGCACTTGTACATCATGCCAAGTGTTACACAGGAAACCACAGACATTTGTACTAATTTGAGTATTATGGGTCATATGTTATAATGGAAGCCACCAAAAAAAAAGAAGTTTTTGTTGTAATTTGAGTCTTTTGAGAGTTGATATCAATTAGACTCAATAAATAACAAAGTTAACTTGAGCCATCATCTAATATAAATGATCTACTCAGGTCCCTAATCAACAGGTGCTAAAAGAAAATGTGTGTGCATGTCTGAATGTTCTCTATTTAACCTACAATTTTTTTTTCTTATTTTTTAACATTTGACTGGTGTTCACATTAGAAAATTAACTGGGGGTTTCAGAAAAAGAAAAGTAGGAAGGAAATAAGGGAGAAAGGGGGTTGTGGTCAGGGGTCTGGGTGAAAGATTTTACATTACAAAAATAAGAATAATAAATAAAATGCAATTTGTACATTAATTAAGCAATTTTGATCTGCAAGCTTAAGGGAATCATTCATTTGAGGATGGAGTTGACTTGAGAACATAACAGGTAAAGTGAAACTAATTTTCACACTTCTCCCATTGTCCAAGTTTTCAAACTCCTCTGGTAACTCACAATGGAAAAAAAAAACATAAAAATTATTTCCTGGAAAATATGTGTGGACAATATAAAAGTTAAAGGCATAATAGTGTGAAGAAAAGGTGTGATTTTTTTTATCTTGAAAACAATACACAAGATCCTCTCATTACGCCTTGTTCAAATCTCATGACACATAAATTATATCAATTTGCTATATATATAAATAATTGCAATGTCATGACATAAACTATACTAAGTAAAACAGCATCCACAGTGCATTTATATCTCACTTTCTTATAATTATACCTGCATGGTTGGAAAAAGCATGGCAAATAATCCACAATCTGAACACCTTTTTTGCATCTGAACTGCTGGAACATGAAGAAAATTCCTTATCCTCAATATCTGTCTTATAAACCAGTGCTAACTGAACTTGAAGAATTGAAGAGCTACCACTGTCATAAAGATTAACACTTCCATCTGAATACGTAGATGTAACGCATTGATAATTCCCATTCTAGTGAATCAATATGCTGGCTGCAGCTAATTGCACTGAGCAAAAGCAATTGTTATGAGATAAAGCTGTTAGCTGTAGACACCAAGAATTGGAAAACTTACCTTTAACATCATTTGAACCAGATAATATTTTTATTACCAAGGTGATATGCATTTCAAATGATCTTCAACATGTATGTGGTAATAATTCAATACTCCTTCCTATTTGTCTCTTTTTTCCCCCTTCATGTACCATTCTTCTTAGTTTCCCCTTTTTCTATATCTTCAAATGGAATCTTTCCCTCATTAATTTCCTTTTGTACATTTTTTTTCATTATCTTTCTATTCTCCACTGCATCTCAAGTAGACTGCTTCCTTTTCTTCCCTTTCAAATCAGTCTCTGTGTAAGGAACTTTACTTTCACTCCCTTTCCCTTTTCTCTTTTTTTCATTCTGACTTTATTCAGTACCAAACCCTCTTTCATTATCATTTTCTTCTCTTAGTGACAACCATATCTACAAATACTTCACCATTCTGATACTAACTTTCTTCCTTATGATTAATTATGCTGGATTTTATTGTTCATAAACCACTTTTCCTTGATGTTTCCTGATCTTATATCAACCAAGCCATGCAAGATCAGGTTTACTGCCTTATATTGCTTTTGTGTAGTATTTTGTACAGGAACCTATTTTCACACAAATAGTAGGTCAGGACTGAGCTTTCTTAAACACATCCTTTTGTTGTTGTTGTTTTTTTATTCTTGGTGGAGATTTGTTTTTGCACTTGAATACATTTTCTCTCTCAGGTTAAGGAGTTGATCCACTATATCTGAATCAGATATTTCCCCATAAAATATTCACCTGTAATAAGATAATGTGCATGAGTTGCATACTGACCAGTATCAGCTGCAACAAATAATATCCACAACAGCGCTTACTCAGAAAATATGAATGTTTCCAATTTTCTTAGTTTCAATTATTGATGTTGTTCCTCCTCTAATTAAAAAAAAAATAAATAAAATAAACAAATAAATAAATAAATAAAATAAATAAATAAATAAATTTAATGTTTTAATGTTTTAATATCTCCAGCCCTAGACAATGCTCATGGTGTTGTAGGTTTTTCTTTTCCCAAACATTTTCAAATTTCTTGTAAAATTGGTGCAGGAAGGTACAGTGTCCTCACTGACAAATAGTGCACTCATTAATGAGGGGGATCACTGTTAGGCCTATACAGATTAGGTAGAAATTCTGCCCATTTTTTTTTTACTTATGCTCTGAATATTCACTTAAGTTTCTTTTTATTCTAACTATTTTTTTAATCTTCAAAGTTCCTATTTTTTTTCTTCGTAATTATGCTCAGTGACTAACACTATTATTATAACATTAAAGAAAGAGATTGGTAAAATTATTGAAGAAAAGAAATATTTGAACAATCAAAACTATTCCATATGTGTAATTTGATCTAAGCATGATACATTTTAATAAATGAAAGTTGGGAGGAATAAATAAGCTGTCAGTGTAGTGCAGTCAGTAACCTTAATATATGATGTAAATGGTCATTTATCTTTTTTCTCTCTCTCCTGAAGCCTGCATATTCTCCTTGGAACTCTACCTAATCTTCCTGAAACTCATCAATTCTTCCAGTTTTATTCTCACTTCTCCAAAGCACCTATTTCTGAAAATTATGCCAGCATAATCGGGCAAGGCCTATATAGTCACTGTCCACATTGCTTTAGTTTACCTCTAACTTTTCAGTTGGACATTTTAAAGAAATTTGAGACCTTCCACAGGGCTAGAACTACATAAGAAGTGGAATAAAGTTTGAATTGGTGAAAGTAATAAAATATTACATAAGGTATTGTTTATTCTGAATTCAGATTCATGACCTGTGCCGTCATCAGAACCAAAACCACTAACAGATTCTTTATGTGAAGGGATTTTCATCAGAAACCAATGAATCACCACTGAATCCTCCATTGATGGACCACCCCTGAATCTCTGTTAAGAAGGTGATTTAATCGAACTTCCCTGAGCAATTGAGTGGAGCAATATTCAATTTCTTCTGTGTGTAAGTTATGGTCAAACCATTTTGCACCACACCCACAGGTGGGTAGTAACACTTTCCATGTTTCATGTAGACCACATACTTTGCTGAAGATGGACCACTGGACAAATCAGGCTGAAATTTGGTGCCAGTTTGAGCAGTATCACCCACATGTAAATGTGGCTATGTGAATCAGTTGACCATAAACAAACCAACACGCAGGAACATATTAATGGAGAAAGGTTGATTGGACAAGTCTTATTAATATTCTTTGGGTGTGTTTATGGGTGTGTTTATGGGTGTGATTTGGCCAAAAAAACATTAACGTATGTAGGTTTCACTTTCATCCATGTTAGATTATTTTACCACCTTCCTATTTGCCACATCAACACGTACTCTATATATTAACCAGAGAAATTTTCTGTCTGTGAGCATGTTCATGTGCTGCTTTGTCTGTTTGTCTCTCCCTCTTTCCTGCCTGCCTGCCTGCCTGCCTGCCTGCCTGCCTGCCTGCCTGCCTGCCTGCCTGCCTGCCTGCCTGCCTGCCTGCCTGCCTGCCTGCCTGCCTGCCTGCCTGCCTGCCTGCCTGCCTGCCTGCCTGCCTGCCTGCCTGCCTGCCTGCCTGCCTGCCTGCCTGCCTGCCTGCCTGCCTGCCTGCCTGCCTGCCTGTATAATAACACAACTACATCACCATCAATTGTTGCTTCTTTTTTTGGGATCACTTTAAGAAAGGAGCAGAAGATACATAACACAATGCAAAAAATTGTATAGATGCATCATGTTTAATGTAATAGTATTGATAATGATTATCATAAGGCAATTTAATTGGTGATTTGTAGCCCACTAGATCACATGACCGCCCAAAACATTTTTGCTGGTCTCAACTCTTAATCAGATTGAACCATAATATTTTTCAATTTGTTTCATTCAAGCTGTTAATTTTCTAGTTAGCTTTATTTGCTTATCCCGGAATCATGGGGAACAGTCCATTATTTAATGTCAGATTGGTGCTAACAGAGTAATGGCTTGGTTAATTTACTAGACTCATTACTATCAACCAAAAAGAGAATAAAAAAAATATCTATTAACAACATAAAAATAGAATATTTGTTTATGACATATATTGTCCTCCCTTAAGCGTGGATTGCATGGCAATAATGTTTCTTGTGTTCAAGCTATTCTTGTTTTCCAGGTACTTCCTCCACAATTCCTTTAGTTCTTTTATATTCACTATAAATACCAGATTCATGACTGGAAACAATGCCATCAACAAAATGTAAGCCAAAATTATCCCGGATGGATTGGTCAGCTTTTCAAGTTCAGAACGACTGCATGGTTTACTTGGATTATGACCATTCTGCTCGCATGAGAAGTACCTATGCGCACTGTTCTCAGTAACTGTAGTATTCTTGGTCGTCACTGTAAACGAAGTCAGGGCCACAACACACAACACCACATAATAGCAGAACACAATGAGGAGTTTCTTCTGGGCAGTCCCTAACTTGAAATAATTACTTGATTCGTTGTTCTTGACATTGACATTTTGCTACATAAAATTAAAAAAAATTAATTAAAAAAAATAAACATCAATATTTATTAAAAAATTGGCTTATAAATTATCAATACTCAAAATTGTACTGTGTAATATATTTGTCTGTCTGTCTGTCTGCCTGCCTGCCTGCCTGCCTGCCTGCCTGCCTGCCTGCCTGCCTGCCTGCCTGTCTGTCTGTCTGTCTGTCTGTCTGTCTGTCTGTTTGTCTGTCTGTCTGTCTGTCTGTCTGTCTGTCTGTCTGTCTGTCTGTCTGTCTGTCTGTCTGTCTGTCTGTCGGTCTGTCTGTCTGTCTGTCTGTCTGTCTGTCTGTCTGTGTATGTGTTTGTGTTTGTGGGTGTCTGTGCATGCATCCATGCATGCACCATATATGCATGTATGCACATATGCATGTATGGCTGTATGCACGTATGCATGTATGCATATATATATGCATGTATATATGTGTATGTATACATGTAGGCATATATTTGTATTTATATGTATATATATATGTATCCTGCAGGCAGGTATCAAGGGTAGTTTATTTAGTCTCAACCATGTACTGTGTGTATGTTTGGCTCCAAATATCCACACCTCTATTCAAATCATTATATTGAGTTTCTCCATCTCTATTATAACCGAAACTGCTCTGTTTTGAATAAGTGGAACTAATATTGTTTGAATAGTCAATAGTAGCAATCTAATTATCTGTTACCATTCAGAAGTAAGGCTAAAGTAGTACACCCAAAAGGAGGGCTTACCTACACTGAGTTAGTAGTTTGAAGCGGGCAAAAGAAGAAGGCTAAAATTAATTGAGAGACAAATGAGCTACAACTGTACTACTCCATAACTTTGCTCTGCATCATAATATTAGGAATAGTTAAATTAGATAGTTCTTATGTAAAGTATTAAAAGAAATATTTAAAATCCATGATAATATTTTATGCATTTAACAACTATTATTTAGAACTCAAAATGCATAAACTTACCCTACTTATAGACCAGAATATAATGATGAGCATGGTGCATCCAGAATTCAGGATGATGTTAATAGGAAGAAGAAGGGAATAAAAGATTATATCTGGTTCCGAGCCAGTACACAAAATGGTTGGGAATCTGGTTGGCTTAAACCCCAATCCTCCTGAAAAAAATGAGTCTGTCGAATTGTATGGAGATGAGATTCCAAACGAATGCGTAGGATTTATTGCAAATTTGGTCATTGATGATATTATTGGGACTAATGGAAGTAGAACTCCAAGTATTACACATGCTATGCGAATAAGTTTTAACTTGCCAGACATGCTTCGAGCATGGAACGGAAATATAATTTTCCAAAAGAGAGAAGCTGTATGGAACAGCCACCATACTGCTAATTGACCGAGAATATATGTGAAGGATATACCTACAGAATTAATCAAAGGTAATTATCATGTAGTCTGTCATTAGTACAAATATGGGATGTCTGGTTTTAGCATTCATGATAATTGAGGAAATTCTCAATCTTACATCCACATATTATATGAAGGGGGGAAATAATATCACCTACAATATATTTTATTGCCGTAGTGTTTAAAAATTTGAAATAATAATTCAAGATTTTTTAATGAAGTATTGCATTAATTCCTACAAATTTGCTTTATACGAAAGAATTATGTACAACTGGAGGCAATTAATAATTTAATAATTCAACTTTCCATGTAGCAACTTTTTTTATTTTTTTTTATTGCACATTCATAGTGTTGTGCCTTTATCCAATATGAGTTTTAATATATCCATTATTTGCAATCATATGATCTTTGAGCAAATTCATTCTACACCAAGTGAGTGTTTTGTCATTCAATCATTAGTGTTTTTATTATATATTTTTTATAATTGTGTCCAACAATTACATAATTCTGAAAGAGCGCACATATCTAACATATTGAGGTCACTCCTTACCAAGAGCAACCAAGTGGCATCTGAATCCTAAGAATGACTGAAGATGTTATACGATAACTTTAACTAATTATTCTCCCTTGAATATTTTCCCTTTCAGCATCTAACTTACCATTCATTAGTATAGTTAATGCTGTCTTTATCATTTTTTTGTGAGAGTTGGAGAGATGTGATAAAAGGAGATTCCCAATGAAGACAGCTTCTAGTAGTCAGTCAGGTAGAGGCAGAAGTATACACATAGCCTGATGTGTGTACATATATGCATGCAGTATTCTAAACTTACTTTACATCTGGGAAAACATATTAGAAAAACTAATTTCAACTTATTTGTGAAGTTGTGGATATCAACATTTATCAAATAAAAAGTACAAGCAATTGGAGTTGGGAAAATTTCCATATGGAAGGTCAAAAGTTATTTACCCCAGCCTAAAACACCAAATATGTAATCAGTAATGAAAAATGTTTCATGTTTTATTCTGTTGTTATTGCAGTGCATCGAAGTATGCCTAGTGATAATTCATGGCTAAAGGCCTGATTGTCGACTAGTAAAATTAATAATGGCAATAATACATGATAAAGTAGATCAAAATTTTTAAAAAATAAAAATTGTCATATATGCATGAGAGATTCGGCACTTCAATGGACAGATATAACACCTGCATAAAATATGTAGCACACTTACCTGAAATGACACAATAAGGTGTGACCATTGTTATACTTTGAATTAGACTTTCAGATGAACAGAAAAGCTTGTTGGTAGCCACATAGCCGATTATTACAATGAAAGCTAAAATGTTTTTAAATAAACAAAAGTAAGTAATAATTATACATATTCTACCACAAAAAAGGGACAAAATTTACTGAGAATGAGCAGGTCAACTTCTATGAATACAATGAAGATTGAAGGGAAAGTAAACCTGTGATAATAATTACATTTTCCAATTTAATGCATAAGCAACATCAATAAAATGACACTGCTAACATAACCAACAATCTGTATATGGTTGCAGAAGACCAAAAAAATTAAAAAAAAAAAAATTAAAAAAAAAAAATATATATATATATATATATATATATATTTACTCACATTCTCTTGTAACTCAAACAAGAAAAAACGATGTCAGCTACAGAAACTAGAAATCCAGCAACTGCCGATATGCAGACCACCACATTGACGAATATAGATAAATCTTTACTGTATTCTGTCCAGGTATGGCAACTTGGAGTGCAAACATCTGATCCATTTACTCTGTAAAAACCTTCAGAACACTCCAGAAATATTACTGTTGTTGTAGTTTGCAAATCTTGATATCCTAAAAATATACAAAAAACCATAATCAATTTCAATTTTATTTTAAATAATAAAAAATCAAGTTGCATTATTTAAGAATTATTATATCATGAGACAAAAACTTAATACAAAAAATTTAAAAAAACAACAAACAAACAACCATACAGTTTCAATTTTTAAAAAAATTAGCTCTAAGTAAGGTATTATGTGCCCACAAGGTCCATTGGAAATTTAAAAGATATCTGGTACTCTTCTCTCTCTCCCTTCCTTCCTCCCTTCCTTTCTCTCTCTCTCTCTCTCTCTATCCATCTATCTATCTATCAATCTATCTATCTATCTATCTATCTAGCTAGCTATCTATCTATCTATCTATTTATCTATCTATCTATCTAACTATCTATCTATCTATCTATCTATCTATATATATGTATATATATATATTAGAAGACCTATGTAACTATGTAACTGACTATGTAACTGACTATGTAACTATGTAACTGACTATGTAACTATGTTCGTCCATTTCTCAAAATCCCTCTGTTAGATTTTGACCAAACTTTTAGGGATGGAGGAGACCCACCCTGAGATGGTTTTATGCTAGGTGGCATGTCTGGGAAAAAACAGAATTTGTCTGTCTGTCTGTCTGTCTGTCTGTCTGTCTGTCTGTCTGTCTGTCTGTCTGTCTGTCTGTCTGTCTGTCTGTCTGTCTGTCTGTCTGTCTGTCTGTCTGTCTGTCTGTCTGTCTGTCTGTCTGTCTGTCTATCTGTTTGTATGTCTGCATGTTTGTACCATGATTCCAGCCAAACCGGTAGGTGGATTTCTCTGAAACTCGGCAATGATAGGTTTTGACCCAACTTAAAACATGGGCTAAATATTTCACAAAATGGTTACCACAGTAATGAGAAAAAGCCAAAAATGATATTTTGGCCAGAAAAACTCTAGGACTAACAGACCACCACCACTGAGAATTATTGCTGTTAAAAATGAGATAAAAAATGAGAATTGATTTGGTTGTGATATATTGATTGTGACTACTCAAATAGCATCAAAGGAAAATAATAAATTGAAATTCTTACTGGCAAGACATGTTCAACTATTGGATTTTAGCCTATATTGGCCGGGCAACGCCGGGTATATGCTGCTAGTATATATATATATATAATTTATACTACTAGTGTGTACCAAGCATTGCCCTGATTAATATCAATATGAAACCTGATAGAAGCCACACAAATACAATTTCTAGACCTTGTGGTTTCATTCAAATAACAGCAGCATATAAGTGGACAGCATTGGGCTTTATTATTTCAAAGTCCAGAATGGTTTGGTGGCATGGTATATTGCTGTAAGGAAGATTGCCAATGACCAGAGATTATATATTATGGTTGGTAACACAAATTTGTGGTTACATGCATGAAAGAAATTCATTTATGCATGTAAAATCCATTTTTGAGCTCCCAAGTGTGGATTCTAGGGGATTCTTACATATTCCAGATTACTTCCCAGGTCAAGTTTTGTATGCATGCCAAGTTTCAGGTCTCTAAGACCAAGGGTTTGGCAGGCCCAAAATCGCATACATGGATACAAAAACCATGAGTTTCAGAGATAGAGAGGAAAAGAAGGAAAGATAAAGAAGAAGAAAAGAAGAAAGATAAGATAATGGGTAGAGTTAGGGAGGGGAGGGAGAAAAAGAAGGAAGGGGAAAAAAAGAAAATAAGAAAGGAAAATGGGGGAAAGAAAAAAAAGGGAAAAAAAATGAAAAGAAAGAAGGGATGATTGGGTAAGGAAGAAAGAAAAATGGGGAGGGAATGGATAAATGAAGAAAGGTGGAAGGAAAAAAATTGGGGGAATAAAGAAGGAAGAAAAGGAAAGATAAATGAGGAAAACAGAGAAAAAAGGAAGGAAAAATAAGTTAAATAGGGTAAATGAAGGAAAGAAAATGTGGTGGTTGGGGAGGAAGAAAGGATTGAAAGAAAGAAAAAATAAGGCAGGAGAAAGAGTGAAAAAAGAAGACAACTCGAGGGAGTCTTCACTTTGTAGACATATGCCTTAAATGGGCTATTGTTTTTGTGGGTTTTTTTATTTATTTTTTTTTAAATTTATTTATTTATTTATTATTATTATTTTTTTTTAACATCTACTAAATATTAAACTTTATAATGTACATCAATTATTATAATGTATGCCAACTATTACATTGTATTATGTACACCAACTATTACAATGCACACCAACTATTAGACTCTATAATTTACACAAACTATTATAATGTCACCAACTATTACATTCTATTATGTACACTAACTAACATAATGTTCACCAACTATTACATTCATCTATGTACACCAAATATTATAATGTACACCAACTATTACACTCTTTAATTTACACCAACTATAATAATGTACACCAACTATAATAATGTACACCAACTATTACATTCTATTATGTACACCAAATATTATAATGTACACCAACTATTACATTCTATTATGTACACTAATTAACATAATGTTAACCAACTATTACATTCTTCTATGTACACCAAATATTATAATGTACACCAACTATTACACTCTTTAATTTACACCAACTATAATAATGTACACTAACTATTACATTCTATTATGTACATCTACAATTATGCTCCATAATGTAGCACAAACCTGTCATACGGATGGTTTTTTAATCGGCTACGCAGTAACAAACTTATTTAATTTACTAAATGTAATATGTGGGGATTATTGGCACTAATCTTATTAATCAAACAAACTGATACAATTAATAAGCATTTCCGTAAAAGCAATATCCATTCTAGCAGAGTGAAGCACAGCTTGATTTATTTGGTGTTCACATTGTTGCAGCACAAATTTACCACAGGTCTACCAAGAGGAAACTCCAGGTTCAATTCTAAACTATATGATTACTTTTTACTCTTCTCTTTTTTTCTTTAATCCTCTCATTTCCCTTTTTGTTCCTTCTTTTTTCTTCCTCTACCTCTCAACCCCTCCCACTCCCATTTTCTGCCTTTTTTTCCTTCCTTCTTTTCCCACTCATTTTTCTTCTCTCCTTTTTTTTTATCCTACCTTTTTTATTCTTTCCCACCTTTTTTATTCTTTCCCACATTTTTCCTTTCCTTATTTTCTTATTTCAAATATCTTATCGGAAAGGTTTATTGGGTCGATTTTGACCACAATTGGCCACACCTCTACATGGTTCATACATGTGTGAGCATATACCTCAAAGGCATCAAACTAAATGATAATATACTTCAGGGTAGATACGTACACCAAGGATATATTATTAGTCAAAAAAAGGTTAAACTGGTCACAGCTCTCCCTGTGGGTGTGTTAGAAATTTTTTAACTGTGTGTAAATATGTTTTTATGCATGCTCTTTCTGACGAAAGCATGATACTATATGAAACCCACTCTTCATGATATACTCATCCGACACCAAGGATGGTTTTAATGCCCACAATATTTTGGTCACTGGACCACAATCAATCTTGTGGGCAAGGATACTTTGGACAAACTATTTGATCCGACATCCCAGGATATGGGCTGGTCACAATTGGCTACATCTATTCATATTGGCATGTCATTTTATCCCTGGCAATACCAGGTAAACCTGCTAGTATACATGGATATATATATATATATATATATATATATATATATATATATATATATATATATATACATACATATATATATATATACTGTGCATATATTAGTATTATGTTACTAATATCATTTGTATACTTCTGTTATAAGTATAATACTATTATTATCATTATCACTGCAACTTTTTTTAAATGTACTACTATTAAAATTATTACAATAATTATTGTTCTTATTTCTTATATTGCTTTAGTCTAGCTACAAACTTTAGTAAGGGCATAATGGTATTACACCTAATTGCAAAAGTGAAAGAGTTTACATTATAATTTTTAAAAATGATAAGTGAAGTGAAATGCATACCTGTTCCATTTGTTGAAGCACTATCATTTAATGTAGGACATGATGAAGATTCGGAAGGTAACAAATCACAGTCGGGGAGGTCAATGTCAAGTGCTAAAAGAATATTCCAAACCATTTGGCATGTTTCATCTCTGATCTCCTCACACTCACTCCTGGTAGGATGGATGGGGACCCCTGACTCACCACAGAGACCAAAAAGATGCAGACATAACAATGGAATCACTTTACCTTTGCATTCCTCACTGGCTCCAATAGTTGTTAGTCCATTTATCAAATTTGTAGCTTCTGCCTCTTGATTCCTAACCACACTGAGAATTCCTTCTGACTTATGTGCACATTTGGCAGATTTCAGAAAATTTGTCAACTCTGATAAGCAAACACCACTGGCTGTAGGATATTGGACTGGTGATGAGCATATAGATACCTACATAAAGATAATATGTATAGAGTAAGTTTTTCAACATTGTTATGCAATGAAAAATTAGGGGGAAATATTTTTTCAGCTATTAGATATTGTTTTATCCTACACAATGCTTTAGTACATTTTATACTCAACTACTGAATGCAATTTATTTACAAAAAAAATAATAACTAGCCCATGGAAAGTGAGAAGCACTTATGTAATTTGTAAATGGAGCACTCCATTAAATAGTTATGATTATAGTATAATGTAGGTTGAGCTTAAGTTCTTATCCTATTGATATTGATGCAACCTGCCATTGTGGGTCACATCTCTTGGTTGCTTCCCTCTATTTTAAAGGAAGCATTGATTTTCGATTAAGTAATGCACATGTATTTATAAACACTTGCCCCAATTGATTCATACACTCACTCCACCCTGTCAAATAGTGACTACTATAGTGATGAATAGTGTTTCTGAGTAACCAAAATTAATCATTTCATTCTACCTATTGTGTTCGCTATTGTATCCATTCTATATTTTAAAACAGCTCCTAAAATATACATCAATATTTGGATTAAGTAGGTTGGCCACTCTGCGAGAAAATAAATATATCTCTTTCACCCCAAATATATTTTAAAATGCATAAAACAAAAAAAAAAGAAGAAAAAAAAAGAATAATAAATATACAAACAGAAATGGATAATAGTAAAGACGAGGGAAGGAGGAAGGCTAGGAAAGGAGAAAAAAGAGCAAGAGGAACAGTCCAGGGATTTTATCACCAAATTTCAGCTTGAGAGACCATTCAACAAAAAAACTAACAAATATATTAAAAAAAAAAAAAAAAAAAAAAAAATTGTGTCAGGGGGAATCCCAACTGCTGACCTTCATCTTAAAAGACTAATGCCTTAACCATTTGTAGTCCCTGACAAAATATAATTGAATTTCTACCCATTTTTCAATTATTTTATTCTCATAATATTCACTTAAATTTTTCTTTCCATTCTATTCTACCTATTTTATTTTTCACTTCATCTATTTTTATTTTTTATTTCATCTATTTTTATTTTTTATTTCATCTATTTTTATTTTTAATGTACCAATTTTCTCAATTATGCTCACTGATAAACACAATTGTTGGATCATCAAAAAAAAAAAAAAAAAAAAAAAAGACACATAAAGCAATTCTAGAATTGAAACAGATTAACATTTAAAATTATTTATATTGTACTGGAAGATAACAGTAGGTTGAAAGTAGCCCTCTTCAAAAGAGTCTTGTTGCATAGAAATTGTACTTCTCAAAATTAAGAGTATATGTTCAGCTGTGGTTACCATAATGGGAGGCACCAATAGGACTGATGAGTAGGACATTGTTTAATATAGATACTGACCTTCAACTCATATTCAGCTCTTTTTTTTTTTTTATTTTTTTTTTTTAATTAAGATGCTTAAATCAGCTAATTTTGACTCAATTTCTAGAAAAGAGATTCAAGAAGTGTGGACAACCTATTTTTCTGATGACTAAGTGATGCTAATTTAATAAATTGTTAACATTTTCTGAAGTTTTACATTTTTAATTGAAAGTTGACCTACTTTTCCTGAGAGTCTACTTATTCATCCAGCATCATTCTAGATTCCCAGAAGCACTTACTTTCCCCAAAATTATATTAGCACAATCTCTCAATGCTTAATCATTCAGAAATTGTTGGCTTTTGTATAGAGAATTTGAATTCCTTTTTTCTCCACTAGTGGTGTTATTTACAAAAAAATTTTTGGGCATATTATCTCCACAGGGTTTAGCTACATATGTATCCTCACATGTATGATAATCTCCAACTGCTGCTAGGAATAAATTTGTTCCTTCCTAACAACATTCTTTCGAGCTATTCTCATGATATACAGAAGGTCCAATTTTATCATTATTAATCCCTAATTTATCCATGGATTGTAAAAGTTAGAGAACAATAATCGGCTCTTCAAATGCCTGCTATTCTGTTGTTCTCAGTGGCCTGATCAGTCTTCAGTTCTCCTCATCTTTCTTTTGGCCTTAGTTCTGATTTTTATCCATTAGATTTATATCAGAACTGTGGGTAAGAGCATTCTATGTTCATGCTGATTGGATTATCCAACTGCTATATAATTTCATGCTGCAAATATTGCCATTCTAATGCCATGCAGTTGGTCCACAAAAAGGAACAAAATATCAGAGATCATGAAATAGGTATTAGTCTTGGAAATTTTGAGTGCTAATGATTTTGTAGACTATTGATAGTTTGTTATGGAAAGTAGCCTAAGTAATATGTATTATATATACATATATATATATATATATATATAATTGTAATTGTGTCTCTCTGTTTGGTGGTCTGTCTGTCTCTCTGTCCATCTGTATATATATATAAGATTATTCTGTTTCTGTCTGTCTGTCTGTCTGTCTGTCTGTCTGTCTGTCTGTCTGTCTGTCTGTCTGTCTGTCTGTCTGTCTGTCTGTCTGTCTGTCTGTCTGTCTGTCTGTCTGTCTGTCTGTCTGTCTGTCTGTCTGTCTGTCTGTCTGTCTGTCTGTCTATTCTTTAGTCTCTCTGTCCGTCCATCCGAGTAGCAGGATTTTGAAGACCATTGCACTGATTGGGATGAAATTTGACATGAGCACTTGGAATGGGTGTAGGATGGTTATTGAATAATCATATTTTAAATAGCTTTATTTTTTGTCTAACTATATATTTTTTATTGTGCATAACCACTGGTATTGAGAGCATTGTTGTACCCATTCAGATAAAATTTGGCATGAACACTTTGGGTAGGCAAGATATTGTTGTTAATGATTAAACAATAACAAACAAACAAACAAAAACAAAACAAAAAAAACATTTTTAAATCAACAACAACAAACCATAGCTATATATTGCCACAAAAATAACTGAAAATGAGAAAAGAAAGATGGTCTAATGGCCCCAAAGACTAAAGTTCCCTATATCCACCCTTAATTGTGATCCCCCTCCTCCTCCACTAATCTAACTTCAGTAAATATAGAATAATGGATAAGACATGACCAATACACACTCCATACTATCACAATTCATTATTAGGGTGGGTGGGTGGGGGGGGGGGGGGGGACGCAAAGAAAAAGAAAGAGAGGACCTTTAAACATTAAAATATTTCCAAATCCTTTTGCATGTATTTTTTTCACTAAATAATGAACATTTATTGTCAAATAATTAAATTTACTAATATGGACACCATTTTTAAAAGAGCTCAAATTTTAACTTTATTAAACTACTATGTTTACTATACTATCCTATATAAGCAATATGGTTTATATATAAGGCAACAATTTTGAACTCAACGTATATTACATCATTAATCATTTGTGTTGGCTTCTTATATGGTTAAAGTATATATGGTAGATAAATGGGAATAAAAAGATAAAGTATTATTAATTTGTTTAAAAATCGTTTTTAACAATCAGCTATTGTTTTAGATGTTGGTGTTCTTTACCAAGACTGAATTGCCACTGGCCAATTGAACTTCAGTATCCCAAGGTAGGGGCAGAGATGTAAGAGGATGGGGAGGGGAAATGGAGGGGTCTGGAACACCCTCCCACTCCACTTACATCACAACCTTGCCACTATGTGCCACATCATTTATACACAAGACCATGAGTGCACAGTCACATTCCCCAAAATGCATTTTTAGCCCACTTCCCACCCTCCCCTCCCCACATTTCGGTAGCTGTCTCTGCACTTTCTAGTGTGTATCCATGCCAGTGCTCAGCTTGAGTCAAAGTTTCTCTGCCAAGTGCCAACACTGAACTGAATACCACAAGTGAAGGAAACACATTACTTTTACTGTCATCCTAATCTGTCCCAGCTGAATACTAAGTAAAGTATAAAAACTATGTGAATTATTCCAATTTTCAAACACCTGCCAAAGTGGTCCAAATCTGATAATATTTCAACCATGTGCCCCCCCCCCCCCCCCCCCCATTGTAGCAATCACTTCTTTGATTAAAAAGCTTAATTTGATATCTGGTGCAAAAGCTGAAACAAAAAGGGGTAGTGTGATGTACTAAACTGCTGAATAGAATTAAGTTCATTCCAGTGATGGAGAGCATTGCATTCCATCTCACCCAAAAATTATATTTGTGAACCAGCCTTACTTGGTGTTGCAAGTGGGTACAAATAAGGACAGAAACTATGATATATTGTGTGTACAAACTTCGGTCGATAGCTTGGAGTTTGACTTTTTGTTATTGGTTTGTGATCACTCTTAGTCTCATCCTGCATTGCTAGTCTTCTAAAACCACAAGTTCTTGTTCAGCCTGGTTTCTCTGATGTCAGTAATGGACATATTTAGGTTAATTGATTTACAAATAATTTTCAACTTCAAAACATGATTATAAATTATGAATTGTAATTGAAATACATCTTATTTTAATATAATTTTTAGTTCACTTATTTATTTAATTTTTTTTTGTCAGTTTGTTGATTTGTTTACTTGTTTGTCCTATAACTCCTCCCAGATGTTGAAACTAAAGGTGTAAAGTTTTCAGGGTTTGATGGGTATAACTCTGGGATGTTTACAATGAAATTTGGTGAAGATCGGTTTGTTCTCTAACTCCTCCCAAACAATTGAGCCTAAAGGATTTAACTTTTTGGGGGATTGATGGGAGTTGTGCTGGAGTGGTTATAAGGAAGTTTGGTGAAAATTGTTATGTTCGATAACTCCTCCACGACAATTGGGCCTGAAGGGATTTAATTTTCAGGGTTTGATGGAGGTCACTAATGGTGGTATAAGGAAGTTAAGTGGTGATTAGAATAAAACCCTGCCAGTGGGGCTATTCCCCCTCCCTCCCCCCTCCCAAAATCTCCTGTTTTTGCTCCCAACTCTATATGCACAAGTAAACTACCCCACTTACAAAAAAAAGCCATGATTGGGTAAACAAACACACACACACACACACACACACACACACACACACACACACACACACACACACACACACACACACACACACACACACACACACACACACACAGAGAGAGAGAGAGAGAGAGAGAGACATACATATATACATACATAAAATTTTTAAAATAGCAACAATTAGTAGAAACCAGAACTAAATTATATTTTAAAGCAGCAGATATTATTGGATTGATCTATATAAAATTAAAGGAATGAGAGCTGTACCAATGCAGGGCACAAGTTAAAAGATTCTTTACTTATCAATCTAAATCAGATTACCTAATCAGATGACCCAAACGTTATACTGCAACTTTTCTATCTCTTTCTTTTAACTTGGTAGCCAGCTATCTTTATCTTTAGCTAATTAGCTAAAGCTAGGAATGATATCCCTAATTTTTTTAACATCAATACAGCACTACAATTACCTCTGATGGTGGTAAATGATAAAATAATATTGGTAGAGACAGTAAAATCCATACTCCAGTAATAAGGACACAAAGCATCACTACTTCCAAGGTTAGCCGAAATTTATAATTTCTCATCCCAATATCTTTTGTAGGTTGTAGGTTGGTAGAGCTGTCCTGTCCAAGCATAACTGCTGATGGTAATTCTGCACGTTCATGATTACCCATAATAAGTGAGCACCCCACACAGAGTTAGCCTCAGGACACTTCAGCAGGCACACAAGCGGTGTTGACACTCAATAATCTTTAAATCTGACTATAATTTTCTAAATTTCCAATCATATATCACAAAATCTTTGACTGTAATGCTGAATCAGCCTGAATAGTTCCAAATTTCCTCTATAATTGGCTGCACTTGCACCAATGCCCACCAAAACCAAAACAAAACGTTGATTTTTTTTTTTTTAATACTTTAAAAAAATGAACCTTTTTTTTTTTTTTTTTTTAATTTCATCATCATCTAAAGTGAAAATTTTTAGGTTACATAAGGCAGTACTGAGCAAAAAAAAAAAAAAAAAAAAAAAAAAAAAAAAAAAAAAAAAAAAAAAAAAATCATTAGATTTGAGACCAATGGACAAGCAGACAAGATTTTCTCAAATTTAGGCTAGATCTGGGGAATTCCCATACTGAAAGTGGCAACACTGCACACAAGCCACTGTTGCTTTTTTGTGTAATTTGGCGAGAGGGAGTAAAGTGGAAAGTGGAGGTGTGTGTGGGGGAAAGGAATGTCCAGAGGAAACCTCTTGGCTCATGGACTATGATAAGCTACACTGACATGCCCACAGGAAAAGGTGTGGTCTAGCGGTACCTAACCCATTCTCTACCAGATTCAAGTTTGTTTGCATGAATCTGACTCTTCATAAGTTCTTATAATTGTTATGGCTGTTTGATTGGAAAGTGGTGTGGCCAAGTGTAACCCAGCCTATATCCAACTGTGAAAGTAGTCCAAGTACTACTTTGGCACCTTAGCCTCACAAACCCACTGGAAGTGGTTTGAATTGGAATTACCACACTGAGTATAGAGTATCCATTCATATGTAAGTCAAGCATCTTCATTTACAGAAGTTTTATCTAAAAACTCAATACTCAAAACCTGTGTTTCCAGATGGATTCAGCTCAAAAGTACTACTTTTATCACTTCCTATTTTTACTACAAAATCACGAACACAGATAATATTTAGCAATCAAACCACATATTACAATTTTATATTGGAACATACTACAGCTTTCCCTTCAGATCACAGCATCAATATTTGCCTTATGTGCCACTTCTGCATTTGAAATAGGAAGACAGAACATTTTCAGCACACCCAGGCTGAACAGTTGGAATGGAAAGTTCCCCATTTGATCTTTGTATGGATGTACATAATGCAGAAAAATTCTCTGTGCTGCTGGTGTCCCAGGCCTGCTCCTTAAGAGTTTCTCAGAGAGATACCTTTGCCTTAAGGTGAAAACAGATTTGAATCACCCAAGTTAAAAAAGAAAGAGAAAAGAAAGAGAATAGCCCTACCTTACAATTTCTGGATATAGCTGTGTGCCTTCAAAAATCAGTTTATTATTTTATCAAGAGTAATAAAAAAAATAATAAATCAAGTCTCTATGTAAGGTATTTGGAGTTAATTGTAGTGGCATTGGTTCACTACAATTACTCTTGTTGGGTACCTATTCACATTCATGACATGAAGTCACTGCTAGCCTCTTCAGGATAGTTTCAAATCACATTGGGTTTGGTCTGAAACTTGAAACAATTTTTTTCCATCCTGTGGACCAAGCACATGAATAAGAGAATTCCTAGGTTAAATGTACAGGCAGTGAGATTGTTTCAACAGAAAATATGCAGTTTAGAGTCTGTTAATGAATTGTTCTTGTAATAGCGAAACTTTTTTTTAATGAATTGAAAATTATTTTTATGTGAAAGAACAAGGAAAGGTTATTTTGCACCATGAAGAAGAGTTAGCATTACAAATGATACTTAAAAAATCAACACACGCACAAGACTTCATTAATATTTTAACTGAATTTGGTAACCAGTTTTTAGATGATGGCTGTGATCTGCTAGCCTGGCTTCAGTTTCACACTTGCTCTGCTAACCAGACTAGCTGCCCTGCTCCCTAGTTCAACCACATTCTTACTGCAGTAACTAAGGCTACCTAGCTGCTACTATACTTAGCCCACAGTAGGTCTAACACACTGAGTCTCAGTAAAAGAATATAAGTATCAAAAACTGACCAGAAGAACTGTCTGGTCCAGCAACAGCAAGATCTTCCAATTATTGCATAACAACAGAAAATGCAATGATGATACAATTAATAGATAACCTAAAGACTTGAGACTAATTGCTAGCAGTTGTCTGAGTCCTTTTATATTTTATTGCTTATCAGGCCATCTGGGCCACTGCTCCATGTCCTGGTGTGGCTAGATCAAGCACCACATTCCCAGCAGTAGTGTCTCCACCACAAACCACCTTCCCAGCAGAGACTTTATTAATTTTGACCTTGTATTATTATCTTTCCCACAAGCCACATTCCCAGCCATAACTTATTATTATTATTAACTTCATATTATTAACTTTCTATTATTAACTTCATATTATCTTTTACAGTTAGTTCTCTGAATCACTGGGAGGAGTCTGAGTCACTGGGGAGGAGTCCATCTCTAAGCTCCCGTGGCTCTGACAATGGCCACAAATTGCTGATTTTTAATTCATGAGATTTTGTAGAGTTTGTAGATGATTTGGTAATATCAGTTGTATGAGGCATTGACCACTACCAGTAATACTGTGCATCATAATTAAAATAGAGAAATCTATTCATGACACCATAAAAAAAAAAAAAAAAAAAAAAAAAAAAAAAAAAAAAAAAAAAAAAAAAAAAAAAAAAAGCCTTCCACCTTTAAAGACCCCTAGGTATATAAAGAGAACAAAAACATCAATAGCCCAAAAAAGTTATGCATTCCTCTTTTGAGTTCGGACATTACAAATCAGCAACATAAAGGTGACATATTGCAATTTTTTTCACATTAGAATCAAATTTTCTAATTTCAATGTCCAATTTTAGCACAATTTTTTTGGGTTAAACATCTATCCTTAATCTTTTGGATGCTAATGGCAAGCCTGATACTCTCTTAGAGGCTGCACTTCATGTAAGGGCATTAAAACTAGTCTGCTGAACTTTACTTTGTAAATGTAACTGAGTAACTCATACCATGTCATAATTCATTTCTCAGACTTAGCATAAAATATAATTGGTTTGACAGCTCATTATTATTTTCATGGATTCGTACTTTGGTGTTGTTTGCCTCTAATTATCACCTTGAAGTGAATTGAGCTTGCAGCAAAGGATTACATCATATATCACAACCCAAAGGAACCATCTTACAATATTTGGCACTTTTGTCCCAAGTATAAAAATTATGATAACTTGGGTTTCAAATACCTGATCAATAATTTTATATTTGTATTTCTTTCTACATCTGTCAGTCTGAATGTCAGTAATTCTGTCTGTCTGTCTGTCTGTCTGTCTGTCTGTCTGTCTGTCTGTCTGTCTGTCTGTCTGTCTGTCTGTCTGTCTGTCTGTCTGTCTGTGTGCTCATAGTAAAGGTTCAACAAAACACCTCTTATTGCTTTTTGTTTTTTTCAATAGCAATAAAAAAGCAACCAATTTTTTTTATAGTGATTTACCACAAAGAAAAGTAATGGAGGAACTATGAAGACAACAATTTCACCAGTGAAAATAATTACCATGGAATAATTACCATGAGATAATAACTGTGGTGGATCTACAAAGTAGAAAAAGGGTAGCTTCATATAAGCACCTCCCTATATATATATTCTGCTGAACAATAAAATTTTTAAAGTTTAGCATAGAATTCTATATATGTATATATATATATTCAAATCATTCATTGCAAGCAAATGTTGTGTAACCAGTTCTCTTTCGGCTTCAGAGTGATTGCTGAAGTTTCCTTTCCTCAAAAATGCCACATTTTACAACCTCATCCCATCAGCTATTTTTAACCTTTCAGTTGCACAAGAAAAATTGGTTGTCCAGTTAATAGTGGTTGTAGGAATTACTGCAGGTACAGAATTTGTTGCTTTCTTATGTGCTTTCTGGGATTTGCTTGTTTATTTACTATTTTGGGAGAAAGATGGGGGAATACTTGCTGAGTTGCCCAGGATCCACAACTGATAATGGACTGAACCAGAGTACTTTTTGGGTACTAGTTAAGAAGGTATAGTAAATATTGATCTAGCATACATATTTTAGTCCAGAATTTAAGCTAAATCATTTGCTAGAAAAGCAGTTAAAGTTCACCCTTTTTCATTGAAAACTTCTTCCATCACAATGACCCTACTACAATTTAATAGAATTGACCTGACTTGATCATTGTCAACATAATAATGATTGAATCCTGAGTCATCATCAAGACAGTATTTGCTTTTTTTTCCTTTTTTTTTTTATTTATCCAGAAGGTACCAACAACAAGCAGGAACACCTTGGTTCAAATCCAGATTTGGTTGTTGTTTTTTTGTTTTGTTTTGTGTTTTTGGTTTGGCTTTTTATTTTTTCTTTGTCTTTGTTTTTTTTTTTTTTTTTTTTTTTTTTTTTTGTGTTGCTTTTGCTTCTTTCCCCCCCCCCCCATTATATCTCTTTACTTCAATTCTTTCTTTTCCTTCCCCTCCCCACCTTTTTTCTTCCTTCTTCCACTGATTTCCCTCCTTTTTCTCTCCTATTCTTTCTTCCCCTTGTTTTCCTTCCTTCTTTCCATCACTTTTTTTTTCCTTCCTCCTTTTTTATTTCTTTCTTCCCTTCCCACCCCTTTTCCATTTTCCTTGCTTCTTTCTTCATTTATTGAAGTCTTGATTCACTTGTTTATGCTTGAATCAAGCTGAATTGAGACAGGCTGAAGAGGTGTCAGTATAACTTGACTTTGAAGTTATAAGGAAGTATTTTACTCAAATAGCATATAAAATAGCACATAAAATAGCACATAAAATATAGTATATAAAAATAGTATATAAAAATAATACATAAAAATACTGCATAAAATATCATCAGTGATTATATCAATTGGACTCATAAACAAAAATATCTATTCTTATCATACTCAAATTATGTGTGAGTCAAAGTCATTGTGTTCACTGCAATTGTATTGCTAGAATTGAGAGGTTTCTTTAATGTGAAATACTTTCTCCAAATTTCCTTTAGTTCCTGAATATTCACAATATACACCAGGTTCACCACTGGAAACACGGCTAAAAGCAAAATGTATGACAGAGTTATCCCTGAAGCATTGGTCATATTTTCAAATTCAGAACGATTGCATGGTTTGCTTGAATCACGTCCACTCTGCTCACAGAAGAAGTATCTTTGGAGACTTTCCCTCAAAACTGGACTATTCCTTGCTATCATTGTATATGTTGTTAAATCTACAACAGACAGCATCACATAATAGCAGAATACAACAAGAAGTTTCTTCTGGGCCGTCCCAAACTGGAATGGATTACTTGATTTCTTGACCTTGACCATGATATTATGCTACAAATAGAACAATGAAATAGCATTATTATAGATCCAGCTAAACGCAAGCTATAAACTATTGACTGTCAGAATTGTGTACAGATTCAGAAAACTATTTTAAAGAGAAAATATTTACTCCATGGGTGATGTACAAAAATTAAATTAGCCCTTGTGGGCAGCCAAAGAATCATATTTAGGTGACAAAAAGAATTACTTGGTTTTACATTATATTTTATATCACTGCATGGCCTTGGAGATTTATTAATGGAATATTTTTAGATATAAAAAAGATACGCTCGAGAATGTTTTTATATTTCCAATTTAAACAGATATTTGTCATTTAAATAGTTACAAGAAATACAGTTTAAGTATCCTTGATAATAGTTGATGAATTAGCAAATATCATGTGAAGCATACACATACCCTGTATATAGACCAGAAGATGATAATGAGCATAGTGCATCCACATGCCAGGACAATATCAATAGGAACAATAAGGAAGTAGAAGACCACATCTGGATCTGAAGGAGTACACGCAATGGTAGGGAATCTGGTAGGCCCGAACCCCAGTCCTCTGGAAATAAACAAGTCACTACTGATGCGAGGATTGGAAGAGTTTTCAAATGTATTTGAAGGATCCATTGCAAAATTTGCCATGGAAGATATTATTGGGACGAGTGGAAATACAGCTCCAATTACCAAACATGTGATGTGAATGTACTTGATCTTGCCAAGCATGCTTTGAGCATGGAGGGGGAATACAAGTTTCCAAAATAGAGCACTTATGTGAAATATCCACCATGTTATTATTTGGACTAGTATGTATGTGACTAATATACCTGTAGATGAAATCAAACATAAACACAGCAAGTAATAATTATATTTGAAAAGAAATATTAAGCCAGTTGGTTTGTTTTAATTTTTTTTTTTCTTTCAGATTAACTGATGGAGGTTTCAGTCTTCCCTATCCATCCACATTGTTCATGTAGAAGAAAGTTAATATCACAATAATTTCATTAAATCTTATCTACTTATAAATAGGAGCTCCGTATGTGTGTATGTGCAAGTTACTTTCGCTGCCAAACCACAGGACCAATCAGGCTGAGATTTTTTATGTAGCTCCAAGTACCCAGGTAAGCATTATTAAATGTATGTGGGTGATGGCAGTATGTGTGCCTTTATTATAGCCACATCCACAAAATTAATTTTGGTTGTCAAAATCTTATTAAAGACCAATAAGGCTAAAATTTGGTATGTGACCTCCAGTTGAAACAGCAATTTTTTTGGAAACACACCACTTAACCATTTCAACACATTTTTTTCTCTCATGGTAATCCACTGTTTTGATGTATCATATTCTCTTGGGTTATGCTGAAATTGTATGCAAATTTCCCCCCAAATCTCACTATGCTGGGTCAATCCTTCAGGGCTTCTCTCCATTTGTGGGACTATAAAAACATTTAATCAAATAATTTTTTGACCAAATCTCCCACATAAATCCAGATTAATAGATACAATATTCAATATAAATTACATAGTAAATTTTACCTGATATGACACAAAAGGAAGTTATCTCTGTCAAACTTTCAATTAAATTCCTTGATGAACAGAAAAGCTCATTTCTATCCATATATCCAAGTATCACAATGAATGCTAAAATTATTTGAAATAAAGCAATGAAATAAATAAGATCTTAACAAATCATTAACTAAAGTTCATTTACCCAAAACCAGCAAGTCAATGATTATGTAGACAATGAAGGTTGATGGGAAAATAAACCTGTGACAAGAATTATAAATATTATATTATAGATCAGATGCAAACAACAACACTAAACAAAACTAAGATAACCAACAATCTGAAGAAATATTCATAAACCATCATATCTATGAATATATATACATATATATACATACACATACACTTACACACACATGACGCACGCATGCATGCATGCACGCATGTACACATGGTGCACACATGTACACACGATGCACGCATATACACACATGCATGCATGCATGCACACATATGCTCCCACACACACATCCACCCATGCACCCACACACCTACCCACCTACCCATGTACCTACCTACCTACCTACCTACCTACCTACCTACCTACCTACCTACCTACCTACCTACTTACCTACCTACCTACCTACCTACCTACCTACCTACCTACCTACCTACCTACCTACCTACCTACCTACCTACCTACATACATAAATACATATATATTTTTTTATCTCACATCCTCTTGTAACTCAGACATGAAAAAATGAGGTCGATGAAAGATACCAGAAGTCCAACGACTGCAGATAATAAAGCTGTAACTCTAAGGACTGCAGATATATCTTTGCTGTCTATTGCCCAGGTGTGGCAACTTGGCACACAAACACTTGATCCATTTTCTCTGTAGAAGTCTTCAGAACAGTTGAATAGTTCTTGCACAGTTGCATTACTGAAATTTTGATATTCCCCTGCAAATTATGTGTGAAAAATTGTAATTAATATACTAGGAGTAGGTGTACACTGGAAAAGTCAGGTTCGAAAATACTATTCCCTAGAATGGTGTCTCACGATTCACCTAACCATAAATCTGACCATTTAACATAACAACAGTGTCAGTTCAAATTTTGTAGGATTTGAAGAGACCTTGAATACATATAATTAACTGACTAATTTTTTGTTTTATTTTTTAAATCAAAAAATATAACTTCACAGATTGCTCATCAAAAAATGAAAGAAAAAAAAATTAACCCTCTGTTCTGGAGTTGATTTACACTTATGTTTTGGAATTGTGGAGCTTAAAAGAAAAGTACAGTACCATCTCTAATCCTCCACTGGACCATATTAAAATAGTGTAATATTGGTATGAGCAATTAAATGCAAGTAACTCAATTAGTCAACATGACAAATGTGAAATGATAGAACTCACTCCATTACACTAATTGCATTACTACCTGATTTCACAACAAAAAGAAATCAAACCTTCTTGGCTCTGTACCAGTGGCTAGAGGGTTGTGACAGAACTTGAAAAGGTGAAATTTTGTAGTTAAGTTAATTGTAATAATAAATGTCTGATACTGAAGGGGAAAATTTTTTCTTGATGCCAAAAATTAGCCAAATGAACACAACATGTAAAAAAAAAATGTTTTTGGTTCATGAATCAAAACCAATCATTGGGCATTGTGAAGTTGAAGAAAAATTACTAACTCAATGAATTAGCCTTCTAAGGACAGTAGAGTAGGATTTAGTGATGGCATATTCAGTCAGGACAATTTGACAGAATGGAAATATATACATACCCCTATTGGATGTTTTCCATTAGAGAAATGGTTCCTTCAAATGACAAATCTCCACCTCCCACAACAAGTGTGGACAGAGAAAATTTTCCTACCTCAGTTTCTGCTTTTAAGTCATTATTAAGAAGGAAAAAAATAAAAAGGAAAAATTATAGAAGAAAAAAGATAGAAGTTAAAAGGTAGTATGTAAAATATGGTTGGGGGGTGGGGAATAGATAAGTGGAAGAAGTAAAAAAGAAGAAAAAAAAGCAAAAAAAAAAAAAAAAAGAAAAAAAATTATAGCAGGAAAATGATAGATAGTAAAAGATAGAAGAAAAATAGAGAAAGAAAACAAAGAGAGAAGTTGGACAAAAATGGAAGGAAAAATGACATGAAATAAAAGACTGAAGGAAAATAAAATTATAGAAGGAAAAGCATTATAGAAGGAAAAAAATTTTTATAAAAGGAAAAAAATTATAGAAGGGAAAAGACAAATGGAAAATGATGGAAGGATGACAAAAAGGAAAGAGAAAAAATTAAGAAAAAGGGGAGGGGGAAATGAAGATAAAGGGGGAAAAAGGGAAGAGAAAAAGATTGTGAAAAATGGATTTGGGGTGGGGGTGAGGGAATTGAACCAGCAACCTTCCAGTTGGAAACACACCAATTAACTATTTCACCACATTTTTACCATGAGCTCCAGGAGTCCAGGAGCTCACAGTGTCTTAAAGTGACTTTATTGCTGTTGTTGTTGCTGTTGTTGTTGTTACTGTTGTTGTTGTTCTGCTGTTGTTGTTCTTGTGACACTTCCTCAGATTTTTCAGTGCTGAGGTCCCAGTTTCAATCCCTTGTCTCCAGTTCATTTCCACCCCTCACCTTTTGGTCCCCTTTTTCTCCCTTTTTTCCCCCCTTTCCCCCTTTTTTTCAAATATGCAGAGCATACTATGCTTGATATATGTCAAGCTTGTTTTAAAGCTTTTTGTATAAAATATATTTTGCCAATTTTGAGGGAGAAAGATGCATGCTATGGAAACAGATCTTGGAGGGCTCACTCAGGAAGTCCAGAAGAATTATGTCAATTTCAGTTTCCTGAAAGGTTTCCTTCATGGTGAGCCACTGTTTTGATACAATTCTTTTAATCATTCCTGGGGTATACAAAAATTGTATACCAATTTTGTGTACAAATTTTGACCCAAATCTCACCATTACATGTATTATTTTTTTTTTTTTATATTGAAAATAATTATATATAAACACAACAATTATAAGAAATAACAATAAAAGTAATAAAATTAGTAATAAAAAATAAAAAATAAATAAATAAATTAAAAAAAAAGAAAACAAGAAAATTATTTTCATTAAGGACAATATTTGGTGTTATAAAAGGGTTAATTGTTATTGCCATGCAAGTATAATAAAAATAGTATATGTTGTTTGTAAAAATTACAGCATGAAAATATTTACACAAATGACAATATTGAAGTACTCATTAAATAATAAAAGGTAATGTTACTATTTCAACGTAAAACAAAAGTTAAAGTGATTTGTTTTGAATTGAATTTACTAGCATGCAATCGCTGCCATTGGCAGCATTGATGGCTTGGCCCATCTTTGGTGACCTCTGATCACAAAATTGTCATTCAGGAGTATATATCTTATGGAGACATATCTTATAGGATGACATTCTTGTGGGAGGACATACCTTAGAGAAGAACCTTTCTCACTTTCTCATTGGAGGACATTTCTAATTATAGCAATGGTTATTTTGAGGGATTTTCCCTTCTAGTTTGTTTTCCCCTTCCTTAGGTCATTAATTTCAATGTCCCGATTGGAAATGAGGGCAGAGAATACCATATCTCTAGCTTCTCCCACAATGCAGCTGCACAATTTTTGTACACAGTCACAGTTGTCCAGAGTGAATTAAATAAACTTAAATTTAAATTTTGAGGCTAATGTAATGTAGCATTATAATTTATGACATGCTATTTCGGCATTCTTTAAACACTTTTCTCCCTTTGAAATCTTTGATATTTTTTTCTCCCAGCATGGTAGAGGATGCCTCTCTCACTAATGGAGGGCTACACCAAGAAAAAACAGCTTGCATCTGCCCAAGCCCTAATCCTTAATCTTGTTAAAATTTTAACTCCCTTAAATTTCAATCCTGTGTGTTCTTCCTATTCTCACATAATTTGGTCTCAAAAGATGGTTTACTGTAGGAGTTGAGGGCCAAACAAATGGAATAAGCTCCATTACAATATGGATGCTTTCATTTACTAAGCTTTTACAAGGATTCAATCAATTTCTATATTTTCACAAGGAAATCTGGTATAGTCACTTGTTCTTATTATTTCTTTATAATGACTTTTTTAACCTTCTGTTTTTACGTTTCAAACTTATAAATGATCCCATGTCATTCCACTATATTGAAATGGGAAAATAGGGATGTGAGGTTATACTAATTATATATGTGTATATATATGTGTGTGTGTGTATTTATGTATATGTATATATATACATATATATGCATATATATACATATATATAAATAGATTACACATAAAGAAACATGAGAGGTTAATTGGGTGTATTGATACTACCAGCATGCATTTGCTTGCTAGGCCCTCCTTTAGTGGGCAGTGGTCATGAAATTGTCTTAAGGAAGGACATGTCTTATGGGAGATCATGTTTTTCTGCACTACATGTCTTTCAAGATGACATGTTTTACAGGAGCATATATCTTAAGGGACGTCGTGCTTTGTAGGCGGAAATGTCTTATGGGAGGTCATGTATTAGTGGAGTGCATTTCTTCAGGATGGCATATCTTACAGGATGATGTGTGGTACTGGAAAACATGTCTTACTGGATTACATGTCTTACTTAAAGGTATGTCATATAGGAAGCCATATAGTACATAGAGGCATGTCTTACAGTTGGACATGTCTTACAGGGGTACATGTACTACGATGGATATGTATTATTGAAATACATGATTTAAAGTAGGATATGTCTTACTGGAGCGCATGTCCAACATGAGAACAGGTTTCATAGGATGGTACATTTTGCAGGAGGGCATATATTACTGGAGGACATATGGTAGTGGTGATCACATCATGTCTATTAGGAGAACATGTCTTTTGGGCAAATATATCTTGTGGGAAGTAATGTATTATGGGGGACATGTCTTATGAGAGGTTATGTCTCACCAGAGGACATGTCTTATAGTAAAACATATCATGAGGTTAGAAATGTTTTGCATGATGATATGTCTTGTTAGGTTTTAGTTAAATGTAATCATACTTATTTTCTGAAATCATTTGGGTATCCTCAATATTTGGTATCTGTGAAGAAGATGCAACCGATTATGCTGCTTTCAGTTTAGGCAACTGGTTGTTTTGTTTTGTTGTTTTTTTTTCACCAGCATCATTTTCATTTTCTTTGAGACATGCTTCCCAAGGATTTGCTGTTTGCAATGTTCTTCTTGTGTGTGTAGGTATATTTTTAAGATCTGCTAGGTTAACCATAGTTTCCATGCATGCTTGACAAACATATCCCCTCAATTGTGGTGTGCATGCACCTGCTTCAAAATTGTAGTTGGATTGAGCCAGCGGAGATAAAAGGAGGTCCAGCTGTTACCACACACAACTAAAATTGGTTTGAAATCTTTGTGGGTCTTTTAGCAATAAGCTCTTATGGTACACTATTTTTGCTTTCTTCTAACACTGTTTTCTCTGCTAAATTCTAAATAGCCTTTAATATTTTTTACAGAAACTTAATTTTGTTGAACAGGAATAGTGAATAGAGTGGAGATGGGGAAGGGGGAGGAAGAAGTGGGAGTTCAATATTCTGTATCTCCAGCTACTCCACCAAATCTGCCTTATTTTGTTTCTTTTTTATACCACAGTCTAAATCTGCCAAAAACCGGGACCTAGCCCAGGTTACTTTCCCTTGACTGAAGATCATATCTGCCAATTTTCAATGGAATTCTTTCAGCCATTTGGCAGGTTATTGAACACATATAAATATGTATATAATCTATACACATAAATATAACTAGCTCTATTATATAAGATTGTGGATTAAGGAAAGCTGAATGCTAATGGAAATAATTGGGATATAATTTTCATTTTTTATGTGATTTTGACAGCCAGAATTAGCACTAACAAAAGAATTTTTTTTCAAAGTAAATACACAAACATTGATATGCTTCAACGACACTCTCTAATGACCATTAATGGTATTTGGTACTGCTATTCAAAAGTGTATAACAAACTGATGGATTGACAGAGAGACAAACTTGCAGACCTAAATTTTAGAGTGGCATTTTGCAGACCTACAGCTCTCAAAATTCAGGTCGATCAGATTACAGATTTGTTTTTAATATTACTTCTTCTACGTTCTATTAAACTAATTTAGGTTATAATTTGTGTGTAATCAGTTCAGTGTGGTTTCTTAACACAACTTTGTACATCTTTGTATTTACTCATGAATTAGGAAAGTTTACTTAATGACCCAAGCCCTAGTCAAACTCTTCCCAACTTGGCTATTGAGTTTATGAGGAACCCTTGAAAATTTCAGGATGATTTGTCCACATGTTTGGGAGGAGATTGGGCATGAACAGACATGCCAAGCATGAGTTATTATTAGACCACACAATAAAGTAAATGAATCAGAGTATATTGAAATATTGATAAGTGATTACTTTTCGGCAACTATAATCGAGTGTGAAAACATTGAATGAAGAATGATGAGAGTTGATCAGCCTTTAGAATAGGAATATTATACATAACCATTAATTTGGCATTTTCATTTCAGTTTTCTTTAATTTCCTACAGTGAGAGAATTGTGATGAAGAAGAGTGGTTGATCAAGCTCTTCAAATTTTAGGTAACATGAGCATCTTTGAATTGTCTTGAATAGTTTAGCTCCACCACATGGCAAGATATATAATTTAATCCATGATGATAAATACGAAAATGAGTGTTAACCAATTAGCAAATTACTTACTATTCACATTTTGAACCAGTAATCATGGCATATTGAATTTCCCAACTATTTCAAACTTTTCTGACCATCCAGCTTTGAAGATAACTTAGACATCTTCAGATAGCGGCATTTTCGATTATTGACTTCAGAGTAAAGTGCTTCTTCCACTGAACCAAAATTGTATTTATAGATTAATATATAATATTTTAACTTAATTCTTGGGATTTGGTGGGAAGACAGTGGTATCACTGTCAGTTGCATGTCATGTTATGCCATGCATCTATTAGTGGAAAGGTTCATGTAAAGATAAAAACTTTTAAAAAAATCCGTATACAGATTCAGATGTTTTCTGCTAACATACCCTTGACTGTTCCACTTGTAGAATCACTGTCGTATATTGCAGGACAGAATGAAGCTATATGAGGTAACCCATCGCAGTCTGGGAGGTCAATAAGTGTTTCAACAATATTCCATTCCCTTTGGCATGTTTCATCTCTGACCTCTTCACACTCACTCCTGGTAGGACGGATGGGGACCCCTGACTCACCACAGAGACCAAAAAGATGCAGACATAACAATGGAACAGCTTTACATCTGCATTCCTCACTCGCTCCAATGATCGATAGTCCATTTATCAATTGCATCATTGTGGCTTCTACACTCCTCATCACTAACAGTGTCCCCTCAGGATCAAGTGTACAGTTGGCAGATATCATAAGATCAGCAAATTCTGTAGAGCAGACACCACTAGCTGCAGGATACTGGAGTGGTGAGGAGCATGTAGAGTCTTCTGAAGAATTGCTAGTATTAGTTGACACCTAATGAAAGTGTTTAAATATATTTTGAAATGATTAAATTTTAATGTAACTTAATATATATCTATATCTATGTATCTATATATCTATCTCTCTATCTCTCTATCTATCTATCTATCTATCTATCTATCTATCTATCTATCTATCTATCTATCTCTCCATCTATCTATCTATCTATCTATCTATCTATCTATCTATCTATCTATCTATCTATATATATATCATCTGGTACACCTGAATCCCATCTTATCCCTACTGATTCTGCTGATTCAAGCCAATCAAATATTGGCAGCAGTTTATATAATGAATATTGTAGTCCCATGCATATTGTTGGTGCTGATTCAAGCAGAATTAAACAATGCAAACATTAACACAAAGAAAACTTTGTCCTTCCATTTTCATATAAGTACTATCATCGAGTAAAATTAAATAAAAAAATAAAAAAAAAAAAAAAAAAAAAACTGCAATAAAATTTAACAACCAACCTTTACCATTTAAATAGAATCTTAAACTTATTTGAACATAAGGAATAAAACAATTGCACCAATTGATAAGCCATTTTGGCAAGCATTACAATAATAGAACAGCAATTTCTTACTACCTGATATATGTTCAACCTTAAAATACAGATTTTCATTTTCAAACCCCAAAATGGCCAGTGTATGCTCCTCATTTCATTTCCATGCAATAACCTAATTTAGATTAAAAAAAAAAAAAACCAAAAAAAAACAACAACAAAAAGAAGGAAAAAATTGTTCACATGTATTAAGCAGAGTAACCAATAGTGTAAACAATTTCTAATGTTATTCAAGAAGATCATGAAATTGAAATCATATATCCTAACATAATTTAACAATCAATATAGACAATTTAATAACCACATTAGGAAAATCCTTCCACACAGTAGTTCTTTTTGCCCCCTACAGACACACCAATAAAGCACTAGTCTTACCTCCGATTTTGGTATATGATAAAATAATATTGGTAGGAAAAGAAGAATCCAAACTGCCGCAATAAGCATGCAAATAATAGCTACTTCCACCTTAAGGCGAACTTTATTGTCTCCCATTTGGTTATCTTCTGCAAGCGTTCAGTACGAGCTGTTCAGAAATTCTCACTCGGTCCAAGAGTGTTGGTGCCCGACCCCTCCAAAACAAAGCGCCTGCAAGTAAAATTTAAGTGGTCGCTGAGAAGCTAATCATGGGCCAAAATAATTTTTTAATAATATTTTGAAACCACACCAACCGATAAGATTGTAAAATGTTTTGGAAGTAACTGCTTGTTTTTGGTGCAGTCCCAGTTCCCCCCATTCCAGGAAAATCGTTCAGGTAGAAAGAATTTCAGTCCCGTTATGTAGCCCAATAAAACTTTCACCTTTACAGAGGTGGCAGCAGAAAATTCTCTCGAGAAGTGAAAGTTATTAATTTGCCAACTATTATACAAAACCCAGACTATACTTTGAAGCGAGTTGACAAGCGAAGGACTTCAACCTTCACTACAGTGTAAGGAGGATTCTCCGTAGCAATGGCTGGTATAATAAAACTAGAGCACCACATTGTGAGCTGGAGTAGCAAATGGTCACGCTAGATTTTGGAACAGAAAGTGCCCCAGACAAGATATTAACAAAAATCCAAAATTGTATGTCACTAAATCCACGATTAATTTATGATTAATTTATAATTCGTTTATTGTTCTTTTTTTGATCCACTTATTATTCTCTCACTATTCTAATAATCAATAATCATTATTTTTACTCACATATGAAAATAATCCCTTTCCACGAGCTTAACATATAAACTGCCTCTATAGCTAATGCATGTGCCCAGCAACTTATAAACTTGGCTATTCATTCATCCAACAAGATTTTTAAAAATTATATTATTCTTTTCATAAATGGCAAATCAAATAGTGATGCCAATATATTTTGAAATGTTCAATTACCTCATTATTCTATTATGCTTTATTGCCAGCCTACTATTTCATCATAATTATTTTTCATTTTATTTTTATTTACTCCCTACTATTCCCAAAATTATGCTAGCATAACCTATCAAGGCCTAAATTTAAAGCAGATAAGAGAAGTGATAACCAAAAAAATATATCCAAGATTGTACATAGTAACAACCCACTATCATATATTTGATATTAGTGATCAAGATTACAAGTAAGGTAAGGTCATAAAAAAGGCAACAAATTTGTATGATTGTGAGCAAAAATATCATTGATTGATCAGTCATATATAACATCTATACACAAAAACAATGCTACAAAAGTATTCCTGTAGCATCTGCGGAAAGTTCCATGACCAAAAAAAGACACATGACTTAGAGAGCAACATAAAAATACTAGCAATTCAGTTCTTCTGCCCATTAAGTGTTAATTGTCTCCATTCAATACTGTAACACACCTGCTTGATCATTGTCAGTCAGTACATGCTGATTCATTGGGTAAATATAACACAACAGTAAGATGAATAATACTTTGTCAGCTCTAGTTTATAGCATCAACGGATCACCATCAATGGATGACTACCATGGGATCCATATACATAAAGACTAGCTATCTGGTGCATTACGAATATTAATAAAGATTTTGCACTGAGCAAGCAATTTCCATTCAAAAATAATTTGCTCAAGATGACAGGCCTAAGATCTTTGAATACTTTTTCAGCATCAAATTTACCATTCATTAGAATAGTTAATGTTGTCTCTATCATTCTTTTGTGGGAGTTGAAAAGATGTGATAAATGGAAATTCACATTGAATAGAGCTTCTTGCAGTCAGTCAGGTAGAGGCACAAGTATAGGCATAGCCTGATGTGTGCATGCATGCATGTAGCATCCCAAACTTATGTTACATCTGGGAAAACATTTTAAAGAAACTAATTTAAACTTATTTGTGTAGGTGTGGATATCAAGATTTACCAAAAAAAAGTATGGTGTGCTTGGAGTTGGGGAAATTTCCGTATGGAAGGTTAAAGGTTAACGTTTATTTACCCCAGCCTAATACTGCAGTGCATCGAAGCATGCCTAGTAATAATTCATGGCTGAAGAACCAATCGCCAACTAGTTATTAATAATGACAGATATAACATCTGCACAAAAAAAATATATACATATATATATATATATATTTACTCACATTCTCTTGCAACTCAAACAAGAAAAAATGATGTCAACTACAGAAACTAGAAATTAAACAACTGCCAATATGCAGACCAACACATTATTGAATATAAATAAATCTTCCCTGTATTCTGTTCAGTCATGGCAACCTGATATGCAAACATCTGATTCTTTTCCAGAAATATTACTGTTGTTGTATTTTGCAAATCTTGATATTCTTCTATAAATATGTAGAAATTGTATTCAATTATATATATATATATTTTTTTTTTTTTTTTTTTTTTTTAATTTTTTTTTTTAAATAATGGAAAATAGAGTTGAATTATTTAGGAATTATTATATCATGAGGCAATAATTAATGAATTTAAAAAATAACAAAAACAACTATAGAGTTTCAATTTTAAATAGAAAATAAAAAATAATTAGCTTCAAATAAAATATTATATACCCACAAGGTCTATTGGAAATTTGAAAGATATCTGGTATTCTTCTCTCTCCCTCCCTCCCTCCCACCCTCCTTCCGTCCCTCTCTCTCTCTCCTTCTCTACTCTATTAGTGTATACCCAGCATTGCCCAGAGCAATATCAATACGATATCTGATAGAAGTCATTCAAAATACCATTTGTAGACCTTGTGGTTTCATTCAAAAACAGCAGCATATAACTAGACAGCATAGGGCTTTATTATGTAGAAAGGCCAGAATGTTGTGGTGTCATGGTATATTGCTGTAAGGTGGATTGTCAATGATCAGAGATTATATATTATGGTTGGTAACACAATTTGTGCTTACACATGCATGAAAAAAAGTCTATTTATGCATGTAAAACCAATTTTTTAGCCCCCAAGCAGGGATTCTTGGGGATTCTTACATATTCCAGGTTACTTGCCAGGTCAAGTTTCGTATGCATGCCAAGTTTCAGATCTCTAAGACCAAGGGTTTGGCAGGCCTAAAATGACATACATGGATACAAAAACCATGAGTTTCAGAGATAGAAAACAAAAAGAAGGGAAGATTAAGAAGAAGAAAAAAAGAAAAGAAAAATGGTGGGGTTAGGGAGGGGGGAGACAAGAAAGAGGGAGGGAGAGAACAGAAAAGAAGAAATGAAATGGGGGGGGGGGGGGAAAGAAGGAAAAAAGGGAGAGAGAAAGAAGGGATGATGGGGGGAAAGAAGAAAAGGAAAGAGGGGAGGGAATAATAAATGAGGGAAGGGGAAAAGGGGGGAAAGAAAAGAAAAGGGGAAAAGGAAGGAAGAAAAGGAATGAAAAATGAGGGAAAACAGAAAAAAAAGGAAAGAAAAATAAATTGGATAGAGTACATGAAGGAAAGAAAAAGTGGTGGTTGGGGAAGAAAAAAGGATTGAAAATAAAACAGAAGCAAGGCAGGAGAAAGAGTGAAAAAGGAAGACAACTCAGAGGAGTCTCCACTTCCTACACTTACACCTTAACAATGGGGTATTGTTTTTTGTAGGGGTTTTTGTATGAAAAAATTGAATTTATTTTTTCCTCAAGGATTGCACTTTTAAAAAATTTACATTTATCACATTTACCAAATATTACACTCTATATTTTACACCAACTAATATAATATATACTGTATAATATACACTCTATAATGTACACCAACTATTACATTCTATTATGCACTACAATAATTACAGTCCTTAATGTAGCAGAAAACCTGTCATATGGATGGTTTTTTAATTGGCTACATGCAATAACAAACTTATCTAGTTTGCTTAATGAAACATGTAGGGATTATTGGCACTAATCTTATTAATCAAACAAACTAATACAACTAATGAACATTTCTGTGAAAGCAATATCCATACTAGTGGAGTGAAGCACAGCTTGATTTATTTGGCGTTCACATGGTTACAGCACAGATCTACCACAGGTCTACCAAGAGGAAACTCCAGGTTCAAATCTAAACTCTATAGGGTTCCTTTTGGCATTTCTCTTTTTATTCCATCCTTTCCTTCCCCTTTTTCGTTCCTTCATTTTTTTTCTTCACCCTATCTCTCAACCCCTCCCACCCACATTTTTTTTTTGGCCTTTTTTTTTAATCCTTCTTTTCTTCTTAGCACCCTTTTCTTTCCAACTTTTCTCCTTCCTTCATTTCCCTCCCTCTTTTCCCCCCTCCTTTCTTCTTCTACTCCTTTTTCCCATTCCTTTCTTCACCCCCCTTTCTCCTTTTATGCTTTTCTTTCTAACTCTTATTTTTTTCTTTTTTTTTATCCTTCCTTCTTTCATTTTTCTTTTATTTTAGTACAATACTATTATTATTATTATCACTGCAATTTTTTTCTATGTATTACTATAAAAATGATTACATTGGCATGTTTTATCTGTGACCTCTTCACACTCACTCCTGGTAAGACTGATGGGGACCCCTGACTCACCACAGAGACCAAAAGATGAAGACATATCAATGGGGAATTACTTTACTCCTGCATTCATAATTTGCTCCAATAGTTAGTCCATTCATCAAATTTGTAACTGTTGCCTTTTGACTCTTTATCACTGTGAGAATTCCTTCTGCCTTATGTGCACAATTGGCAGATATCAGAAAATTAGTTAATTCTGATACACAAACATCACTTGCTCTAGGATGTTGGAGTGGTGATGATCATATAGAAACCTACATAAAGATAATTAGTATAGAGTAATTTTTTTTTTAATATTATTAAGCAACGAAAAATGAGGGGAAAATGTATTTTTTATAGCTATAAAATACTGTTTATTCTACACCATGCTTTAGTACATTTATATTTTGGCTACTGAATCAATTTATTTACAGAAAAAATGACTGAACCATGGATAGTCCAAAGCATTAATGTAATTTGGAAATGGAGCACTGCATTAAATTTTAATGATTATAGTATATAATATAGGTGGAGCTTAAATTGTTATCCTATTCATATTGATGCAACCTGCCATTGTGGGTCACATCCCTTTGTTGCTTTCCTCCATTTTAAAGGAAGTACTGATTTTCGATTAAGTAATGCACATGTATTTATAAATGCTTGCCCCAATTGATTCATACACTCACTCCACCCTGCCAAAGAGTGACTACCTACCATTGTGATGCATAGTGCTTCTAAGTAACCATAATATGTCATTTTCGTTCTACCTATTGTGTTGGATAGTGTGTCAGTTCTATATTTGTAAAACAGCTCCTACAACATACATCAATATTAGGATTAAGTAGGGTGGTCACTTTGCAAGAGAATAAATACTCCTCTTTCATCCCAAAGATATTATACAATGCATAAAACAAAAGAAGAAAAGAAGGAAGAAGAAAAAGGACAATGAAAGTACCAACAATAATGGATTATAGCAAGGACAAAGGAAAGAAGTAGGCTAAATATTATGGAAAAAAGGGCTAGGGCTAGTTAAGTAGATGTGCAGTTTTGTTTGATTACCAACTATTTGTTAGAGGAGATCAAATGAGAGGTGGGTGGGGGGGGGGGGGGGGGAAAAGGTGAAAAAAAAAAAAAAAAAAAAAAAAAAAAAAAAAAAAAAAAAAAAAAAGAAAAAGCAAAGGGAAAAGTCCAGAGATTGTACCACTGAATTTCAGCTGGGAGACCATTCAGAAAAATAACAAATAAAACAATAAATATAAACAAAAAAGTGTCAGGTTAATCTGAACCACTGAACTTCAGCATGGAAGACATGTACCTTAACCATTCAGGCCTTGACAGATTATACTTCAATTTCTGCCCGTGCTTCTATTCTTTCATTCCCTTTATATTCACATACATTTTTATTCTTATTCTACCTAGTTTTCTTTTTATTTAATCTATTTTTCTTTTCAATGTACCTATTTTCTCAATTATGCTAACTGATAAACACAGTTGTTGCATCATCAACAATAAAAGGAAGAAAAAAAAGTGGTACATAAAGCAATTTTGATTCAAAACAATTTAACATTTAAAATTATTTATGTTATACTGGAAAATAACAGGAAGTTGGAAGTAGCCCTGTCCAAAAGATTCTTGTTTCATACAAATGGTATTGCTCAAAATTGAGTGTATATATTCAGCTGTACTTACTATAATGGGTAGCACCAATAGGACTGATGAGTAGGACATTATTTAATACAGATACTGACCTTCAACTCATATCCAGCATGTTGTTTTTTCTTTTGTTAGTTTGTTTTCTAATTAAGATGCTTGAATCAGCTGTGTGTGTCACAATTTCAAAAAGTGAGATTTGAGGTTAGAAAACCTATTTCTCTAATAACTAAATGACCCTAAACAAATAAATCATTTTCTATTTTACCTGAAAGTCCACCTCTTTTTTTTTTGGAAAGTCTACCTGTTTATCCTGAAAGTCTAACTATTCAATCAGCATTATTCTACATTCTCAGAAGCACCTATTTCCCCCAAAATTAAGCTAGCATAATCTGTCAAGGCTTAAGCATTGAGCTATTGTTGGCTTTCAGTATAGAGAATTTGAATGTCTTTTTCTCCACTAGTGGTGTCGCTTTCAAAAAATTTTTGTGCTATATTATCTCCACATGGTTTAGCGACACATGTATAAAAAATCCATTCAAATTTGCTACAAAACTGTGGGAGGAGTTAGTGAACAGACAGAGAGACAGACAGACACTAAAACGCCTGAAATCCTCACTTGTATGATAACCTCCAACTGCTGTTAGGAATAGATTTGTTGTAATGATAATCTTTTAAGTTATCACATGATATACAGAAGGTTCAGTTTCATCATTGTCAATCCCTAATTCATCCATGGATTGTAAAAATTTTGTGTACAATTATTGGCTCTTCAAATGCCTGCTTATATTTGCTCAGTGCCCAAATCAGTCATCAGTCTTCCCATCTTTCTTTAGGCCTCAGTTCTGATTTCTAACCATTTGTTCTATATTAAAACTGTGGATAAGAGCATTCTGTGTTAGTTTGTACTGAATTATCCAACTGCAATACAATATCATGCTGCAAACATTGTTATCTTGATACCATGTAGTGAGTAAGGTATATATATTTTTTATGGTGGCTGACCATTGACCATCACAGTAGTTAGTTAGCTCAAGGATCCACAAAAAGGATCAAAATATCAGAGAATCATGAAAAGTGCAGAAACAAGAATTCTGTGATAGTGTGTCTTACAAAATTCCCTACTTCACCGATTCCACATTCTCACGTAATGTGTAAGATGTGATACCGAAAGACTGCCACCTCTTCCATTTGCTTGTAGCTAGCTCATGTAGAATAATTATCCTAAGTTTACAGGAATTTCGCAAAATAGACTGTCACACTTTAATGTAGACTTCTAAGTTCATAAGAATCAGTGAAGTAATGAATTTTGTAACACACACTGTCACACAATTCATGTTTGTGCACTTTTTGTTGACACATCATCTCTACTTACCGGTTTTATTTCAAAGAAATAGTTTTATTTTCACTTCTTTCCTTTAGTTTTTGCACATGTCAGATATTTTATCTTAAATGTGGCTCTAGCATTAGTAGAAGCAGTAGCAGTATTACAAGCTGCTGTTGGTAGTATAGAGACTCACCGTCAGCAGTGTTGAGCTTCAGAGAGACTCACTGTCAAAAGCAGAAAGAAAGTTAGCTAACTATAATAACGCTATGGCTAGCTGTAACAAATTTAGCCACTGAATTTGACTCTGCATTCAAGTTTTGGAAATGTAGTTCCAGTGTTAGTAGTAGTAGAGAGACTTACTGTCAGCTGTGTATAGCTTCAGAGAGGCTCACTGTCAAAACCAGAGAGAAGTAGCAGTTTGCTAGCTATAACAATGATATAGCAAATTTTGGAGTTTCTTTATCTGAAAGTTGGAATTCTACCCCCTTCTAAAATTTTTTTTAATGATATTCATATCCTTGTGCATGAACTGGTTTTAATTGTGAGCACAGACAAATTGGTAGTGTTAAAATGGTGGTTTTAACTTATCACTGCAGCTACTAGTCTGGGTTATACTTCTGTAATTTGTTAGCATGGCAAAGGAAATGAAGAGGTTGTGGACCTAGTCCAAAGAAATAGTAGGCTGTTAGCATAACTATTGCATGATTTGCTGTAGCCAGCTAAGCTCTAGCCTTGGAACTGAAGAATAATAATAAGAAGAAAGATGAAAAACATTTCGGGTTTTGACAGAGTCTCTGTTCACTACTTTAGCGATTGATTCAGAAGATAGAAACTATTTGGTAGTTTGTGTTGTAGCTTATATAGACTGCAGGTGAGTTTTGAAACCTAGGTTTGAGCCATAGCAGAGAAAGTTAAGCTTTTATTAAGTATTAGTTAATGAGGCCGTCATATTTTTGTGATCATCCCTACTTAAAGAGTACTACCATACTGTCTGAATACATGTATATATAAAATCTTAATTTGTCTGTCTGTCTGTCTGTCTGTCTGTCTGTCTGTCTGTCTGTCTGTCTGTCTGTCTGTCTGTCTGTCTGTCTGTCTGTCTGTCTGTCTATCTGTCTGTCTGTCTGTCTGTCTGTCTGTCTGTCTGTCTGTCTGTATGCTTGTAACATCAGTCTGGCCAAAACAGTACAAGGATTTCTCTGAAACTCAGCATGATGATAGGTTTTGACCCAACTTAAAACATGGGCTAAAAATTTCAGAAAATGTTTACCATGGTAACAAGAGAAAGACAAAAATGGTATTTTGGCAAGAAAAACTATAGGACTAACAGATTTAAAACTTGGCATGCGTATGCAACTTCAATCTAGGAATAACCTGGGCTGGGTTCCACTTGACCACACCTCTTCCTTTCTCTGTTTATGGCAAAAAAAACAAACCAAAAATGGTACTTTAGCAACAAAAACACCCTAGGGAGTTAGACGCATGAACCCATATATATTTGGAATCAATATAATCTGTGGAATGTTTAAAATTGATGTATAAGACCACACCCTCTACTGTTTTAATGTCGGGCTAAAAGAAGCCAAAAGTGGTACTTTGATCAAACAAACCCTTGGAGGAACAAGACTTAATATATGGTATGCATAAACAACTTGACATTTGGAGTGACACGGGCGGAATCCCTCCTGGCTACACCTCTTTCCATTGCTGCATAAAGAGAAAAAGTGCCAAAAAAAAAAATTCTGAATAATGCTTGGACTTAATGAGTTTGGTCTGCGAACACACTTTAATATATATTTTGGTTTGTGAGTATGTGTGTGTTGGCATCACAGGAAGTAGTTATGGCTGCCTACCTAAAGGGCCAACCATGCTGAAATTTGAGTGGCATCTATAATGTTTCATGTTGGAATTGACCAGGCAACGCTGGGTATATGCTGTTAGTATATATATATATATATATATATATATATATATATACACATATATTTATTTTTTTTATTTTTTTTATTTAAAAAAAATAAATAAATAAATGGAAAGTAAACACACACACACACACACACACACACACACACACACACACACACACACACACACACACACACACACACACACACACACACACACACACACACACACACACACACACACACACACACACACACACACACACACACACACACACACACACATAAATAGATAAACCAATAATAACGTGAGTAAATAGCTATAGGTAGTCAAATTTCCACATCCTCCGTCCTGGAAGCCCAAAAAAAAGAATTTCAAAAGTGGAACAAAAGGTAATATGATCAAGTAGCTATATAAATGATATAGTGATATAGCTCAACTATATAAATACATAAACTAACATAGATATACATACTTCTTCACCCCATGGTATCTGTTGCTTGAACATGAGACACTCATATAGGCAGTAAGACTATATAAGCTTTGATTAATTATTCTTATCTCTACTAATTATTCTATTCTTGCATTTCTACCTACTTTTTCTTAAATGATTCAAGTAATATTCCCTTCCTGTTAAAATGGTCTATATATTATTCTATACTATAAAAAAAACCCATTTTCATGAAAGCTTCTGCCTGTATAACCTATGCATACTCATTAATGAGCTATTAGTATTTTCAAATATTAAATCATGATTGATTATATGGTGATGTATGAAAGTATAATTTATCAAAACTTAAGAGCTACTCCACTTCTATGACATTAACCCAGTAAGTGGTGCCAAGGCATCAATGACTCCCTTAAGATAGCATTCCTGGCTCCAATTTCCCCTCCAAATTATATCACTCTACATTTAGATGCAAGATAACAGACAAAAACCATAATTGTTTATATTGTTAAAGCGCCATCTTCATTAGTGACCATATTGCAGTAATAATAGATCTCCCCATTGACAATCAAATTGATTCAATACTTTGCTTGCAGATATCAAGAAGTAAGAGTTTCTTTTATAACATTAGAAGTCGATAAAAAAATAAAGTCAAACTGATAATCAATGAATCATAACATGACCAATATTTTAATTCAACATTAAACAGGAATAATTTAAGAACATATAAGTAAAATCAACAAACTTTACTTGTGATAAGAAATATCAATAAGCATATAAGGTGACATTAATCATAACTTAAAGTTGGTAGTAAGCATATTGTCAATTAACAAGGCTGCTGGTAGTGTATGCATATGTGATGTTCAATTGTTACTTCAAAGATTGTGATATGTTATAAAGAGATAATATTCTGATAGAAATATGCAGCTGCTATGCAGTGCAGAACTCGCACAACCACTGTTCATCAACTGCAGGAGTAGATATAATTCCATCAGTCACATGATAAGTGAAACCATTTTTCACATAAGTCGCATTCGACCATGTCGTCAAATGTGTCTGGCATTCCACATGTACAATGCAGTTCAATCTCTTTGCCTGGAAAGTTGTTCAATCTTGGAGATATTCTCAAAAAAACATTTGGAAAAGGAATAAATAGTCCATTCCTGAAAGAATTCACTATATGCTCTCTCATTTCATATTGATTAAATTTGATCTCTTCAATAGTATTTCCTAGGGAAGCATGCACAGCAAAGGCAATAGCAAAATCACCACCATCAGATTACCCTTTTGCTATTGTATGGAAGGGATGTCTACCTTTAACGTTGGAACTTCTTTCCCGCCTTTTTTCTATAGCTTGCTGTAATTTTCTGCCAACTGATTCGTTAATCATGGTGATAAATCACCACCACAAAATTTACTATCATATACCATTATTTCCTGGCCAATGCTGTGTGATGTAACCCAATGGTTCTTATTTATATGGTGGATCTGTATTACTTCCCCATGAGCCAACTAAATCCGTTATTTTGGGATAGCAGGGTACATTGTTAATCACCTAGGTGAAGAAATTGTGTTTTCAAAATTTCTTGTTCTCGAAAAATGTGTGTCCGTTAGCCAGTGTCCCTGTTGCAGAGTCTTCCACATCTTAAGCACCTTTGCCTGTATAAATATTTTCCCAATGTTAAAACAAGGAGATCCAACCAAACTTACTGGTACTTTTGATATTCTATTTTTGGACACCTTCGATATTGGTACATTCGATGATGCAATATTGGTCTCGCAATGCTGCTTCTCAAATTTCTGAAAAACATTAATTATTGTCCTGCCCCTGGAGCAGGTGAAGTTTACTCACCAGGGATAATTAGCATAACTTGCAAAGGAAAAGCCTTAACAAATTATTATTTCCTGAAGGCTGCAATAAATATTACAACGAATGAAGTTGGACTATAATGAGGACACAAATCAAACTTACTAAAAGACTATGAGGGACCACAGAATTGAATCTCAATGTAACAGAACACAATGGCAGTAAGTTCTCTACTGGAAGTTAGGTTATATGTACTGTTAAACACATGATACATAAAGTAAATCAAAATTCCCGCATGAATCAAATATAATTAAATAGTACAGAGATAAATCATTGTGATGATGCCAGCATCAGTACAATCCCCACTTGGTCTCCTCTGGAACCACATGAACAAAGTCTTGCGGGATGAGGAGAATACACTCGTGAATGGGACGCTCGAAGCGATGCTTGTCAGTGTGATCCAAATTCTTCCCTCTCCTAGAAATCTCAACAGTGACTCATCTGGCATGACCATCAGGGTCTGGATTTGCCAAAACAATTTTCCCAAGTGGCCAATGGTTTCTGGAAGTTGTTTATCATGAAATAGTTCGATATCACCGATGATGAGTGACTTCTTTGGCTGTCTCCATTTGCAACTTGACTGAAGCTCTTGAATATACTCCTTTTGCCATCTGGTCCAAAATTGATCTGCTAGATACTGAGCTCTTCTCCACAATCTCTTGCTGTCTGTCAAACTGTCAGCATTGAACACTCCAGCGGGAGCAGGATGAGGCACACTGTCACGCAAAGTGAGTATTATGGCAGGGCAGAGTGGCTGTGGTGCCTCCGGATCTGAAGAAACTTCCCAAAGAGGTGTGGAGTTCACAATAGCAGACGCTTCGACAAGTAAAGTGTGGAATTCATCTCTCGTCAAACAACGTCAAACAACGCTGACCCTACATTTGAAGTGTTCCTTCAAGAACCCTTCTAACTGAACCAATTTTTCTCTCCCAAACACTTCCAAAGTGGGAAGCATGAGCTGGATTGAAGATCCAGTCACAGTCCACAGAGTTAAGGTAAGCTCTAATGTCATCTATGTCAATTGTGGCCTCTTGGTTAAGTGCTTTGTGTTGGTTTCTGAATCCCACAAAGTTCTTGCCTTTGTCACTTCTAAACAGAGATCCTTTACCTCTGATACCAAGGAAACGACAAAGAGCATTCTTGAATGTTGAAGTGTCCAAACTGTCCATCAACTCCAGGTGAACAGCACAACTGGACAGACAGGTAAAGAGCACAACCCAGACTATTTTTTCAGCACCACGACTGCGAGTTGCTTTGCCAAGTTTAACTTTGAAGTCACCAAAGACATTCAAGCCAACGTTGGTAAATGGTGGAGCTGGGTCTAGTCTATCAAGTGGCAGGTCAGCCATTATTTGGTCTTCGAGTCTTCGACGGAGTCGCTGACCTAAAGTGCATGCATTAATATTTTGTTGGATCACTTTCTTACCACTGACCATGTGGAATCCCTCAGAACGGATATCGCCATGGGTAAGATAGCGACCTTGATGCCGAACTCTTTCATGGCAATGACAAATGATGAGAGTAGTGACGTGGTGATCCTTTGGTAGTAGGATTGGATGCCATTGGTCGAATGAAATTTGACCATTCTTTAGTCTTCCTCCAACTCTGATAATCCCGTCGTCATCCAAGATTGGAGCCAATTTGTAGATAGGATTGGAATCTGGAACAGGAGTTTTATGTTTGAGATGATGAAGGACCTCTAGGAATATATTTCATTGTGCTTCTTGCAGAAGAAGCTTAGTAGCAGTCTCTGATATTATGGAGAAAATGAGTGGATGTTGGATCGCACGAGAAAAGGCTTTGACAGCCTCAAGAGTCTTGGAGGCTGCATTGACGAGTCATCACCACCTGGAGAATCTTGGAATGAGTGCTGATATAAGAGAATCTGTGTTAGTATGCTGAGCATTGGTAGCCAGGACTTGGACTACAGTCTTTGCTTCAGGTAGTTCCTCTGGAGGAAGGGGTTCATAGACAAGGTCTGTGGATTCCTCTTTGGCATAAAGAAATGCAGGTCCTTTGAGCCAAGAAGTACGAACGAGTTTGTGTGGTGTTTGAGGACTAGTAGCACAGTCTGCCAGGTTAGCTGATGTGTCAATGAAGGACCAATCAGTTGGCTTGGAAAGCTTTCTAATGACATTAACTCTATTCCCAACATATCATGCAAATCTTCTTTCCTCATTATTTATGTAACCTAGAACCACTTTGCTGTCACTGTAGAATTTGATCTTGTCTGGCTTTTTTACCATTTCTGAGACATTGGTTATTGCAGACTGGACAGCATTCACAGCAGCAAAGATTTCCATCCTTGGAATAGTTGTAGCTTCTTTGGGAGGCAACTTGCTTTCACCCATGACAAAGGTGACGCTTATTTCTCCATGGATATTGACTGAACGGAGGTACATGACATGACCAATGGCATTCTGAGATGCATCACGGAAAACATTCATAGAGGAGAAAATGATAGTGCCAAAACGTTTAGGTGCATATGGACGTGGAATTTCAATGAGGTGGAGCTGATCCAAACTCGCTTTCCACCGGTACCATTCAGCTAAATATTCTGGAGGAAGTGGGTCATCCCAACCTAGTTTTTGAGCTTTCCCTGCATTGACAGCATCCTTGGTGGGAAATGCTTTGCATTGAAGAAGCCGTCCTCCAAGGATCACTGGTGTGTCACAACCAAATACATCGTATATTGTGTTGACAACTCTCAAGACTCCATGTTGGGTGAAGGGATGTTCTGGAATTCTAATTCTATTTACAAACATGTCTCTGTTGATATCCCAAGCGATACCTAGTGTTCGTTGAATTGCTGCTTCTTCAAAGTTCAGGTCAACGAGGTCTGATGCTCTCTCAGATTCTGGGAAGGCTTTAAGGACATTTGAATCATTGGAAACTATCTTATGAAGACGAATGTTACATTTGGCCAACAGAATTTTGGCAAATGATAGGACCTCAATAGCTGCTTGTGGCGTGTGGGCAGATCCAAGTCCATCATCGACATAGAAGTGATTTTGAATAAAGTCATGAGTCTCTTGGCTGTAGTGTGACACCCCCATCATTGCAACTCTTTTTAAACCATAGTTGGCCACTGCCGGACTTGGATTATTGCCAAAAATGTGGAGAGTAGCACGATATTCAATGAGAGGCTTGGAAGGATCATTACCTTGGAACCAAAAGAAATGGAGGTAATCACGATGCTCTGGAGCAACTTGAAAGCAGTGAAACATGGACTCAATATCTGCCATGAATGCCACTTCTCCTTCCCTGAATCTTGACAGGACACCACCGAGACTTTTATTCCTGTCTGGACCTTGGAGCAAAACTGAATTAAGGCTAATTCCCATGTACTGCGCAGAGCTGTCAAAAACAAGATGGATTTTTCCCTTCTTGGGATGATGAACAGGGAATACGGGAAGCCACCAGGCTTTTCCATCCTCTGGAGGCGGATCAGACACAGGAACTTGTTCCATGTAGCCATTCTTTATGTTGCTGCCCATAAACTTTAGCGCTTTGTCGAGTTCTTGAGTATTCCTCCTCAAATGATTAAGTGTGTTAAGTGATCTCTTAAGAATGGAACGACGATTATTTGGAAGTATTGGGTGGTCAGATTTAAATGGAAGAGGCATCTGAAGACCCCCTTCCTCAGTAGTCTTAACTCCTTCATCAAGAATCCGGAGAAATTGCTTTTCTTCAAAGGAGAAGTCTAATAGTTCATCGTCTCATTGCTCAACAAAAACATCAGGAAAATCAAGCACATGAGAGAACTGTGGCTTGGCATGAAAATCAGGGTGGCACTTCATAGATGTCCGAAGGGTTCTTTGTTGCTGCTTTCTACCTTGGCAAACAGAACCAATGACTCCCCAACCGAGAGTAGTGCGATGAGCATAAGGTTCCTTTGTGTTGACTTAATCCAAAGGCTTCATAACTGTACCACTGTCTCTTCCATGGAGGAGGAGAACTGGTGTGTCTTGTTGGAATGAAGGAAATCTAGAAGCAAGATGCTCCAAGTGCTTGTGTTGAGAGACAATTTCTGGAGTAGCCACTTCATCTTTAGTATCTGGCATCTCAACTATTTCAAAATGACTTGGCAAGTCATAAGTTCTATTCTCTAATGCTCCCCGAATCTTGAGGCCGATGATTCTCCTTCCATAAGCATCCAAGACCTTGCCAGGGTGCTTGGGATCTGTGATCTTAACCAAAAGAGTTTTTCCAGAGTTTCTTCCATACTTTATATCCCCACAGACTGAGGTGCATAGAGAAGTAGGTATCTTCTCTTCCGTGACATCAGCACTGTTTGCTGACTTGGTTTCCTGAGAACAGTCAGATGCAGAGAAATAACTAACCTTTGTGTTTTTGATTTTTATAGTTTTTTAGGAAGGTAACTGTGGAATAATGTATGATTATGTTTGGAACCACATTTCTTGCATTTTTGGGATGTCACGGTACAGTTAGGTAGCTTATGTTCTCCGAGATAGATGTAACAGATAAGGTTCCCATTAATGCCCTTCTTCTTGTCCTCCAATGACATGCCCTTGAACACTAGGCAGTCTTCTAAAGTGTGAGAGCTAGAGAGGTGAATGAGGCAATTCCTAGGCCCTTCATCATCATCTATGTCTTCAGCCGAAGTCTGCAGAGTTCGTGATACCATTGGCTTGCTATACTTGAAAGAAGAAGTTAGTGAGACAGTAGATATCGATGCCACAGGTAGACTGTGATTATTAATCACATGATCACGTTCTTCTAGGAAGTAGCAGAGGACATGGAATGGTGGATGAGTACCATTGTGTTGATACTGGTATTTGGCAACTCGTTCATTCCACTTGTGAGCCATATCCTTAGGAAGCTTCTTTATGATGATTTGCTGATCTAATGAGAAGTTAAAGGTGGTCAAATCATCAAGATCAGATATCTGGAGAATGAGGCTACAGAGATCAGACAGTTCTCTAACCCTGGTTTGGTTCGTGTGACAGAGCATTGGGAAGTCACTAAGCTGCCTCCTAAGGCTCGATGTGATGAGTGACTAAACCTTTCTTTCAACTTGTCCTCAATTGTTTGAAGACATTTCTCGGCATTGGAACTTCCTGCTAGCTTGAAAGTCTGAATGACCTTCTGTGCTTTCCCTGCATTATGAGCTTCCAGAACATCAATGACATCACCTGCACTAAGCCCTAATTCCATAATCTTCCTTTCCAGACTCATATGCCAAGAATGGAACAGTGATGGATCTCCCCTGAATGGAGCTGCAGGGGCCTTGAAGAGATCTCCATGGAGAAGGTGTCTTGTGGTAGGATTAAATGCTGGTTGAGCAGCAGCAGGCTGAAACTGATATGGGCGACTCTCCACTGTAGTTGACAGCACTGGCAGAACTCCCCACTGTAGTCGCTAGGAGTGGTACAGAACTCCCCACTGTAGTCAACAGGACTGGCAAAGAACTCCCCACTGTATCAAGGGAAGGCATCAAGTTAAACTGAGATGAATACAGAGTTGACTTGGATTGAAAGAAAGTAACAGGTAATGACTGAGAAAAGGACACATAAAGTGGGTGTGAGGTTTGCGGCCGAGAGACAGTGAGCAATTGTGCATATGGAGTCACCACAGGCATTGAGGGCTGGAAAACAGAAGCTTCAGCACTGACCTTAGGCTTGCCACCAGAAAACTTGTAGAACGAGTTTGAACAGGTCTGGGATCCATCTCTCAAAGCTAGAAGCCTAGCTCGCTCCTTCTCTCGTTTCAGTTGCTGGAGACGCCGTGCATCCTCTCTTTCTTTGCATTGAATCTCCTGATTCCTTTTAAACTTTCTCCATTCTTCTTCCTCCTGGCGTGCCTTGATTTCTTCCAGAATTTGTGCCTGTTCATCCTCATAAGCTAGAGTAGCATCCATAGCAGTGAGCTGCTGATCAATCTTAGACTTCCTTGAACGATGTGATGATATGATAGAATGACATGAAGCATGAATCGATTGAGGTTTGCTCAAGGCTATCTTTGCTTGAATTACCCAATGCTGCTCTGAAGTTATCCTCCAAGATAATCCTTTCTTGAGTGATGCCATGTTGTTGAAACTGTGAATAGAGTAGAAAATAACTCTCTGCAGAAATCTACCAATTACCAAGAATGTCACCGAGAAGATGATTTAGGTAATCAGTATCTTCAGGCATATTATCATGTGAGCGAGAAATGGATCTCTGTAGAGCTTCTTCACTGAATTCCCACTGACCTTGGCTTTGTTCCAGTGTTGGTTTTCGTAATCTGGACATGATAGATATTCCTCTCTCAATTCCTACTGTTTCATCCATCAATTTCTCATCATTAATTTGTTTATGTCAAAGCTATCAGGTGCTTTTTCCTGTGAAGCCATCCTGAACTATGAGACAAGTAAGTCTAAGCAATCAATGCAATAGAGCTAGCTAGCTTGACAGACCCCTTCTAAAGGCTATATTTGAATATATATATATATATATATATATATATATATATTGTATTTTTATTATTAGCTATGCTTGAATGGTTTGTTAGCTAACAGTAGAGAAGGAAAGATAACGACCCTTTAACTCTCCAATGCTAGAATAAAGCTAGGACAAAATTCAACAACTTCAAACGTACCAAAGTTGGATAATATCTTGGTCCAGGATAGTCTTTTACTGTCCTGCCCCTTGAGCAGGTGAAGTTTACTCTCCAGGAATAATTTGCAAAACTTGCAAAGGAAAAGCCTTAACAAATAATTATTTCCTGAAGGCTGCAATAAGTATTACAACAATGAAGTTTGAATATAATGAGGACATAAATCAAACTTACTAAAAGACTATGAGGGACCACAAAATTGAATCCCAATGGAACAGAACACAATGGCAGTAAGTTCTTTACTGGAAGTTAGATTATATGTACTGTTAAACATGTGATACATAAAATGAATCAGAATTCCTGGGTGAATCAAATATAATTAAATAGTTCAGGGATGAATCATTATGACAACGCCAGCGTCAGTACAATTATATTGCAGTCAAACCAGTCGTATTTTCCAAAGAAAATAACACAGCTCATTATACCATCTTTTTGGGTTTAGGCTCTGAAATATCATTAGATTCTGGATGAGATCCTACAGATAGCTGTAGTGCGAATGATAAATGTATAATTTACAATTATAGAGCATAATATTTGTTATTACCTCTGCTTAGCTACATATAACTTCAAACATCATTGGTTGACAGTAGTTTTCAGCACTGCACCTTCTTTGTTATCCAACCGATACACACCATTTTCCAAGTTCTAATTGATAATCCAGTAATAAGGATTGTAAGGCCACTATGTCTAGAGTCTGCCCTCTGACAGTGACAATCAATATAGGACAACAAATATACATAAAGCAGACAATCTAAACAATTAATTGTCAATAAACTAACAGAATGCATCTATTGGCAGGAAGATCCTGACTGGAGGAAAGAAACAACCCTGAATGGAAAGAAACTTGAAAAAAGAAAGAAAAAAAAGATTAGACATGGTGAAGGAGGAGATACAACTGTACCCAACCATAAAAACCAAGATAAGAGATTTATGGAGTCATTCTCTCCTCCTTCCTCCCTCCTCGTGAAATGGGATCAGAGATGTGGAATGGGATCAGAGATGTCACCAGCTTCTATTTGGGCTACAGAAAGAGCAGTGTTGGTCATCCCTCTGAAGAGGACCTAATAAGGATACATTATTGCTGTCATTTAAGAATAGGATGATGTATAAAAGTATATAAGAGGTGGATTTAGAGACACTTGGTAAAGATGGAGTTTGAATCTGTAATCTGAACTGTAATTTAATTATTGCTGTAGTAGCCATTGTATAAGTTAGACACCAAGTAATACATGCAATTTAGGGCATGTCTTGTAATGTTTGAAATATTATAATACTTTAGGAGGAAAGTTTTAATGTTGGATGAAGAAAAAGTCAATAAATTAAATAAAGCTATAACATAAAAAGATGCAAGAAATAAGTTTTGGAAGCCAGGAGATTGGACACTAAAAATATATATTTTTGCCTAATCTGGCTTTAAAATAGAAGCCATTTGGCAACACTGATGCGGAAGGTGAATGAGAATCAGGATATTAAACACAAGCAGCCTAGTGCCGATAGCTAGATCTTAGGACTGTGTTCCTAATATTTCTGAATAGGCAGCATAGACAGGGTTCACGCCTTTGTTTCTCTCTTTTCTTTCTTTTCGTATTTTTTAAACTTATTATTAGATATTATTATCATTGGTTTTATTTTGTTTATTCATGGGGAGTCACCCACGCCTGAGGGGGGTCATTCATGCCTAGGCGTCAGTGACCGGGGAGTCGCTCACACCTGGGGAGTCACTCACGCCTCTGTCACTGGAACTACTTGTCCATAAGTCTAATTCTTCCTGGTTGAAAAGTTCTGGGGTGGGGCAGTCTTAAGGAAATATTGTCAGGGTGGAATTTGAACTTGGGTAAAAGGTTACTACCTGGGTAAAAAAAAAGGAAAAAAAAAAAAAAAAAAAAAAAAATTCAAGGGACTCAACACAAAACTAAGTTTAACTTCTGAGCAAGAGTATCGATGATAATGTGAACCATAGAGGTGATTTTTATAACAATAGCTAGCTTAAGGAATTTTGGTTAAAACTTTAGGGTAGAGAAATTTATGATTTGTCTAATGTATTTATATAATTGTAGAGAAAAAGTTTATGCAAGTAACAAGCTTTGCATTAGGGACAAATTTTCTAGATATGTACTGGAGAAAGGATGCATCTTATTTCTTGATCATGAATGATAATGAGTTAGGCATGGAGAAATTAAGGAGAATTCTAAAAGAGAAAGAAAAGAAAATAATAATGATGTGCCATAATGGAATCTATGGCATGCATTTTGGTCATGATAAAAATGAACAATATTTAGAAGGATCCATACACTGCTATGGATATGATGGGAAAGGTCATAATCTGAATAAGGAAATACACTATTGAAATTTCACCTCCTTTGCTTCATGCATCTCTCTATCTAACATGACTCGACTTCTGAAGTGGATATTGAGCATGTGGAAGCTTGCATGGTGGAGCACAAGGCTGACTCAGTAGGAATCATCTAATAAAATGCTTCAGCAAAGATTTCAACATTTCTCTGCTAGAGAGATAGAACATTTCTGCACATGCATATGCTTAAAATTTAAAATGACATGGTGGAATTCTAACAATTTAGCAATTGGTTTCACTTATGTGTGGAACTTCTAATTTCTCCAAGTGAAAGTATTCATTGGTCAAGTAAATCTTGTTTTTAAACATTGCTATATATGGTTGATGCATTTGCTATATTGCTATGACAGAAATGTGTACTGTTAACTGTAATAACCTTCTACCCCAAATACCGACGGTTTGGCGTTAGACTAAAAGTTATACAATCGAACAAACAAGCACACTCATTGTAGAAGGCAATACACAAATCAAAAAGGTGAGATACACGAGTCAGGGTGGGTCACCAGGAAGAGGCATGCGCAGGGGCACTATATAGAAATAACAATGAGCCAGCTAAATATACTACGCATGCTCACAACATGATTACAAAAGTAAATGATTAGTTCAGTTCATGAGTCACAGTTATTACACTCCTCCCCAACTGGATTACAGTTCACGTATACATCCAGTCTACCCATGAATGGTATCCAAAACGATCAGGGGGGTGTATGTTTCGATTTGAGCGTCGGGGTTGTACATTCAATGGTGGTCTATGACGTCTCCTTGAATGCATGGTGGGCTGTGTTGAAACGGACGGAACTCCAATCGTAGAATCGGACGCTGCGACGGTCTCCAGTGTCTCTGGTGATTCCACAGTTAAAAGAGTAGGAAATTCTACCAAGTCATCTTCTGAGTCACTATCAGTTTCACTTGAAGTACGTGAATGGACATGGTCAACGTGTCGTCAAACTATTCTTCCATCCGAAAGTGTGATATGATATGACAGAGGACCTTTAACAGCACAAACCATGCCTGTTAACCACTTCTTTCCCAAGGGAAAATCTCGGACAAAAACTGGATCATTCACAGAAAATTCACGGAGCTTAAAACGAGTGTCGTGGTAAGCTTTCTGTTTCTGTTGCTTCTGCTGGACTGTAGCAGCAATCTCAGGTTTCTGTTGAACAGTTGTAGGCAGTGGGGGCTTCAGCAGATCTAGTTGAGAACGTGGAATGCGTCCTAACAAGAGTTCAGCTGGAGTCATTCCTGTCATGGTATGTGGTGTGAGTCGGTTCCAGAAAAGGAATCTGGATATCCTAGTCTCTAGGGTACCATCAGAAATCTTCTTCATGTGCTCTTTGAACGTCTGTACCGATCTCTCGGCCAATCCATTACTAGCTGGATGATAAGGCGATGACGTCACATGCCTGATTCCATTGTTAACCATAAATGTTTCAAACTCTGAACTGGTGAAAGGTGTACCATTGTCAGTCACGAGAACTTCAGGTAAACCATGTGTGGCGAAAATCCCCCTGAGGTGCTCTATGGTAACAGTAGAAGTGGCGGCTGTGAGAAGCTTCACCTCCAGCCACTTAGAGAAAGCATCAATCACAATTAGAAACATTTTACCCTGAAATGGACCAGCAAAGTCTGCATGTAACCTCTCCCAAGGACGATGTGGAAATTCCCAAGGATGTAAAGGTGCTGGTGCTGGGTTATGTCGCATACGTTGACAAGCATCACATCCCTTGACTTTCTCCTGCAGATCATGGTCAATTCCTGGCCACCAAACGTATGAATGAGCCAATGTCTTCATCCTGGTAGTGCCAGGGTGTCCTTCATGTAGAAGATCCATTACTCTGATCCTTCCCTCTGGCGGAATAATGACCCTGTTGCCTCGAAAAATGCAACCATCAAATAATGAGAGTTCATTCCGGCATTGCCAATAAGAATTTGGTATGTCTTCCGTCACATGATTCCAACCATTCAGAACGAAATTCTTCACTTTGGACAAAATTGTATCTTGGGAGGTCCACTGGCTAATTTGGGTAGCAGTGACAGGAATTGAACTAAGTGTCTCCATTAGTAGAATTGTCTCAGGCGGAACCGGTACCTTAGTAGGTATATCTGGCAAAGGAAGTCGACTGAATAGATCAGCATTCGCATGCTGTATTCCTGACTTGTAGGCGATGGTGTAATCATATCCACCTAGAATCAGTGCCCACCTCTGTATCCTCGCAGATGCCATAGTAGGTGTGGCTCTGGTCTCACCAAAAAGATGTTGTAGTGGTTTGTGGTCAGACAAGATAATGAAGTGTCGACCAAAAAGGTACTGATGAAACCTCTTCACTGCGAAAACAATGGCGAGTCCTTCCTTCTCCAACTGAGAGTACTTCTTCTCAGCTACTGCAAGTGACCTTGAAGCGAAGGCAAAGGGTTTCTCTTGACCATCAGCTTCTCCATGAGAAAGAACTGCTCCAACTCCATAAGGTGAGGCATCGCATGCCACAATAACTTCCTTAGACGGGTCGTAGTGTACAAGTACACAATCTGAAGCAAGTAGCGATTTCACCTTGTCGAACAACTTCTGCTGTACGTCATTCCAGGTCCACTTGGTTTCCTTTTGAAGTAAACTGTACAAGGGAAAAAGAACAGTAGATAAATTTGGCAGAAATTTACCATAATAATTTATAAACCCTAAAAAAGATTTAAGCTGTGACACATCTGTCGGTGTAGGAGCTCTCTGTATGGCATCAGCTTTCTCAGCAGTGGGTTGCAAACCAGCTTCTGAGATCCTGAACCCCAAATATTCCACAGATGGCAGCATGAAAAAACATTTGTCTCGCTTGAGCCTCACCCCGGCTTATTCCAATCGCATCAGGACCGCTTCTAAACTTTGCAAATGTTCCTCTGCGGTTTGACCTGATACAAGGATATCATCAATGTATATGCACACGTTTGATGCCTTGCAGAATGCTTTCCATGATTCGTTGAAACATCGAAGGAGCTGATGACACACCAAATGGCAGTCGGTTTACTTGATAAAGACCTTTATGGGTGTTGATGGTAACACATTTCTTTGTCTCCTCGTCTAGCATGACTTGCTGATAGGCATGTGAGAGGTCCAGCTTGGTGAACATTGTACCCCCAGCAAGCGATGCATGAATGTCCTCAATCCTTGGCAAAGGGTAGGTGTCAACTTTGGTCTCTCGGTTAACTGTAACCTTGTAATCACCACATAGTCTTATTGAACCATCTCCTTTAAGTATAGGCACTACCGGTGTAGCCCACTCGGAGAATTGCACTGGCTCAAGTATGCCCATCTTTACCTGTCGGTCAATCTCGACTTCCACCTTGGCTCGAACAGAAAATGGCACTGGGCGAGCTCTGTAGAACCTTGGCTGTGTGTTGGCGTTCAAATACAACTTGGCAGTGACTCCCTTAATCTTCCCAAGCTCTTGCTTAAAAAGATCTTTGTGTCTGTCTATCATCTTCTCCAAGTCATTTGTTGGGTCGATTTGCAACTGGTGTAACCTTGTCCAATCCAACTTAACATGGCTTAACCAGTCCCGTCCCATGAGACTGGGTCCATTTCCAGCGACAACTAAAAGATTCAAATGTGCCTTTTGGTCCTGGTATGACACATCAACTTCAATAGCTCCATCCACAGGAATCCCCTCCCCCATGTAAGTGCGTAACTTGACATTGGACGGTTTGATAGGTGGGACTTGTGTTCCTGTCCAGGCAGTGTCGCAGGTCTGACGGCTGATGATGGAGAGTGTGGCTCCTGTGTCAACCTCCATTGATAGTAGTGCACCTTGAATCAATAGCTCTACACATAGCGGTTGACTCTCTACTGTGTGACAATTATACATCTGGTATTCGGACGATTGCTCCGATTCTGTAGTCTCCTCCACCTTATGAGTAGGTTTCTTCTCAAACCTTCTTGGTATTTTATTCTGTTTTCTCTCAGAGTGTTGGTATTGTTGATCTTGAGGTGATCTCCTCGGTTGCTTCGAGTCTCTCCTCTTCTGAAAACACACTGCTGAAATATGCCCTTTCTTATGACAGTAGAAACATTCCTCATTGATAAAGGAACAGTTAGCTTGGTTGTGGTTACCACCACAGCGAGAGCAAGACTTGCTTCTCTGGTGTTCTGGATGTGGTTTCGGGTGAGAGTTGTAAATTGGAGATAAGCGTTTGTGATGAACATTGTGGACATCCTTGATACCACTAATGTCTCTAGCTTCTTTCTCAGCAGCTTCCATGGCTAACAATAATTTCAGTGTTCTGTCATAGGTCAGAGCCTCTTCAGACAGTAGTCTCTGTTGCCATTTCACATTAGCTACTCCGCAAACAAGACGGTCTCTCAACATCTCGTTTAACTTATCACCGAACTGGCAGTGCTCAACTAGCTTCTTTAGCTGGGCTACATACTCTGCAATAGATTCGTGAGGGCGTCGTGTAAGGCTGAAGAATTTGCAATGTTGGGCAATCTGATTTGGTACTGGTTGAAAATGTTGAGTTAACTTCTCCACAATAGTGTCAAAGTCCATGGTACTGGGTGCTTCTGGAGTCAAGACATCCTTAATAATTCTGTATGTGGCAGGGCCACACGCACTGATGAGAACAGCACGCATCTTGGCAGGACTGTCTATATCATTAGCAGCGAATACTGTTGAGCTCTCTCAATGTACGAAGTCCAGTCGTCTTTACTGGTGTCAAACTCTCCAAGGTGTCCGTGGCTTGCCATAATCCTCGTCGCCAAAATGTAATAACCTTCTACCCCAAATACCGACGGTTTGGCGTTAGACTAAAAGTTATACAATCGAACAAACAAGCACACTCATTGTAGAAGCCGATACACAAATCAAAAAGGTGAGATACACGAGTCAGGGTGGGTCACCAGTAAGAGGCGTGCGCAGGGGCACTATATAGAAATAACAATGAGCCGGCTAAATATACTACGCATGCTCACAACATGATTACAAGAGTAAATGATTAGTTCAGTTCATGAGTCACAGTTATTACATTAACATTTTACTTCATATAGCATCATGGAAGTAAAAGTAGAACAGGTTAATTATCAGTATAATTGATTTTTCATTTTTTATTTTCAGTCTTTCATGGGTTATCATTCATCATCACAGTAGGAACAAGTTTAAATCAATATCCTCATTATATATTTACAATATTAATCTCCTGCAGCTATTAGTGTGATCATATTTAGTTGCAATTACCCACTTAACTAGTTATGATGCTATTTATACTCCAAGCTATAGCTAAGTTATTCAAAATTACAGAGAAAGTAACTTTCTTGGCAAAAGTATGTCCACTTGACTCTCTCCCTCTCTTAACCCCCCCCCCCCCCATCATCTGTATTTTTTTTTATTGTCTTCCTATTTTTTTAGTTCGGTCTGGCCTTCTTCTGGCATTAAAGTTAAATAAGACCCAAAATAGCACTGTACGACCAAATATTTGTAGGATCAAATAGTGTTGTGATAAATCCTCCGCTTTTCATGATTTCATCGGTGGAGGAGGCTGGTGTCTGCTGCAGGTAAACATTGCGGGGGAACAAATTCCCAAAGAAATTCTTTCCACCGAATGTTTTTCTTTAAAAGGGGGGGGGGGGGGGGGGGGGGGGGAATTATTTCCTGTGACACAGGAAACTGGGACAGCACCTGAAACCCGCAGTCCTGGTGAAAAATTTTACAACCTTGGCTGTAGGTGCTGTTGTTTTAAAATCTCGTTATAAAATCATTTTGGTCCAAAATTAGCTGCTAGGACATTCAGGCGTAGGGGTCTGGCTAAGAATTTCTGAACAGCTCTTTACACTGAACGCTTGCGGTCATTTGCAACCTTATTGCAGCAGTTTGGATTCTTCTTTCCCTACCAGTAGTACTTTATCATATACCCAAATCGGAGGTAAGACTAGTGTTTTATTTGTATTGCGGGGTTGGGGGGGGGGGGGGGGGGGAATTGCTGTGTGGGAGGATTTTTCCTAATGTGATTACAAAATTTCTATATTGTTTGTTATATTATGTTAGGATATATGATGTTGTTTTCCTGATCTTCTTGAATTATATTAGAAATTGTTTACATTCTAGGTTACTCTGCTTAATACAAGTGAACGATTTTTTCCCTCTTTTTGTTGTTTTTTTTAATATCTAAATTAAGCTATTGCATTGCATGGATATTTCACTTGATGTTTCTGGCTATCTACATGAAGTTAAATATTATTTATGCCACCAATGGGACACTGTAAATTGATAAAAGTACAACTTACAATATGGTCTTCCTTTAGTACTATATAGCAGTAATAAATTTAGGCAGAAACCAGGAATCTTTAAATCCTTGGTACACCCTATTTTTCAATTCTTTCCTTAACCAAAGTCAAACTCCATATCACTGTCAATACATTAGAGATCAGCAGTGTGTAAAGCTGATCCTGATGTACCAGAAACAAAAACACCAAGAAGAGAAGGGAAGTGTAAAATTTAAGATATTCTACATTATTTGGACTACAACTATTAGTATTCATAATTCAACTACTGAAAAATTCATGCTTGGTTTCCAGTGTCGATACAGAAAGTAGCAAGAGGGCAGGTACAAATTTCAGGAGGCCTGGGGTGAATTATGTGAACTATTAAATATTACATGGACTATAGATAGCACCCAGTTTGCTATATTATGTTGAACAAGAAATTTTTAAAAATTTAACAAAATTCTTATTCTCTTTTCCCCTTTCTAATCTTCCATTGCCATCAATTCTTGTGTAACCAGCTTTTTCTATATCCTTTGAAGTTCGAATGCTGAGGTTTCCATTCCTTGAAAATGAAAATGCTATATTTTGCCTCACAGTTATGCTTGACCCTTCAGCTGCACTGGTAAAGTTATCTTTGTCTGATTCAGTAGTGATGATAAGAATTGCGGCTGTTTTGGAATTCAATTCGTTACCTGCTTTTATGATTTTGGGGATTTTCTCAGATTGTTCTCATTTTTGGCCACCCTCCTGTAGTATCTTATGTGATATCTTAATACTGACTTTATTGATAGCCAGTTAATAAATGCACACGCTTAATACTCACTTATAAAAGTTAACAGAACCTTTCATTGCAAGACGACAACAACAAGTATTGCAGATGGATGAAGTGCAAGAACACGTGGAAGAACAAAGACAAAGACAATTGCAATGTTTTATATACATACAATATACTGGTAATGAATGCATAATCAATGACGTCATTAAGCATCATCCTTGAGTGGTATAATCATTATACTGGAGTGGTATAGTTTACCACACCTACTTTCCTGGATCCATTACTGGATCCATTACTGGTAGTAGTAATTCTGTGGAGAAATAACTAGAATTTGGCTGAAGGTGGACAAAGCCAGACAATCCATACATAAATTCAATTGATTTAAGTACACCTTTGCTGGGATATGGCATAAAATTATGGAAAAGTTATTATGGTTGCAAGCACACTGAGAAGGTGTTCTTTTCTTGTTTCTCTGTCACCATGAAGGTAAACAATTTTCTTGGGTTAGTTCAAGGAAAATGGTAGACTTTACCTAACCCTATTGTTTGCCTAACTGTAGTGATTGTGTTGACCTAAGCCTTAGATATTGCTCTTGCCCTGATACTAATTTTATTTTTTTATTTATTATTTTTTTTTTTTTTTGTGTTTGCCTATACTTGAGGTCAATGTATAATATAGTTATCCAATAGCTTTTTACATATAATAATGTATTCTTGATTGAGACTGGTGAAGACATTCTTGAGTTTTTACATTTTTTTTTTTTTTTTTTTTTTTTTTTTTTTTTTTACAGTTAGCATTAGGTAAAATCATATTAGTCTGGTTATCATCAACACTATACCAAATTCAAGTAATGTCATATATTTTAGGAAATGGTCTCTGAGAATAGTATTAAATCACCTTCATGGAAGTGAATTTCTCCTTTTTTTCCACACAGCAAGTTAAATAATGTAGATTGGAAGGGATCCATGTCCCATGAAGTAATTTATTTTAATGTCTGATAAAATGTGCATCATCGAATTAATACTCCTTTTTCCCCTCTCAGTGATTTTTGGAGATAAAAAATTAACAAGCATTTTACATTAACCTAGAACCATTACTAGTAAAGAGATTTGCTTAAAGAGATTTCCATATAATATCTGCAGAATGAAGATTTCTTGGTTCAAATATTTAGGATTTTAAATAATTATGTATCAATATTAGCTATAGTTAAGTTGAATCAGTTTGAGTAATGTGAGTTGTAATAGGAGCCATCTCAATGTCAAATTATTATTGACAGGAATGTGTCAGGAATGTAATTTCTATATACTTGGGATAAACAATGGTGTGGATCTGCAATGGTATTCATTAATAAATTCTGTAGAATTTTTCTGTTAATTCGATACCTATGGTTAATTATCTACAAAAAGTGACAAGTGGAAGCATCATTATTGGTGTTTGCAAACATGATATAATGTTATAATGCATTCTTGAAAACTACTATAACATGGCTACAAACTGTGTATATAAGAAACAGTAATTATTTTAGCTAGAAATAGAGCAAATAGTCATGTATACCCGTTCCTCTCTCTAATGGGGGTATACTGTTGGTAGATGGACAACAACAACACAGCACCTCTATTTAATAATAGTTTGTGTTATTGGATCCCGCTTTATTATCATTTATTTTTAATAGGAACTGTCACTTTAATCTTATAGGTATTTGTATTCTCTTTAAAAGAAGTAAATATTTTGGTTCAAGGAAAAAGAGGGGGGGAAGGAGGTAAGGGAAGGGGGAGAGAGAGTTGTTCTGCAATAACTAGATAAATCTTGAAAACTTTGGTGACATCATTAAAGCAGGACAATAAGGAAGAGGGAGAGTTTTTAACATTTGTTGGCAACAGTGAGATCTCACTCTTTGATATCCCAGAGCTGCAGGCTACAAATAGGAACAGTGTGCAATTAGCTGTTATCAGAGGAAAAAAATCCTGGTAATCATGGTTAGTGGACTTGTGAGACACCCTGATAATTTAGAGTTGTTCATTTTTGTATGATCTCTGATCACATTGCCACTCTAGAGTGCTGTTTCGTAGCTGGAATCTGCAACAACTTGTGCTTTTGACAGGGTCAGGACCAAAGGGCTCCAGATAGACAGGCAAACAGTTGAAACGAAGAAATAAAGCAGGAGGAAGACAGGCAGGAGGCAACATAACATCAGGAAAAGTGGGGGCAGCTCCTGGTAGAAGCCGACCATAGTCCATCTATGGTTGAGTCACCTAATCCCATTTCCTAGCTGATCATTTAATTACAAAGTTTCAAGAAGGAGAGCACGATTTGGGAGACTTCCATTAAATATTTTAGTTTACTGCAGAGTAAGAAGATATCCTGAGGCAAAGTGGCCTGACTACCTAAGAAACTCCTTGTATGGAGAAGTCATAAGATCTGTCTATAACCTACCAGCAGCCCATCTGATCAATACGAGTGTTAGAAATGTATCAAACCAAGTATTTAATTCAACTAACCCTAATATAGGACTGAGTTCTTACAGACAGAGTTACACTAAGTTGTGATATATCCAAATAGTGATTGAATTTGCAATTCATCCAATTTAAAATTCACCTATTAATTTTTAATTTAATTTTTTTACAATATATTTTTATCCTTGAGAGAGTTTTAGATGTGAATTGTTCTCAAACAGATATTTCAATCATTAACAATTCAACCATTAAGATATATTATTGTTACAGAACTTTTTAAATTACAGGATCCATTCAAATGCAAAACATTAAGTTTAGTTACTTTATGATACACTTTGATAACATATAATCACTTTGTGTGGCCTAGGCAGGCATTCAGATGAGGAAATACAAATGAATGAAGCAGATGTTCATAAATGAAATCACCTAGATATAGGTATAGCTCTATCAAAAGGAAATATTTCCATTGTAAAAGGCATAAAGCTACCTCTGGATATGGCTCAAGTTAGAAAATTACAAAAAAAATTACACAAAACAATAGAAACACTGTCATAATTTATCAGTTTTTTAAGTCATGCATAGGAACATATTGCATGGGTATACATTCATACCACTTGGTCCTGATCCCTACATAATTTTTTTGTGGTCTCTAAGACTCCTTATGGAGTATTTGTAATATTTTTTAATTATTATGTTCCCACAAATGAATAATGTTTTTGAATTACAGAATTATTAATATTTGATCCACCTTGGGCTCAGCACATGAGTATTTCATGTCAGCACATGAATAGCTGCCATTCCAACAATATTAGATGGGATAGTCTTCTAATTTCCTCTAGTTTCCCCGTTTATAAATTAGTATCTAATGATCAGTTATGACAGTCTGTTATAATGTGTTCAAACATTACACAGATCAGTTAATAGTCTTTTTTTTAATATATACATATATATGTACTAACAGCATATACCCAGTGTTGCCCGGCCAATTTCAGCATCAAACATTACAGTCAAAGTTGAGTATACAAACCATATATCAAATCTGTCACTCCAAGGGTTTGTTTGGCCAAAGTACCATTTTTTGTTTTTTTTTTGGGCCTGACACAAAACAGAAGTGTGTGTGGTCATATAAATGTACTTCAAATATTCCTCAGATTATACTGATTCTAAATATATATGGGTTCACTGATTTAACTCCCTACGTTCCAGTGATTTTGCTGAAATACCATTTTTGGCATTAATAGTCTTACACAGAGAAAGGAAGAAGTGTGACCAAGTGGGACACAGCCCATGTTACTCCCAGAGTGAAGTTGTATATTTTTACCAAGATTTAGATCTCAAGCTCCAATGGTTTTTCTGGCAAAAAATACTATTTCTTTTGGCTTTTTCTCATTATCATGGTAACCACTTTGCGAAATTTTTAGCCCATGTTTTAAGTTGGGTCAAAACCTATCGTCATGCCAAGTTTAAGAGAAATCTACCAACCTGTTTGGCTGGAATAATGGTACAAACATACATACAGACAGACAGACAGACAGACAGACAGACAGACAGACAGACAGACAGACAGACAGACAGACAGACAGACAGACAGACAGACAGACAGACAGACAGACAGACAGACAGGCAGACAGACAGACAGACAGACAGACAGACAGACAGACAGACAGACAGACAGACAGACAGACAGACAGACATCTCCTTTTATATATATAATATATATTAAGTTATATTATATTCAATCATTTCAATGTATATTTAAACACTATTTCATTAGGTGTCAACTAATACAAGTACAAATGCTAGCAGTTCTTCAGAAGACTCTGTATGCTCCTCAACACTCCAGTATCCTGCAGCTAGTGGTGTCTGCTCCACTGAGTTTGCTGATCTTCTGATATCTGCCAACTGTGCATTTGACCCTGAGGGGACACTATTGGTGATGAGGAATGAAGAAGCCATGGTTACAGAACTGATAATTGGATTAACAAACAATGGATCAAATGAGGAGTGCAGAAGTAAAGCTATACCATTGTTATGTCTACATCATTTTGGTCTCTGTGGTGAGTCAGGGGTCCTCATCCATCCTACCAGGAGTGAGTGTGAAGAGGTCAGAGATGAAACATGCCAAAGGGAATGGAATATTATTGAAGTACTTGACCTCCCAGACTGTGCTATGTTTCCACATGAAGCTTCATTTTGTCTTCCACTAAATGAGAGTGATTCTATGAATGGAACAGTCAAGGGTATGTTAGCAGAAATGATCTCAATCTGTATACAGATTTTTTACATTTTATTTTAGTTTTTAAACTTAACATGAACCCTTATACTAATAGATGCATGGCATGACATGACATTCAACAGACAGTGATATCACAATCCCCTACAAAATCCTATGAATCAAGTAAAAATATTAAATAGTTATCTGTATTATTATTAGTATTAATCCCTGCTTACTTGCGTAACTATCAGAAAAAATTTTGAACCTTGGGTCCTACAATCACTATTTGAACTACATTCAGCTCTATTGTCCTGTCCCTGTAGGAGTTTTTAAACATGGCAGAAAAAAAGATTAGGATAAAAACAAAACTCTCACTTATGGTTAATTTTGTCTATGAAATCAGTAATGGATCACCACTACCACTGCCCTGTTTTAGAATGGAGGATAGAAATTCTGGGTAAGTGATTTTTTGGTTATTATTTGTTAAGATCTTAATTATATCATTGCTCTATTTCAAAAATGTTAGAATTCATTGTGATACTCGGATATATAGATACAAATGAATTTTTCTGTTCATCGAGGAATTTAATTGAAACTTTGACAGAGATCACTTCCTTTTGTTATCAGGTAAAATTTGCTATATATTTTATATTGATCAACCATAGATAGTTTGTTAGGGTGGGGTGGGAGGTTTAAACCATTTTTATTAAATATATAAGTTTGAATATGTAAAAACAGAAGTTTAAAAGAAATCATTAAAAAAAAATAATAGAACAGGTGACTATATCAGATTTATTTGTGAAAATATAGAAATTGATTGAATCCTTGTAAAAAAATTAGTAAATGACTGCATCCATATTATAATTGAGCTTATTCTGTTAGTTTGACCCTCAACTCCTATAGTTATCCATCTTATGAGACTGAAATTTTAACTAGGACAAGGATTAAGGCTAGGGCAGATGAAAGTTGTTGTTTTGTAATAGAGACATTCCCTCCATTGGTGAGAGAAGCATCCTCCATCATGCTGGGGAAAAAACCTATCAAAGTTTACAAAAGGAGAAAAGTGTTTAATGCTGAATCAGCCTTGCATGCTAAGTGTAAGTTTAATTAAATTCGCTCTAGACAACTTTGACTATGTAAAAAATTGTGCAGCTGCATTGTGGAAGAAATTGAAGATATGGTATTCTCTGCTCTCATCCCCAATTGAGACATCAAAATGAAGGGACCTACATGAGGTAAATAAAAGACCAGAAAGGGAAAATCCCTCAAAATAATGTTTGCTATAATTAAAAATATCCTCCCATTTTAGAAGTTCTTCTATAGGGTATATCCTCCCGTAAGAATGTCATCCCATAAACATCCCTCCATAAGACATGTCCTCCCGTAAGACTATTTTGTAGTCTTGCAATCAATGCTGCCAAAGGCAAAGATTGCATGCTTGTATGTGTAATTCCAAGTTAATCACTTAAATCAGTGAATGACTATAGAGCTGATTAGAATTCTTAAAAGGTCATTCTACTTTGTTTTACATTGAAATAGCCACATTATTTTCATTATTTAATGGATATATCAAATATTGTCATATATCTTAAAGTTAAACTTCATTAGCATACTTATTCCCAATCTGTAATTTTCACAAACAACATATACTATTTTTATAATATTGCATGGCAGTAACAATTATAACACCAGATATTGTCCTCAATGCAAATTATTTTCTTCTTTTCCTTTTTTTTTTTTTTTTTTTTTTTTTTTTTTTTTATTACTAATTGTATTACTTTTATTGTTATTTTTTATGATTGTTGTGTTTATATATAATTATTTTCTTGATTTAAAAAAAAATACATGTAATAGTGAGATTTTGATCAAAACGTGTACATAAAAATTTGTACACAAAATTTGTGTACAAATTTTACGTACCCCAGGAACAAGTAAAAAAATTGCATCAAAAGGTGGCTCACCATGAAGGAAACCTCAAGAAACAAAAAATTGGCATAACTCTTCTCCCCTCTACTTCCTGAGTGATTGCTCCAAGATCTGTTTCCATAGCATGCTTATTTCTTCCTCAAAATTGGCAAACTATATTTCTCATATATTACAAATCTCCCGTATTTGCATATCTGAGCAAGTGTCACAAAAAGAAGGGGAAAAAGGAGAAAATGGGAGGGGCAAAGGCAGAAAATAGGATAAAATGAAAGAAAAGAAGGTAAAAGAGGGAGGGAAAGGGGGAGGGGAAAGGGGAAAAAAGGGGGTGGGGAAGGGAAAGAAAAAACAAACAAACAAACTGGAGACCAGGGATTGAAACTGGGACCTCAGCACTGGAAAATCTGAGGAAGTGTCACAAGAACAACAGCAACAACAGCAATAACAAAAGCTGCAAGATAACTTTAAGACCCTGTGAGCTCATGGAGTTCAGAGGTAAAAATGTGGTGAATTGTTCAAGTGATGTGTTTCCAACTGGAAGATTGCTGGTGCAATTTCCTAACCCCCACCCCAAATTTCTTTTTTCCAATCTTTTTCTCTTCAATTTCCCCCCCCTTTTCTTTATTCTCCCCCCTCCTTTTTCTTCATTTTTTCTCTTTCCTTTTTTCTCTTCCTTCTATTATTTTTCCATTTGTCTTTTTTTCCTTCTATAACTTTATCTCCTGTCTTTTTTCCTGTCCTTTTCTTTTTCTTTTATTTTCCAACTTCTATCTTTTTTCTTACGCTATTTTTCTTCTATCTTTTACCTTGTATCATTTTCCTGCCCTAATTTTTCCTTTTTTTCCTGTTTTTTTTCTTCTTCTATTTTTTTTTTTTAACTTATCTTTTTTCCCCAGCCATAATTTTCTTACATCATTTAACTTCTATATTTTTCCTTCAATAATTTGAAAGCAGAAACTGAGGAAGTAATGTTTTATCTGTCCATATCCCACCCAATACTTGTGGTGGGAGGTGGGAATTTGTAATTTGAAGGAACCATTTATAAAACTATGAAACTTTCAATCAGGGTAAGTAGATATTTCTATTGTGTCAAATTATCCTGACTGAATATGCCATCACTAAATCCTACTCAACTCTCCTTTGAAGGATAATACATTGAGTTGCTAATTTTTATATAAAATTCCACATTGCCCAATGATTTGTTCAGATTCATGAACCCAAAGAATTGTTTAAGTTGTGTTCATTTGGCTCATTTTTGGCATTAAGAGAATGTTTTTCCCATCAGCATCAGATATTTATTATCACAATTAATTTTGAATTCAAAGTTTGATTTTTTTACTGAGGGATCAAGGACTGTCATAACCCTGTAGCCACTGGTAATGAGCCATGAAGGTTAGAAAAAATTTTTTTGTGAAATCAGGTAGTAATACAATTAGTGCAATAGAGTGAACTCTATCATTTCACATATGTTATGTTGATAATTGATTTACTTGCATTCAATAACTCATACCAATATTACACTGTTTTAATATAGTCAGGTGGAGAATTAGAGATAGACCTGTGATTTCTTTTTTTGAAGCTCCACAATTTCAAAAAAAACAAGTGTACATATATTCAAGAATAGAAGGTTAATTTTTTTTTCATTTTTTAGTATGCAAGCTGGGAAGTAATACTTTTAATATTTAAAATACAAAAAAAATGTTTGGTTAATTATATGTAGTCAAGGTCTCTTCAAATTTTACAAAATTTGAACTTGTACTGTTATTATGTTAAATGGTAAGATGGTTGGTTATGTGATCCATGAGACACTGGCATTTGTGAACCTGACCCTTTCCTGTGGACACCTATTCCTAGTATATTAATTCCAATTTTTCATACATAATCTGTAGGGGAATATCAAAATTTCCATAATTCAACTGCGCAAGAACTATTCAACTGTTCTAAAGACTTCTACAGAGAAAATGGATCAAGTGTTTGTGTGCCAAGTTGCCACACCTGGGCAATAGACAGCGAAGATAGAACTGCAGCCCTTAGAGTTACAGCTTTATTATCTGCAGTCGTTGGATTTCTGGTATCTATGGTGGGCATCATTATTTCTTGCCTGAGTTACAAGAGAATGTGAGAAAATTAATATATATATGTGTGTAGGTAGGTAAGTAGGTAGATAGGTTGGTTGGTCGGTCGGTTGGTTGGTCAGTCGGTTGGTCGGTCGGTCGGTCGGTCGGTCGGTCGGTCGGTCGGTCGGTCGGTCGGTCGGTCGGTCGGTCGGTCGGTCGGTCGGCCGGCCGGTCGGTCGGTCGGTCGGTCGGTCGGTCGGTTGGTCGGTCGGTCGGTCGGTCGGTCGGTCGGTCGGTCGGTCGGTAATAGATGGGTGGGTGGGTGAGTGGGTGCATGTGTGCATGCATGTGTGCATGCATTTGTGCATGCATTCATGCATGCATTTGTGCATGTATGCATGCATTCGTGTGTGCATGTGTATGTGTATGTGTATATGTACATGTATATATAATCATAGATATTATGTTATGTATATTTCCTAGAATTCATAGTTTTGTTTAGTGTTGATGTTTGTATTTGATCTGTAATGCACAATTCATAATTATTATCACAGGTTTATTTTCCCGTCAACCTTTATTGTCTACATAATCATTGACTTGCTGGTTCTGGGTAAGTGATATTTTTGGTTACTGATTTATTAAAATCTCAATTATATTATTGCTTTATTCCAAAAATTTTAGAATTCATTCTGATACTCGGATATATAGATACAAATGAACTTTTTTGTTCGTCAAGAAATTTAATTGAAAGTTTGACAGAGATCACTCCCTTTTGTATCATATCAGGTAAAATTTGCCATATATTTTATATTGAATATTTTATCTGCTAATCTGATTAATATGGGTGATTTAGTCAAAATCATTTAATTAAATCGGTTTTATAGTTCCATGAATGGAGGGAAGCCCTGAAGGGTTGACCGAGCATGGTGAGATTTAGGTAAAAATTTGTTTGCAATTTCTGCATACCCCAAGAAAAAATAATAAATCAAGGTAGTAAAAACAAAAAATTTGTCTAGATCTTCTTCTTGGCTTCCTGAGTGAGCCCTCCATGTTTGGTTTCCATAGCATGCTTCTTTCTCCCTCAAAAGCAGCAAATCCCCTCTCTTCCCTCCCCCCACCCCCAACCCCAATTTTTTCCTAATCTTTTTCTCTTCCCATTTCCCGTCTATTTCTTTCTTTTCCTCTTATTTCTATCCTTCTTTTATTCTATCCATTTTTCCCTTATATAAGTCTTTTTTTTTTCCTGTCTTTATTTCCTTCTATTTTTTCAACTTTTCTCATTTTTTTCCTACTATATTTTCCTACTATATTTTTCCTAGTATTTTTAACTCCCTTATTTTCCTTCTGTCATTTTTCTTTTTATTATTTTCCTTTAATTTTTTTTCATTCTTTATTTTTTCTTTCCACATTTTTGATTACATCTCTCTTTCTTTCTATTTTTTTTTCATTTTATCCTTTTTTTTTCCACCTATTTTTTTTTCTTTCTATCCTTTTTTGGGAATTTGTAATTTGAAGAAAACATTTATGTTAAGTTAATTATGAGGAAACAGATAAAACAATGATTTTAAAATGGAAACTGAAGTTGGAATTATTTTCTCTGTCCATGCCCCACCCACTACTTGTGGTGGGTGGTGGGGATTTGTAATTTGAAGTTAAAATTTTTGAAGTTTATTGTGAGGAACTTCCAATCATGGGAAGTATATAATTCTATTCTGTCAAATTATCCTGACTGAATATGCAATCACAAATTTCGACTCACTTTTCCTTAGAAAGCTAATTCATTGAGTTGGTAATTTTTTTTCACAGTCCACAATGCCCAATGGTGCATTTAGATTCATGAAACCAAAGAATAGTTTACCAGTTGTGTTCATTTTGCTTATTTTTTTACATCAAAAACATTTTTCCCAACAGTATTAGACATTTATTATCAAAATTAATATAATTAATTGTGATAATAATTTAATTTTTATTAATTAATTTAATTATTTTTTTTTTTTTTGCTGAGGGAACAAAATCTGACACAACCAAGCCAAGATGTTCACAATTTTTCAATGTGAATCAGATAGCATTGCAATTAGTGCAATAGAGTGAACTTTATCATTCACACAATAAAGCTTTATTACACTTATCAGTTGATGAACTTCAGATTTGTCATCTTAAATAATTTATTTACTTGTATCCAATCACTCATACCAATATTACATTGTTTTAATGTGGTCAGGTGGATGATTAGAGATGGAGCTGTGATTTTTCTTTAAAGGGTAATTGAATTCTTGTTGTCCTTGATGTATAACCTGGTTTTAAAAGAATTTGGTAATTTTTAATCCATCATTCATAAACAAAAATTAGCTTAAAAATTTTACTTCCTGTTGGGCGTAACTATTCATTGATGTCACAAGGGGGACACCTGCAACTAAATCTCAATTTGAGTGATACGCTTCTTCAACAAACTTTAACAATTCCTGGAGCCAAGAGGCCCAATTCTGCAGGTAAGTCCAGGAGTGGCAGCAGCACATTGATACCTTGCAGGATAAAACTGCAGAAGAACTGCGGAGTGGCTAATCTGAAAACCCAGCTCTTTTGAAAGAATAAGTGAAGAGTTCCCTTTGGAGAGTGCAATAATTTCTCATAACTTCAGAGCCTAGAGACACTAATTCCTTTTTAGCTTCATCCAGCTCTGATTCAGGTAGCTAGCTAAGTATGCAATTATTCTTTTTGGTTATAAAATTTATTGCTATTAGCTAACTGCCCTGGGCTATTATCTATGAATGTTATATCCAAGTGTAAAAATAACAATTCCAGTGTTTGCATATAGCTAGCAAGCTAGATATTAAATATCTAGCTCCACACCAGAACTGGTAAGCTAGCTAGCAAGTATTACCATGACAAATCAAAATATCTTTGATCCTTATTTTCTCTAGCTATAGTTATAGCAACTTATTAAATATCTAGCTTCGCACCAAAAGTAACCGAAGATAAAAGTATTTTGCAAATAGCTATATTTTATCATAACGAATCAGAAAGTCATTGATCCTCATTTTTTGTATCTGCATCATGGCTATATGAAACCAAGGAGCATTATCAATAGGATATGAAGGTACGAATAATTATTGCACTCTCCCAAGGACAAATTTCTTCACATATTCCTTCAGATTCCCTTCTTCACAACTCTTTTTCAGTTACTATTGTGCTAGATATCAATGTTCTGCTACCAATCCTGGACTTACTGCATAATCCTGCCTCCTAACTGGAAGAATTATTAAAGTTTGTTAATGTAGCATATCACATACTAAGGATTTTTGATGCACTTGTCTCCCTTGAGACATCATTGAAGAGTCACAACCCCATAGAAAGTTAATTTTTGAAGCTAAGTTTTCTTCATAATTATTGGTCCAAATACTTAAAAAATTTTTTTAATACGAGGTTATGCATCAAGGACAAAAAATTAAGGCAATAAAAAAAATTTTTTTCCAGTTCAGTTACCCTTTAACCATGTGGGTGTGGCAATGGGTGTGGGTTTTTTTTCATGGTCACACCTATGGGAAGTTATTTTGGCTACCAAGCATTAATCAGAAGACTAATCAAGCTGAAATTTGACCCACAGTTTCTCAATACGGAGGTGAACATTATAAAACGTGTGTGTGGCAATGGGTGTAGATAGTCATAGATACATCCATAGGAAGTCATTTTAGCTTCCAAAAGCAAATTCATTTGACCAATCAGGTCAAAATTTGGCATGTGGTCTTCATGTAACCATGAGTGTTATTACCTACCCATGTATGTAGTTATGGGTGTGGTTTGGTAAACAAATATTGGTACTAAAGTAGGAATGCCACCACCCACATTTCATTCAAGCTGCTACAAGCAAATATTGCTTTAGAGTCTTACACTACTTCCCTCTTTCGCTGCACCAATACAATGCAATAAAGCTGTAACAGGACTACTGGTGAGAGTAATAGGATTTTCAAAAATAATAGAGAAAAATAGAGTACAATTAAAATGAACCTAATATATTTATACCAATTAAGAGTTGTGGTCAAATAAAAAAAAATTGGAATTTTATTTAAAGTTGTAACTTTCTTACCCGTGAAAGTCTTTTTGATACCAGATCACTACTTGTTCTATGTGCTATCAGTTGATATGTTGAATATCTCCACAAGAATATTTTGCCAGTCCCTCAGAACCACATTGCTCACTTTTCAGGTTACTTATGGTCCTTAGTAGGGCTTGGCACATTATGCTTCTGGAGATCATGATGAAAGGCTTCATTGAAAAAGAAGAATTAAACAAAAATGAGCCACAGAAACACAAGGTTACTTTAATGCCTTCATAAAATTTCTATCTATAGAAAAAAAAAATTAATATAAAGCCCTGTCCACACTACCTACAGGTTTATACTTCTCTCCAGCTACACCCGGTTTCAAAACATTTTCTTGCGCCACACTAGCATGGTGCTGAACCCATTCCACATCACCTGCATGGAGTGAATAATTGGCTGGTCTGATTGATTGATTTTCATCTATCTCGTATAGAATCATGGTATTTTATTTTCTCATGTGCAACTTTATTTTGTCTTTTCCTCTGCAATGTCATCACAGAAATGGAAAATAGAGAGGAGGGAGACAGCTGTTGTAGCTAAATTTCTAACAGGAACATTAACAATAAAGCCACAGGAATGTTAAATAAATCTGAGCTGCTTGAAGCCTACCCTTCTGAAGGTTTCAAGTGAAAAAGGATGGAACCCATTGTTTTGAAAGCAGGTGTAGTGTGGATGTATGGAACCCATTCCAGATATGGGTAAAACCAGTTTTAGTTTTCAGTGTGGGCTGGGTTTAATATTCTTTCTAAAAAAACAACATTAATTTGGCCTTGATGGCAATGCAGCAGCAAGGAGAGAGTTTCCAGACACAACAGCAGACACATGTCACGTTCAGACAACAAGAGAAATATTAGGGAGCCTCTGTGCCTTCCACTTCTAATTATTTATGAGAATGTTGCCTGATTTCCTTCAGAATTGCATCAAATACCATTCCTTCAGGTTGAGCATACAAGGTCTGTAACCAGCACAGAGGCTGAAACCAGCAAAGGCAGGCTGCCTCTATTTTGCCTGAGACTAAAAAACTTCACACACATTTCAACAAGATAGCCAACTACACAACATGCACTTTTCTCGACTATTGGCCCCTCCATAAATGATCCCCATACATATTGATTGATAGTCAATAGCTTGCTAATAATGACCAATAAGTGCCAAGAACTGCTTTAAATTACAACTCCAACATTGACTTATCTATTGTTACCAACTTTTTAACATGAATTTCTTAAATTCGGAAAAAGGGCTAGAGCAAAACAAAAATAAGAGCAAAATGAGATATAAAAAAAATAAGTAAAAATTTTTTTTTTAATTAATAAAAAAATCTTATTATCTTACTATAATTTGCATTTTGTTCGTCTGTCTATTTGTATGTACATTCTCAATTTCCCCCCAAATTCCAGGACCAATCATCATGAAAATTTCAGTGTTTGCTCACAGGACCACTAGCCCTGTTTAGGGAGAACGTGCACAAAGTTAGGGCTGGGCCATAGTGCAACTAAATAAAATTTCCTATTCATAAGTTACCATAAAGTAGTAATCTCAGTTGTATTCAAAAGGATTTTTCTAGAGTAGGTTGTGTCCAAATCACACAGGAAAATGAAAGAAAAAAAAACAGCAAACAGCTAATTATTAAAGATACATTCATAATGTTTACTTAAGAAATGCCCCACAAATCCCCTACCCCTTATATCAAGCATTAAGGAAATTGATCCATTTTGCAACTACAGAAGGCCAACTGAAACACAGCCCATAGGGTGGATTTTTTGCTAGTAAATAATACATTTGTGAAACTTCAGTGTGGACTTTGAAAGTTGGTCCACCAAAAAAATAGAAGGATGAACTGCATCTGTGGCAGTTTAGAGTTTCATACCTATTTTATGTGCTGCTGCAAATCCAAATATGAACCTTCCAGTACTGAAATACAATTTGATGAACCACTAACAAGATTTATGGAGGAACAGCATCAGCATCAACATTTTTCTCTTCACCACCCCCTCCTCCCACCCCTAACAAACACTTTGCCTCCTTTTTTTCCTTCCAGGTACTGAATATCTCTATAGATCATAACCTTATTGAAGCAAATTCCTCTGCTGGTGACATTTAAATTTTTCTGTCATATGAATTACATAGAAAAGTTATAGTTGGCCTAAAGGTATAAAAAATATAATTGAAAAATAGTAATAAAATATATATCCAGGTAATTAGAAAAAGAATTAATTCTCTGGAGACAATCAATGACATCTGAACATTAGCTATTTTTAATATTTTAGAAATAGATAAGTGATGTCTAGAACAACAGTATATATATTCTAGGAATAGATGTCCACATAAAAATGTTATGTTTGCAAATGCTTTCCCGTGGAACAGTTCTCACACATCAGCTAACCAACCATCTAACCATTTAACATGACAACAATACAAGCTCGAATTTTGAAGGATTAGAACAGACATTGAATACCTGTAATTTATAGGAACATGGTGGACATTAAAAATGAATATTTTGGCAAGAACAGACTAAAAGATATGGTAGGTGATATAATTACTGAAGATGAGGATGCTGACAGATAGTTAATTGACAACATTATGATCATCACAACAAAGTGAAGCTAACATATTAGAACCAAATACAACTATAAACTCACAACACAATTTATTAGATACAAGTGACAAACAATTCTTTGAAATAGAAAGATTATGCAGACATGTGCCTAACTATAGCATCACACAACTGTCACATGATATAGTGCTGATCAGGCAATATTGAAAACTCCCTTCATCTGCACATCATTGAACTCATTGACTTGGATATGTTACCCCTAAGTAAGGATATCTCAACCCTCGGCATGAAAGATATGCAGATGGTACACCACATCATTTACTGCCGAGGAGATTGCATAGCCCATGAGTGCCCAATACAATTTTAAAAAACATGGACCTAACTTTTGAATGTGTTTGACCTTCACCTACCCTCCATACTTAACTCTCTCAATTTTCCCAAATCATGATACCAAAATAATTCCACCATCTACCTCGGCAATTTTCAGTGCAGTGTACATAATCGATTACTTAGCAGTTCCTAATGATCCACCCTCATTAATTAGAAAGAAATGTTACCCAACATTTCTACATCATAAAACCTCCGCCCTTCTCAGCAATTTCAATGCATTGATACTTTCCCCAAGAAATTCCATATCACGATGCTCTCCAAAACAATTTCACTGCAATGAAAGTAACTCCAACAATTCTATATCACAATGCCTCCCCCCATGTTCCACTGCATTCATCAATGAAATGAACATGTTACCCCAGCAAGTTCACATCACAAGCAATCTTCAATCCAGTAACAATGTTACCTCAGCAGTTTATATTACAATGCTCCTCCAACTTCCACAGTTCTCTTTAATGCAACGAACAAAATCTTATCCCAAAAGTTTAACATCAAATTTCCAAGCATGTGCCAAGCTAAGTCAAACAGAATTTATGCTTTGCCATAGCTAAATATATATCCATATAATTACTGTTTTGATACTTTGCCACATATTAACACCTAGCTAAGTATTTACTTGTGTTACTGTATTTATTGAATAAACCAGGGACTAACAAGAAGCTAATTTTCAAACATCAGTCCTTTCAGAGTTCCTATTTCTTTGCAATAGGCAAGAGATGACAGTCCAGCTACATTCCGTGTGGTCTGAAGAATGCCTGTACCTTCCTTATGAACTACCAGCTAAATCCTGATTCCTTCATTGCAAACTTCAATAGTAACATAGGAAGGACAATACTTCAGGCGGAGTTGTATGGTATCTGAAATATAAGAAATGCGTGAATATTGAGATTTTTATAGTGATTTTTCTACCGACAAAGTGAATATGAACGGACTTTAGTTCAATAAGTCATACAAGAAGTGACTAATATAGCTCAATATATTAAATATAATCCCCTATAATTTTAAATAGATTAATTGACCAAGCAAATTAATAATTTGAAATTAAGTGTTTGTTTCATCAAATTAATAATCTATTATTTTAATTAATTGTTATATAAATCAGTGGGCCTGCTGCAACTTTGCTGCATGGTATTGGTGCAACAATTTCATGTGACAATGATGTCATTACCTTCCTGTGTTTGTTGTTATAGATGCGGTTTGGCCAACGAACATTAGCATATAAGTATGAATGCCAATACCGACATATTTCATTCAAGCTGCTTTAGGTACTTATACAACAACATTAACTACAGGTGTGTGACAATGGGTGAAGTTTTGTCATGGCCACACCCACAAAGTTATTTTCACTAACAAGAACCAATCACACTGAAACTTGGTATGTGGTCTCCAAAATTCTTGTTAGTGAAAATAACTTTGTGGGTGCGGCCATGACAAAACTTCACCCATTGTCACACACCTGTAGTTAATATTGTTCACCTGAGTACTTGCAGATCACATGCCAAATTTCAATCTGATTGTTTCTATAGTGAGCTTTTGGCAGCCATACTACTTCCTATGAGTGTGTCTATGACAAAACCATGCTGATTACCACATCCACATGTGGTTAATAACACTTACCTGGTTAATAACACTTACCTAGTTACTTAGAGAACACATACCAAATTTCAGCTAAGATTTATTGGTCCTTTAATTAGCTTTTAACAGCCCAAATAACTTGTGTGGGTGGGCATATGATAAAACCACACCCATAGCCACACACATGTGCTTATTAATTAATGCTCATCCATGTCAAATTTCAGCCTGATTGATCCTTTAGTGATACCACACATACTGCCACACCCACACACATGCAGTTAATAACTCTCATCTGGTTACTTGGAGACTACGTACTAAATTTCAGCCTGATTGGTCCAGTTCTTTGGCAGTGATACAACTCACAAACACAAATACACACACACATACATATACGGAGCTCTTATTTATAAGTAGATAGATTAGATAAAATTATTGTGATATTAACTTTCTTCTACATGAACAATGTGGATGGAAAAGAAGACTGAAATCTCCATCAGTTAATCTGAAAAGAAAAGAGAAAACCTCCAGGCTTAATATTTCTTTTCGATCACAATTATTATTTGTTTTTGTTTTTATGTTTGATTACATCTACAGGTATATTAACCGCATACATAATACTCCAAATAATAACATGGTGGATATTCCATATAAGTGCTCTATTTTGGAAACTTGTATTCCCCCTCCATGCTCAAAGCATGCTTGGCAAGATTAAGTACATTCACATCACGTGTGTGGTCATTGGAGTTGTATTTCCACTCGTCCCAATAATATCTTCCATGGCCAATTTTGCAATGGATTCTTCAAATATATTTGGAAACTCCTCCAATCCTCATACTAGGAGTGACTTGTTTATTTCTGGAGGACTGGGGTTTGGGCCTCCTAGATTCCCAACCATTTCGTGTATCATTTCAGATCCAGATGTAATCTTCTACTCCTTAATCGTTCCTCTTGATATTATGTTGGCATGTGGATGCACTATGCTCATTATCATCTTCTTGTCCATATACAAGGTAGGTGTATGCTTCAGATGGTATTTGCTAAATTCATCAATTATTACCATGGATACTAAAACTATATTTCTTGTAACTATTTAAATAGAAAATATCTGTTTTGTTTGGAAATATAAGAACATTATCAATTGTATCTTTTCTATATCTAAAAATATTCCATTCATAAATCTTTAAGGCCATGGAATTATATAAAATATGATGCAAAACCCAGTAAGTCTCTTAGTTACTTAAACTAGCATGCAATTGTGGCTTTCTCCCACATTGCTTGCTAGGCCTACCTTTGGTTGGCTATGATCATAAAATTGTTGGTTACTTAGCTTTATATTTATTGAGATTGTTATTGCCTTTGAAGTTGATTCTTTGATATTGGCTGTATTATATGGGAAATAATGTTGTTGATTTTAAATATATTCTGGTTAACATCTTGAAGGAGGTTTTGCATTACTTGAATATATCATTTACAGGAATGCAGGTATTATTGTTGGGATTACCTCATTGGTGTACATGGATAGTAGGAGATCATGTTTAATTGGTGGACTTGATTTATTGGAGGGTATATTAAGCAGTAGTTTTTCTTCTATACATTCACAAGTTAGATGGTATGTCATTTCTATAATGCAATTATAATGTTAAAGGGTGACATGGCTTACATGAAATGCATGCCTGTTTGAGATTACGTGTTATTCAACATGTGTTTCAAGGGTGCATGTTTGACAGGAATGATTGTAATAAGTGTTCTTGAAAGACATTTATCTTGAAGTCATGTTCTATGTGAGTGTATGTCTCATGGAAGATCAAAATTTGTTAGAAATGCGATAGGAGAACTTGTGGTGTTTCATTGATTAGCCTGTGCGTTTGCTTATTGGACATTGCTTTAAGTCATTGAGTATGATTTACTTTCTATTTTGGTGTTTTGACTTAGATGTTTTCTTGCCTAATGATGATCTTGTTTTTCTCGGTATTTGTGATTATTTTTTATTGTGCTTTTTAATCCAGTATAATATTATTTTTTATTTGTCTTGTATATCTTATCTAGTAAATTTTCTTGGTTAAGAGTCAACCCTGAACTTATCATTTGTTACTGTTGTAAACTGCTGTGTTTTGGTAACCTGGTTGCTGTTTCATATCATACACTAAGGTCTCTTTCACTAATCACTTCAAAGCATAACATACGCACACCCGGAAGTACATATAGGTGACTTCAACAGCCACCACTCAAAAGGGGTATAGTAACTCTGTTGAGGTTAGAGAACAACTTATGAACTGGTCTTCGTCTAGTGATCGCTACCTTTATTTCGATGCCAAACAGCCAGGAACTTTCCTCTCTGCTCGATGGGGGATAGTGTCAAATCCTGACCTGTGTTTTGTGTTAAGAGACTGCCAAGGACAGCCACTCCAAGTTTCATGCAAAACCTTGTCCCAGTTTCCACAGGGTCAGCATAAACCAATATTAATTAACATCAGCATAGAAATTCCACTAATCACTTCAAAGCGTAAATCATGCTGGAACTTCAGGAAAGCTGACTGGGAAAAATATACAACCAAAGTAGAAACAAAGATCTCGGACGTGGATCCTGTATCAAAGAGCTATACTGGCTTCTGCAAAATCCTCAAGGATGCAGCAAGACACCACATCCTTATAGGATTTCGTGAATCCTACATGCCATGCTGGAATCCTGACAAAGAATCCCACCTCAAGGAATATGAATCTACTGGCTCGTATCAACAAGTATCCTGGACTCCTTAGATACAGCAAGAAGACAACAGTGCTGGACTTCACCCACTCAAGCAGAAAAGCTTGGCACCTACTGCGTCACATTGGTGCAGCAGCTCCTGTCCAACACACAGCCCCTAAGGTAACTCCAAATGCCATTGCTATGAGACTACTCAGTGCCTCTAAAGCTAAACCAACCAAGAAGGTCTGCCAAAAAGTGAGAAGTGAATTAGCAAAAACCATATTGGCTTCTCCACCAGAAAGTCCTATCTCTGTTCCTTATCTTGTGACTGATATCGATCTGGCTTGGAAAATAACTAAGGCTGGTAAGGCAGCAGGTGTTGATGGGATTTTCCCTGAACTCCTGAAGAACCTAGGCCCTCTTGCTAGAACCTGGCTGGCATCTATGTTTACATATTGCCACTCTACTGGAGTCAATTCCATCAATTTGGAGAAAAGCAAAAATCATTGCAATCCTGAAACCAGGGAAGCCTGCTGACAGACCAGAAAGTTATCATCTCATCTCACTTCTGTGTACAACATAAAACCTGTTTGAAAGACTACTTCTCACCAGAATAAGCCCATTGGTAGAATCAACACTACCGGCTAAACAAGCTGGTTTTCTACCAGGAAGGAGTTGCACAGATCAGGTCCTTGTTCTGACAACCAACATTGAAGCTGGTTTCCAGCGATGCCTAAAGACTGGTGTAGCATTAGTGGACCATTTGGAGACATGACCTGTTGTTGAAAATAGCCAGAATTGTCAAGTGCCGCTCTACAATGGGCTTACTCTCTTCTATTCACAACAACAGAAGATTTAGAGTCTGTCTGTGTGATCAGAGTAGTTGTGTCAGAACCCTAAACAACGGCCTCCTGCAAGGATCCATCTTGGCCCCAACACTTTTCAACATATATGTCAGTAATATGCCAACTACCATTTCAAATAAGTTTGCCTATGCAGACGACCTAGCCTTGGCAACACAAGGCACTGATCTGATTGACATATCCAGCACACTCTCAAAAGATCTCGAAGTCATGGCTATCTTTTTCTCATATTGGTGTCTTCGCCTAAACCCAGCAAAAACAACAGTCACTGCATTCCACCATAACAACCACATGGCTGATGCATGCCTTAATGTAACTGCACTGGGGATACCAGTCAGGAATGAGGATTACCCGGTATACCTAGGAGTTAGTCTGGACCGGTCTCACATACCAACAGCACATAGCCCAATTGGCTAATAAGGCCAAGTCCAGAATTAATATCATTAACAAACTAGCAGGTACAAGCTGGGGATCCAAGGTGACAACACTCCATACCACCTCATTGGCCCTTGTGTACTTTGCAGCAGAGTATTGCTCTCCCACATGGTCTCAAATCTCCCATATGAAGAAAATTGACTTGATCCTAAATGCAACCATGAGAACCATCATTGGAAATCTTTGACCAATTCCACTTCCATAGTTGCCAGTGCTCTCTAATATAATTTCAACCTCCATACATAGGCAAAATTGTGCCCTCAGACAATGGCTCCAGTGTGTGAACAACCACAATCTCCCAATCAACAAGGACTTCCCTTACATACCTAAGACATGCTTAAATTCACATAAGCCTATATGGATAGTTGGAAAGACCCTACAAGAGGAAAATTTAGATGTGAATTCCACATGGCACAAGCCTGGGAAAATGCCACCATTCCCAACAAGTACCTTATAGAGGATCTATGTGAAGAAATACCAGGATTCCAACTATATAGGAGAAAATGGACTGCCCTTAACAGGATCGGACTTCCTTTGCCAGAATATCCTTTGCAAGAATATCGAACCACCTGTTCAAGTGGATACAGAAAGCTAGTCCATCATGAGACTTTAGCCATCTAGACCAGACTGTTGATCACATCATCAATGACTGCCCAATTCGAAAATTCAAAGACAATGGGCTCAAGAGCATCCATGCACTGACGAAAGAGGCAGAGAACTGGTTAGATAACCTGGATCCTCAGTACAAAAAGAAGAAGAAGAAAGAAGAAGAAGAAAGAAGAAATTGTGACTGCTGTGTTTTGGTAACCTGGTTGCTGTTTTTATGTCATGCTCTAAGGTCCTCTTTTGGGCTTCCTTTGGTTACTCCATTCTTTCAACACTGTTCCTCCTGTGAAATCCTTGATAATTATTATTTTGGTTGTACAGGAACTTAATTTGGTTGTACAGTAACTTAATTTGGTTGTACAGGAATAGTGGTGAGTGGAATTTTTTTTCTTTTGGTGGAAGGGGATGTTGGTAAGTGATAGCACAGAATTCTGTAACTCCAGCTGCTCTCCTAAAGCAGCAATCCCTTGCAGCAATAGGATTTCATGGAACACTATTTCTGAGTTCAACTTTTTTTTTAAATTTTTGATACGGTTCTATCTTGTCAATTTGGAGGGCAATGTTGTAATCATTAACATTTCTTGAATGTGGTATCATGTGAAAGTTTATGCATTCCCTTTGATAAAAAATAAATTGGGGGACTTGGAAGAGCCTTTTTTGGGTTTCTTTTTGTTACTCCACCTGAACAATGGGATATGGAGAAATGGGACATAGCCCAGGTTACTTTCACTTACCTGAATGTCATATCTGCCAATTTTCAATCAAATCCTTGCAGCCATTTGGTAGGTTGTCCTACACATATAAATAAAAACCACTAGATCTATTAGTATAAGGTATGAATTTTTGGCTGCCCACAAGGGCAAATATTATATTATCAAGCATCACCCATGGAGTAAATACTTTCTCTTAAAAATAGTTTACTGGATGTGTATACAATTTTGACAATCAATGGTTTATAGTGTAGAGTTAACTGGATCTGTAATAATGTTATTTTATTGTTCTATTTATAGCATAATATCAAGGTTAATAAATCAAGTAAACCATTCCAGTTTGGGACAGCCCAGAAGGAACTTCTTGTTGTGTTATGCTATTATGTGGTGCTGTCTGTTGTAGATTTAACATCATATACAAATATAGCTAGGAATGGTCCAGTTTTGAGGGAAAGTGTCCAAAGGTACTTCTTCTGTGAACAGACTGGACGTGATTCTAGCAAACCATGCAATCGTTCTGAATTTGAAAATATGACTAATGCTGCAGAGACAACTCTGTCATACATTTTGCTAATAGCCATTTTTCCAGTGGTGAACCTGTTGTATATTGTGAATATTCAGGAACTAAAGGAACTGTGTAAAAAATATTTCACAGTAAAGAAAACTTCTCAGTTCTAGCAATCCAATTGCAGTAAACACTATGACTTTGACTCAGTCAAAAAAAAGTACAATTAGACTAAATATTTTTGTTTGTGAATCTAATTGATATAATTATGATACTATTTCATATACTATTTTATGTGCTATTTTATATACTATTTTTATGTGCTATTTTATGTGCTATTTTATTTTATTTTTTTATGCACTATTTTATATAATATTTTATTCGCCATTTTCATATACTATTTTATGTGCTATTTTATGTGCTATTTTATGTGCTATTTTATGTTCTATTTTATGTGCTATTTTATGTGCTATTTTATGTGCTATTTTATGTGCTATTTTATGTGCTATTTTATGTGCTATTTTATGTGCTATTTTTGTGTTATTTATACATTGTGTTAATGCATAAATTATGGATATCTGAAATAACAACAAAAAATTTTTTTTGTTGATATCATTTTTTTATCCTTGATGCATAATGCAGTATAAAATTTTTTAAAGTTTTTGATCTAATATTCATGAAAAAAATTAGCATACAAAATTACTTCCTGTAGGAGTGTAATTTTCTGGATGACAATTTGCTACTGCACAATTCCTAGAGAAAAGCTGATTACTGGTGAATCTGAAGAAATAAGTGAAGAGGTTCCTTTGTAGAGTGAAACGCTTCTTCATAACTTCAGAGTCATGTTATACAGATTCCTTTTCAGCTTGTCTCAATTCAGCCTGAGTTAAGCACAAACAGGTGAATCAAGATTCATTGATTCTTAATTTAAAAATTTTGCTATAATCTAAATATGGCAGCTGGCTAGCTGGCTAGCTGGCTTTGTCCACTTTTGGTGTGGATCTAGATAATTCCTTGCTAGCTATATAGTTAAGTGTGTAACATTTCTTTTTCACTTGGTTATAAGATTTATAGCTAGTATATTAATGGCTTCCATTATTAGGGCAATTACTAGCTAGCTATAGATGCTATAATAGAGTGGGAAAAGAACAATTACACAATTAGATAGTAGTCTTGTATGTAAGCTCGAAAATAAGACAATGAGTTATCTATAGTATAAAATTTAAATTAAAAAAAAAAAAAAAAAAAAAAAAAAAAAAAAAAAAAAAACTTTTGTGTCAACTAATGGCAATGAAAAGCTAATAAGAAACTATTTTTGGTTAGTTGTGTTTCATTTTATGCTGATATTTCTCTACTAGTTGAGTTCAATCACTCTTGCTACTCTTCAAACATCAGCAGCATGTCACAAAAAAATGATATAAAAAATGGATAGAGATTAATCATTACCTAAATGATTTGAAAGGAGTTATAATTTTCTCATTAAACTGATTCAGTTTAGATTACATGCTATTTTAGTTATTCTAAACTGAAAAAGGAAGAGGGGATCAATAAAAAAAAATGTGAGAGGGAAAAGTGAAGGAAGGGAGAAAAGGTGAAAATGGGTGAAAGGGGGAAAGTACAAAAAATTGAAAAGAAAAAAATATATATATTTTAGGAAGCATTGAAACCAGGATCTTGGAATCATAAGCTAAGTTTTAACCACTGAGATAGTGAGTGCTCCCTGGCTCCTGTCCTCTGTTACTCAGGCAACCAGAGCAGCTGACAGGATCCCTGACACATAAGTTAGGTCTCACTATCCAACTTCATATCAAGGTTACCACACCACCCCTCTATTAGTGACTGGTTCATAAAGTGAGTCCTCAGGAAAGATAAGTATCATAAATTGATCCAGTGAACTGCTGGTATCAGGCAATAGATTCTTTTACAATATTTGCACAACAGCTATACACAATGGTACATTCTTTGGTAGTTAGTGAAGAACTTAATTATATTCAGTTATCTCAGTCTTTTATACTTTATAGTTTGTGGTTACTTCCTGGGCCTCTGCTCCCAGGGGCCAGCTGATTCCTACTCATGTGAGTTCTCATAATAGTCTTTATCCAGTATCTTTTGGTACCCACATTCTATTAACTACAGAATTCCCATAACTCCTGTCTTTATCCAGCCTCTCTTGGTTGCCCACATTTGTATTAGTTCAGGATTGATCCTCCTCCTGTGGCTCTGACAGACATATTTGTAAATACAAAATTATGGACAAATAGAATGAAATATTGAAATTCCAAATAATTTTTTTTTTTTTTTTTTTTTTTTTTTTTTTTTTTTTTTTGATAGATCATTCTTGGTATGCTCACCTTGATAAAATAATCTAATAAAAATTATGGTGTAGGCTCAAGAACATACTGACACATGAGAGACAAAATAAAATTGTATAGTAAGACATTGTGGGAGGGGGCAGCAGGCCCCCTCCTGTTCAACTATTGGGGAAAGTCCCACACTCCATACTCCAGTGGGACTGGATGGAACTGTAGAGGAATTAGAGTTAATTGGCTCTGAAATTATAATAGAATAGTTCACTCCCTAACCGATAAATTCACTTTTTCTGTCAAATTCATGTATTATACACAATATACATTGTGAACTTATTTAAATTATAAGTTCACAACATGAATCTGAATGTTACATTTGTTACCAGCATATCTTTTTATTATTATCTCTATAATGGGCAAAATATGACAATTTCTTATTTATGGTGGCCATTTTGAATTTTTGCCACTGCTTATGAATAAAAAAATTTTTTGGTAACAGCTTTTTTGTGTTCATTGTAAACTTAGGAAGTGTAAAATTACCAGTTTCCAGATTCTATATGAAAAGTTGACCAAATTACCCAATGGCATACACAGTGAGTCCTGATAAAAGAAAAAACTGACCTTTCATGGCATATACTATATCCAAAAACTGTAAGGTAGAGCTATTCTCATTCTTTTTTGACTTGTCCATGTTTCAAAACTGTTTTTCACCTTTAGTTGAAAAGGTGTCACTCTGAGAAACTCAGAGGAGCCCACCTGCAGTCTGGATGTGCTGAAAATATTCTGTATTCCTATTTCAAATGCAAAAGTTGCACATAAGGCAAATATTGAAGCTGTGAATTGAAGGGAAAGTTGTAATATTTCTAATATCAAGTGCAGGCATAAATTTGTGAGGAGTTGAGAGATTTCAAATTTAGCTAGTCAAATCCACCCTTTGCAGTAAAGTAAGAAGAGAGAGCAGAGGGTGGGGGGAAAAAAGGGGGAAAAAAGGGTAACCACCAACAAATTCTGCTATCCCCAGGTGGTCACCCATCCAAGTACTGAGCAGGCTTAACAGTGCTTATTTCAACAAAAAAGAGAGTTTTGCCCCAAAATTGTATGCAGATTTGAGCAACTGTGAGGTGGTCACCAATCCAAGTACTGAAGAGGCCTATGGAACATGAAATGCACAGGCAAGTCACCAGACCCACTTTATTTGTGTGCTGGTGATGCAATATATCCAGTGCTGTGAATAAAGGGGTTTGGGACCGAGACTAGTATAACCCAGCCTATATCCAACTGTGGAAGTAGTCCAACTCCCATTTTTACACCTTTAGCCTCACAAACTGACAAGAAGTGGTTTGAATTGAAATAACCACACTGAGTATAGAGTATCCATTCAAATGTTATTCAAAGCATCTTCATTTACAGAAGCTTTATTGAAAAACTCAATACTCAAAACCTGTGTTTTCAGATGGATTCAGCTAAAAGTACTACTTTTATCACTTCCTATTTTTACTACAAAATCAAAAACACAGATAATATTTAGCATTCAAACCACATTTTACAAATTTATTTAAATCCTGCATTTGACTATCCTTTTGCAAAAACCACACTAAAAATGCATTTAGAATCCACAGTTGCTCAAATCTGCACACAATTTTGGAGTAAATTTTGAGGTGACTTCACTTAAAACTACTTACTGAAATTAAACACTGTTAGGCCTGCTCAGGGGGCTGCTCAGTACTTGGATGGGTAACCACCTCACAGTTGTTCAAATCTGCAGACAATTTTGGGGTTAAAATCTCTTTTTTTTTGTTCCTTACTGAAGTTAAGCACTGTTAAGGCCCATTCAAAATATGAAGCAAGGCAATCCGTTGGATGTGTTGCGTAGCTCCAATCCTTGTGACGTTATTATGAATAGATTACGGAGGACTACTACTACCGTGCTTACTTTATAAACTGTTCTGAACAGATCAACGCGCAAGAGTTGATTATATTCAACTCTTGCGTAGGTTAGATCCGTTGTTGTACGTGTGAGTGACTCCAGGTTTAATGACTCCCCAGTCACTCACGCCTAGACGGCAGTGACTCCCGGGAAGTCACGCCTAGGTGTGAGTGACCCTGGTCACTCATGCCTAGGTATCAGTGACTCCTGGAGTCACTGGTGCCTAGGCATAAGTGACTCCCCTAGGCACCAGAGACTCCCAGAATTCACAGGTGCCTTGGTGTGAGTGACTTCTATTGCTCTCCTTGACTGAATATATCAGAGCTCATACACTGATAGCTACAATTCCTATAGGATCTCCTCTCATCATCTTGTAGCTTTTATCAGACTTTTAATTTATCAGTTATAGTTTTGTATCAAGATTTTAATGATATGGTAACAACTTGACAATTGGAGTGACACTGGTGGAATTCCTCCTGGCTACACCTCTTTCCATTGCTGCATACAGCGATAAAGTGCCAAAAAAGATATTCTGAATAAAGCTTGGACTTAACAAGTTAGATCTGCAAACACATTTAAATATATATTTTGGTCTGTGAGTATGTGTGTGTAGGCATCACCGGAAGTAGTTATGGAGGCCTGCCTAAAGGGCCAACCATGCTGAAATTTTAGTGGCTTCTACAACGTTTTATGCTGAAATTGGCCAGGCAACACTGGGTATTTGCTGCTAGTAAATATATATATATATATATATATATATATATTTATTTATTTATTTTTATTCTATTTGTTTATTTAAAATAATAAATAGATAAATGGAAAAGAAATCATACAATATATACACACACACGCATGCACACACACACACACACACACACACACAAACACACACACACACACACACACACACACACACACGCATGCACACACACACACACACACACACACACAAACACACACACACACACACACACACACACACACACACACACACACACACACACACACACACACACACACACACACACACACACACACACACACACACACACACACACACACACACACACACACACACACACACACAATAGATAAACAAATAATAACGTGAGTAAATAGCTATAGGTAGTCAAATTTCCACATCCTCTGTCCTGGAAGCCCAAAAAAAGAATTTCAATAGTGGAACAAAAGGTATTATGATCAAGTAGCTACATAAATGATACAGTGATATAGCTCAATTATATAAATATATAAACCAACATAGATATACATACTTCTTCACCCCATGGTATCTGTTGCTTGAACATGAGACACTCATCTAGGCAGTAAGACTATATAAGCTTTGATTAATTATTCTTATCTATACCAATTATTCTATTCTTGCTTTTCCACCTACTTTTTCTTTAATGATTCAAGTAATATTCCCTTCCTGTTAAAATGGTCTATATATTATTCTATATTACAAAAACTACCCATTTTCATGAAAGCTTCTGCCTGTATAACCTGTGCATACCCATTAATGAGCTATTAATATTTTCAAAATATTAAATCATGATTGATTATATGGTGATGTATGAAAATATAATTTATCAAGACTTAAGAGCTACTCCACTTCCATGATATCACACCGGTCAGTGGTGCCCAGGCATCAATGACTCCCTTAAGATAGCATCCCTGGCTCCAATTTCTTCACCAAATCAAATCACTCCACATTACGATGCAAGATGACAGACAAAAACCATGATTGTTCATATTGTTAAAGCGCCATCTTCATTAGTGACCATATTGCAGTAGTAGATTCCCCCCCCCCCCCTTGACAATCAAATTGATTCAATACTTTGCTTGTAGATATCAAGAAGTAAGAGTTTCTTTTACAACCCCAGAAGTCGATAAAAATAAGTCAAACTGATAATCAATGAATCATAACAGGACCAATATTTTAATTCAACATTAAACAGGAATAATTTAAGAACATATAAGTAAAATCAACAAACTTTACTTGTGATAAGAAATATCAATACGCATATAAGGTGACATTAATCATAACTTAAAGTTGGTAGTAAGCATATTCTCAATTAACAAGTCTGCTGGAAGTGAATGTATGTGTGATGTTCAATTGTTACTTCAAAAATTGTGATATGACATAAAGAGATAGTATTCTGATAGAAATATGCAGCTGCTATGCAGTGCAGAACTCGCACAACCACTGTTCATCAACTGCAGGAGTAGATATAATTCCATCAGTCACATGATAAGTGAAACCATTTTTCACATAAGTCGCATTCGACCATGTCGTCAAATGTGTCTGGCATTCCACATGTACAATGCAGTTCAATCTCTTTGCCTGGAAAGTTGTTCAATCTTGGAGATATTCTCAAAAAAACAGTTGGAAATGGATTAAATAGTCCATTCCTGAAACAATTCACTATATTCTCTCTCATTTCATATTGATTAAATTCTATCTCTTCAATAGTATTTCCTAGGGCAGCATGCACAGCAAAGGCAATAGCAAAAACACCACAATCAGAATTACCCTTTTGCTGTTGTATGGAAGGGATGCTTACTGTTAACGTTGGAACTTCCTTCTCGCCTTTTCTTGTAGCTTGCTGTAAATTAGCCAACTGATTCGTCAATGATGGTGATAAATCACAACCACAAAATTTACTATCATTTACCATTATTTCCTGGCCAATGCTGTGTGATGTAACCCAATGGTTCTTATTTATAGTGGATCTGTATTACTTCCCCATGAACCGCACTGAATCCGTCATTTTGGGATAGCAGGGTACATTGTAAACCACCTAGGTGAAGAAATTGTGTTAGCCAGTCTTCCTGTTTCAGAGTCTTCCACATCTTAAACAGCTTTGCCTATATAAATAAATGAATAGGTACACATATTTTCCTAATCTTAAAACAAGGAGATCCAACCAAATTTACCGGTACTTTTGATGTTCTATTTTTTGACACCTTCGATATTGGTACATTCGATGATGCAATACTGGTCTCACAATGCTGCTTCTCAAATCTCTGAAAAACATTAATTATATTGCAGTAAACCAGTTGTATTTTCCAAAGAAAATAACACAGCTCATTATACCATCTTTTTGGATTTAGGCTCTGAAATATCATTAGATTCTGGATGAGATCCTACAGATAGCTGTAGTGCGAATGATAAATGTATAATGTACAATTATAGAGCATAATATTTGTTATTACCTCTGCTCAGCTACATATAACTTCAAACATCATTGGTAACAGTAGTTTTCAGCACTGCAGCCTCCTTGTTTTCCAACCGATACACACCATTTTCCAAGTTCTAATTGATAATACAATAATAAGGACTGTAAAGCCACTATGTCTAGAGTCTTCCCTCTGACAGTGACAATCAATATAGGACAACAAATATACATTAAGCAGACAATCTAAACAATTAATTGTCAATAAACTAACAGAATGCATCTATTGGCAGGAAGATCCTGACTGGAGGAAAGAAACAACCCTGAATGGAAAGAAACTTGAAAAAGAAAGAAAAAAATTAGACATGGTGAAGAAGGAGATACAACTGTACCCAACCATAAAAACCAAGACAAGAGATGTATGGAGTCATTCCCTCCTCCTTCCTCCCTCCTCGTGAAATGGGATCAGAGATGTCACCAGCTTCTATTTGGGCTACAGAAGGAGCAGTGTTGGGCATCCCTCTGAAGAGGACATAATAAAGATACATTGTTGGTGTTATTTAAGAATAGGATGATGTATAAAAGTATATAAGAACTGGATTTAGAGACACTTGGTAAAGATGGAGTTTGAATCTGTAATCTGAACTGTTATTTAATTATTGCTGTAATAGCCATTGTGTAAGTTAGACACCAAGTAAAAAATACATGCAATTTAGGGTATGTCTTATAATGTTTGAAATATTATAATACTTTAGGGGGAAAGTTTTAATTAAACTAAACCCAAATATACTTCGATAGCACATTGTAGTTCCTTGTCCTCTGTGCTTTCAGATAATAATGTTGGAAGAAGAAAAAAATATATAAATTAAATAAAGCTAAAACATAAAAAGATGCAAGAAATAATTTTTGGAAGCCAGGAGATTGGACACTAAAAATTTTTTTTCCTAATCTGGCTTTAAAAATAGAAGCCATTTGGCAACACTGATGAGGAAGGTGAATGAGAATCAGGATATTAAACACAAGCAGCCTAGTGCCAATAGATAGATCTTAGGACTGTTTTCCTAATATTTCTGAATTGGCAGCGTAGACAGGGTTCACGCCTTTATTTCTCCCTTTTCTTTCTTTTCTTATTTTTTTAAAACTTATTATTAGCTATTATTATCATTGTTTGTTTTTTGTTTATTCATGGGGAGTCACCCACGCCTGAGCGGGTCATTCATGCCTTGGCGTCATTGACCCCGGAGTCACCTACACCTGAGGAGTCACTCATGCCTCTGACACCGTCTTCGGATCCGAACCCTCACTAAAGACACTGTACAAGTGCTCATTTTTGTTCTAAAGTAAGGTCCATGGAGGAAAAAAATTAAAATTGCCTCTGGTAAACTTCAGCTAAGGCCTATAAATATATTTAGGACAAAGAAAATGCCTGGAAGTTACCAAACAGGTAAAATAAAAATAGCACAGTTTGTGATTCAGTATTTGTGAGTTTTATGACCTCCTGCAGTCCATGCTCATTGCTAAACTGTTTTCTTTTATATCATAGATGGCATCACTTGTGATGATTGTTTCAAGAAGTTGACAAACTAGGGATAAATTTGTTAGCCAACCCAAATTCCATCCTTCTACATCCAATTACAATGTATTATTTCTTGATGAACTTTAATGATAAATTCTCTTCCTTTTTTTCTTCATATTTTGACTATTATATTCAATATTAGTAATGCATTTGTGTATACACATGTAAAAATGTGTATAACATTCATGTTTGCCTGGCATGGCTGTATTGCCATAATGCAATCACCAGTGCTGCTCTTGAATTACTCTTTGAAAGTGTCATCAACAGAAGCAGAAGACCTTGAATACATAATTTAATTTTTAAAAGATCAATTAAATCATGTATATTTATATGAGCATGACAGCCATGTTGATACTAGTAAGTGCCACAGACTCTACACCACTGGATAGGTTGCTATTTCTTCAATTTCTTCATCAGTGACATTGCTATCCCCATCCTTTCTGTCAATAAGTCTGGGTGGACAATAGGTGGCAAATTCTGTGCTCCATAAACAATTATTTAATATTATTGCCTCCTTGGAATATAGAATCACATTTTCTTTTCAAAATTTTTTTTCTTCTAAACCATCTGCTTCTCCTTTATTTGAATCATGATGAATCAGCATGGACAGGAACTTAAATAGCTAAATGCTAACTATCCATAACTCCTATGTTTATATTTAAAGCAGGAAATGCTTGCAAATATTAATATTTTCACTGACACCAGTATACATACATAATTATATGCACCAAATCAGTTTTGAATGTTCTAGAGTATATGAAATGCTATGCTGATTTTTTACAAATCAGCAGCATATGACGGTGCCTTAAAATATGCTCTCTGAAGTGCAGTTCAAATAACCTCTCTTTCAGGATAGGGCTTACCCATTCTGAAGCTAACTGACAAGGATGCCTGAAATATATGAAGATAATATTTCACTAAGTTTGTTTTAAGATATATATTTATTACTTGAGAGTTCCCTGTAACAAGATAACACCAGATGAGAGCCAGCTTTTAAGTTAGCATAATCACAGCTAGTTTAATCTCAGGTCTAACAAAAGCTGTTATACCATGTAAAGGTTTGGGCGTATCTATTTCTTATAAATAGCCAAGTTTGTAGCAGAAAACAAAATTAAGCACAAAATTGATCATTCCTCAGGTAAGAGATACACAAATCTTTCAACACTCAGCATTAGGTAGATAAAATAGTATTATGGGTCAGAGAGCCTCATACGAGGTATTCTTAAATTCATATTGTTGTTTAGACCACAGCTAAATAATTACGTTGAGGAAGAATATATCTCGCCTACACCCTCCCTTCACTCTTTCTGCGCTTGTTTTTAAGGAAGTAGCTATATAACAGGACAATTAAATCCAATGTTTTTTTAATGACTAGAATATTTCTCCACTGTTGTGAGTTCTGTGATTCAAACGTCCCTGACGAAGAAATATTATGAACAGGGAAGTCCAAGAAAACGGATGTGGTAAATTCCTGTCTGAAATGTGTAAAACGCAATGGATTGCCTTGCGTCATATTGTGAATGGCCTTTAGGCCTGCTCAGTACTTGAATGGGTGACCACCTCACAGTTGCTCAAATCTACAGACAATGTAGGGTTAAACTCTCTTTTTTTGTTCAACTTGATTTCAATTAAAATTACTTACTGAAGTTAAGCACTGTTAAGGCTGGTTCACAGTTTCACACTCAGGCCTGCATAGTGTAGTGTAAAGCCTGGTTCACAGAGCTCTCACTGCATACACACCTACACACCTACACACTCCAAACATACAGAAACATGATGTTCCACTTCCTGCAGTAAGCATATGTCACAGCACTGCTGAAGTGTTGCGCATGCTCAACATTACTAAGGGTACTTGAAGTAATTACTGAAAATGGAAACTACTAGTGACACTAGTTTTAGCAGGAAGAGGAGGAGCTGGAGCTGCTTTTACTTTTAGCACTGAGGAGGAAGAGAAGGAGGAGGAAAAAAAGAAAAATGTGGCTGTATAAATGTTTTCCAGCAGGAGAGCTCAGGGAGAATACCATAATCTCCTCCAGGAAATGAGGCTGTTTGACCAGGAATCTCATGTGAGATATCTCTGAATGTCAAGGCAGAGATTTGACTCACTTCTGCAGATGGTATGTTGGAATTACATTTCCCCCCCCCCCCCCCCCCTCCTTCCAATTCCTCCAACCTCACAATGATATGAAGGTGCAATTTCAATAGGTCAGTTCTGCACTTGCTCACAAGCCATGCTACAGCTCTGTTAGAGCAGAGATTTTACCAGCACAGTGGTTGGCTCTCACACTCCGTTTTCTTGCTACAGGAAACTCTCAAGTGAGTTATTATGGAAGGAAAGAAGGGAAATGGTCATTTAAAAATGTTATTAGCAATACTTCTAGGTATCTCTTTCCTTTAATTTCAGTATGTATCGTCCACTGTGTGTTTCATCATCAAAGAAACATGTGAAGTGCTTTGGTCTGAGCTGAAAAAGAGCTATGTAAAGCCCCATCATCTACTGTTGAGTGGGTTGAGATCAGCCGTGATTTTGAAAAAATTTGGAATTTTCCAAACTGTATAGGTAATATTTCCTAACCACATACATATGGTCTGCAGTAATTTGTTCTGCTTTATTTTTCAAAACTTTTCTTTCTTTTTTTTCATTTACTTTTCATCACTAGGGTTTTTTTTATACATGTGTATATAAAATCAATTTAGGTTTACTATGGTTAGCTTGGGTCAACCTGGCTGTTACAGTGATGGGGGCACTTTGTCCAACTCCACCTTTGAAAAAGCATTGAAAAGGGACACCCTCCATTACCTTCCCTCAGCCCACTTCCAAGGACCACACAGCCAGACGTTCTGTATGTCATTGTTGGAGATGAGGCCTTTATGAGGAAAAATTTATTACGACTTTATCAGGAAAGATCCTCTTCGGTATATTATTGATACACATTAAAATAAAGCTGTAGAGTGATAAAATGTTAATTACTGTTTGTTTTCTTTTTCATAGAGGAACAGGCAGTGTATAATTACAGGCTTAGCAGAGCAAGGTGGATAATTGAGAATACTTTTGGAATACTTGCTGCTAGGTTTGTTAATGGTAATTTTATTGCTATGTACGTAGGCTATATTTTTAACACAGGTGGAGGCTGTTTCGGAGGACCATCATATCCAAACCTGATAGAGTTGTTCTATATGCCAAAGCTGCCATAGCCCTTCACAATTATTTAAGAACAACAGAGGGTGCTATATACTGCCCTCCAGGCTATACAGATGGAGAAAATGGTGCAAGGAATTTTATTTCAGGAAGGTAGAGAAATGATGAAGAACCAGTTACGGGAATGTGATCTGTGGCACACACTGGTAGTAACAGGTACAGATAACAGTACATTCCTTCATAACTTTTGAATATTACCCCCACAACACATTAAACCAATTCCTCTCCCACCACTTATTTTGGTGCAAGTACTCAAGGTCTGCAGCTACCACTAGGAATATTTTCAGGGACTATTTTAATTGTCCTGTTGACCAAGTCGCCTGGTAGTACATGCATGTTCATCGGACTCAATAGAAGGGATTCAAGGGGATCACAAAGTGGAAATCTACTCTATCAGCATCCTTACATACTGTGAATATCTGGATCTTGTCTTACATTTTAATTTGAAATTTCTGTCTTTATTACTCTGTATCTATTCTGTCATCATATGTCAATAACAAATTATCTTATTTATGTTAGTTTAAACTGAAAAATTATTTAAAGACATTCATCAAGGTTAGTGCATTGGATACAATAGAACTTAATTCACGATGCTAGTTTAATTGTACTGGATAATAATATTATGAACATTTACCAATGTTTGTTCATTTAAATATCAATAATCAGGTTGGCAGAGTTAAATGGGGAATAGGGGGGAATTTGAGGATGAGGACTGACTCTGTGGGTTAGGCAAGATAAGTGGGAGGATTTCTCAGGGAAATTCAATTTCAAAGAGTATCTAATGAATTTTAGCTTTTGCCATATCCCTTTGTCTAGATGTAGAGTCTCAGCTATTTTCTGGGCCATAATAGACATCAGGATTTTTTTTTTTCCCATCTCTTTTGCTTTCTCCCTCAAATCACGCTTCTCCCGAGATTCCAGGAGGCTCTTCAAGATGGTTGAATCAATGTCCTCTTCTCTTCTCCTCTTACTCAAAGGATACTGCGGTCCATGTGGTGAGTTAGAGCATGATAAATCCCTCTGTCGTGGTGAACAAAAGCAAAATGCTTCCATAGGAGCCAGAAAGAGTTGACACAGGGTCAATACTCACACTCCTGTAAAGTATAAATTCTGCATAAAGAACAACATAGTAGTAATAACCAACATGCCCTTCTTCAGGCTCATGGCAAGGAGTATTGCCATTTTCTGCTACATTTTGTGAATGAAACTGAAATGCTGTTGTGCCATGTTCCTCAAAGTTTGGGGAAGTTCTGTTAAAAAATTAGTTTAAAAAAATAATAAATTAAAAAAAAAAAAAAAAAAAAAAAAAAAAAAAAAAATTTAAAGGGAAATTATATTGAAACAGTTGAAATACTATTTAACCTCAGTGTTGAACTGAATCACTTAGAAATAACATTGTATCAAAAAGCAACAAAAAAAAAGGCCAATGAGAAATAATAGGTGGGCCAGCATCTCCACTTTGCCTCTTTTTAATACTATGGAGTTCCCTCACGAAATGGTCCGTCAAAAGCTTCCACTTCTTTTGGCACTCTTCTACACTCACACCTTCGACCTACATATGAACCAAACAACATTAGTGATTTATGCAACCCAATGAAATTCCATCTCTTATACTATTAAGAATATTATTAATATACATGCTCTGATATCTACCTGTTCTTTTACTTTATGTGCCACCTGTTTCCAAGTATTTTCCCTGGCTATTTGATCCCTGTAGAATCTGTCAGAAACCTGCCACAAACATGGAAAGCTCTGTATAGCCTCTATTAACTTTTCTTCTTCCACTTAAGATATTATAGCTATAAAGCACTTCCAAAATCTCTGCTGGAAAATATGACAATTACATTTAAAAGAATAATGGCAATAAAAGTTTAGCCTGCAAAATTTGTATTTAATCTATATTCAATTTAGTTTACCTCTCAGCTCACAGAGTCACCACAGTTGCAGAAAGCCAACTGGTTTAAACAACACTTTCTAATTGTGGCAGCTGTGAATAGATTCCTTATTTCGCTCTTTTTGTCGGTGCTATTTCAGGGTTATTTATTTTCATTGTAGCTTAGCTGGTTGGCCATATAGGTTTGCAGGCTTGCTAGCTAGCTATAGCCATACAGCTGCATTTATCTCATTATTGTCTTTCAAGAAGAGGGAAAAGAAGGTAAGGGAAGAAGAAAAAGGAAAAAAGAGCCAGGATAAGCTATGGTGGAGTGAATCTGGAACCACAGACCTTCAGATTGAGAGACTGTGTGTATTGGGCCATCCTATTTTGGGAATAAAATGAAGGGCACCAATGCGGATCAAACGTAAAAATAGAACTGGGTTCAAATCTCGCGTTGCACGCAACAAACAGTAGTGTTCTTACGTCTATGCGGTGGGCGCACTGTGAACCTGGCTTAAAGTATCTCATCGTATTATTGCAACGAAAAAACTGTTCATGGTTCATAGAATTGCGTAAGTATACCGTTGCGTATTGGTTAGTCTCCTAATAGCACGGTCTGTAGCTGCATTTGAACAAAGACTCCTGAAAGCAATAGACACCAGTTCTAGTTCTTGTCAAGATAGTTCAAGTAGCTCAAGAGGCGAAGGAAAATGGGATTTCATTCTTTCCTTGGCCAGGAGTCAGAGGAAAATGAGGAGTTGGGTTCAATCCCTCTTTCTGGGCTGTAGGAGACAGGGAGAATACCATAATCTTTTGTAGGAGATGAGGCTGAGTGACCCAGACAAGCATTTTAGATAACTCCGTATGAGTAGGCAGAGATTTGACGCTGTTTTGGTAAAGGTATTTAAACTATTTAGCCATAGTTAGCTAAGTATGAGTAGGCACTACCCACTTTCTTTGGAGTAGGTTGATCCATACCTTATCATCTGGGATAGCAGCTAGGTGAGAGCTGAAATTCTCCCAGCAGAAAGGCTGGCTCTTACCTTGTGATTCCTTGCTACAGGCAACTCCCAAGTAATTGCACAGCTAAACTTTATTCATCATTGATCATCATATTTAAAATCCGTTTTTGTTGTTGTTGCAATGTCAGGTATCTTTCATTCAGTTTTCGGATAGGTCAGTTCACAGTTAGCTCTATAGTGAAGGAAACCTGTGAGGTCATATGGGATGTCCTCAAGAAGACACACATGAAGACACCATCATGTACTGCTGATTGGGTGGGAATCAGCAGGGTTTGAGCAGCTGTAGATATTTCGTAACTGCATTGGTATGTCATTGTGTAGAACTTCATTGTTAAATGTGAAAATATTAAGTGATAATCTTATAATGTGAAAATACAGGAGCTATTGATGGGAAGCATGTGGTCATTCAAACTCCCATTTGTGCTGGTTCCTCTTATTTTAAATACAAGGGGGTGCACTCTATTGTTTTGATGGCAGTTGGTGATGCTCACTATAGTTTGGTTATTATTCAGAAGTTTAAAAAAAGAGCCAGGGAAATAAATTTTACGTTTATTAAATTTAGGTTCATTCTCGTGGACATTTGTGATTCTGGATGCAACAGTGATGGGCGAGTACTTTCTAATTTTGATTTTGGTCAAGCTTTGGTAGATGACTCTCTCTTTATTCCTGATCCATGCCTCTCACAGGTACCATGCAACCGAAGCTTCCCTATGTGATTATTACAGATAAAGCATTTCCCTTAAGGATGAACATAGTGTGACCATATCATGGAAAGAACTCCCTGGCATATCAAACATCATTTATTTAAATATGCTTTTTACTTACTGGTTATTTCATTAATGCAGAAGATCAAGCCATATTTAATTACAGATTGAGCACGGCATGCAGGGTAATTGAGAACAGTTTTGGGATACTGGCAGCAAGGTGAGCAACTATACTAGCAGCTGTACAGCCATGCAATACACATTATTGGTTTGAATTATATTGGGTAGGTGGCACATCTTCAGGAGGCCCATCAATTCAGAACCCAGCCAAGTGGGAGTGTACGTTAAGGCAGCAGTAGCATTACATAACTACCTCAGGACGGAAGAGTCGGCAGTTATTGTTCATCTGGGTTTATTTATGGGGAAGACAGGAATGGCAACCACATCAAGGAAGGTGGAGGGCAAACAGTGATCCTAGTAGTGGTTTAGAACCTGTGTCATGTGCTGATAGTAATAGGTTAGTTCTAATTATAGTTCCTTTGATGATGTTCAAATTAAATATATATAATAATATACGTAGGTATTCAAGATCGGCTATTTCAATGTGTGATACCTACAAAGAAGACTTCACTAGCAGCATTGGAGAAGTCTTTGGCAATACTCGCATGTTAGGAGAACATAGATATAATTGTACATATTTATTAACTAGCATTATCAGCACCCACATCACATTTACCATCAGCACATGTTACATTATCTCTTCACTCAGAACTAGTCCTAACATCATTAGTAATAAGCACACATTTTGTACTCCATTACAAATATGTATTATATAATCCAATTTCATTCAAAATTAATAGTTGTCATCATGTGAATGTTCATTGTTTTGAGGGTATGGCATGGGTGAATGGGTTGGGAATTGTGGTTGGGGTAGGCAATGTTCAGGGAAACTGGATTATAAAATTAATTGTCTTAGTTTAAGTTTACATAAACAATTCTGAAAAGGAAACATTTCCTCCGACTCTCTGCAACCTCCATTCCGAAGAAGTGCTCTTCATCATGAGGATTTCTTTTTTAGTTGCCATCTTCTGCCTCCTTGCCTCCTTCTTCTCCTCTATGTGTTGACGTATAGCTTGATCAACATCATTGACTGGCTTTTACCCATGCATTGCCCTCTTGGAAGGTGGTGGTTGTTGTGTTGAAAATCAGCTCCATTATCTTCAGTTGTGCACTGAATCAAACTATGCACAACAATAATAACAAAAAAAAAAGAACAAAGAGCTAATAATATATCAAATTTATTTGCCAAGCACAAAATATACTGTACCTTTCTATGGAACGCAGCCATAAAAGCCACATCCACTCATTTAATTAACCAGAACAACATATTCATGAGGTCTTATATTTTGCGCATAAATATATAGCACCAGGTACTGGGGATGGCAGCAGAAACAGTCAGTCACTTTGAAAATTTTTACAACCTTCATGGTAGGTATGGTTGTTTAAAACCTTGTTATAAGGCTTCTCTTTCATGCTTAGGCATAAGAACTCTGGTTCCCCATAAATACATCCATTATAAGAAGAAAGTCTCTAATTTCTTAGATGTAAATGGATCCAATTCTGAATCATAGTGACTAGGCCATGCAAGCAATAAAAACTGTTGAACATGAGCAAGTTTCAGATTTCTACTTGTCCATGAAAAGACATCTCTTCCAGTTACTGGTGAGTTATTCAGTTGTTCTGTTAGTAGTTCAATTTTGGGAGTGTCTCAATAGTTGCTGGCTCTACTGGTAAAGGCAACATATTAAGGGCATTTGTGTTTGCAAGAGCCTTAGTACCACAGAATATCTATATATACTCATATGTAGATAAAAACAGAGGTATTATCATACAAGATTCAAATGTTCTCTTTTAATAATCATAAATACCAAGAAAAAGAACATCACTAAGAAAAAAGCATCTAAAACTAACCAAACTAAAACAGAGAGGTCAAGTGAAATGCCACAAAAATATATATTGTGGATTCAAGCAATATCCAAAAGTCAGATACACAGACTAATTCATGAGACACCAGAAGTTTGCCAATCATGTCTAACAGAAATTTCTACTAGACAAACACTGAGGCTCCAGAAAAAGACTGAAGAGGAATACCACTTACATGATAAAAAACTTGTTCTCCCATAAAATGTGTTTTCCTATAGGACACATACTACTGCACAATATGCCCTCCAATAAAACAAGTCCTCCTGTAGAACATGCTTTCCTGTAATACATGCCCTCCTATGAGACATTCCCATCAGTAAAACCTGTTTTCCTGTAAGACACATCTTCCAGTAATGCATATCCTACTTTAAGATATGCCATCCACAAGACATGTTCACCCCTAAACATGTCCTCTCATGATATATGGCCTGTTACAAAGCTTAAGGCCACATTTGTGTGTTAATGTATTAAGAAAGACAACTTGAAATGTATCAAGCATAATTCGCCACATATTTTTGAATTTTTTATATTTTACAGCACAAGAACAATAGCAACAACAAGCATTACAAAGTAACTTTAAGACAGTGTGAGATCCAGTAGCTTATGGTAAAAAATACCGACCACAATCCCATCCCACCACCTACCATAAGTAATGGGTGGGGCATGGGGGACATAGAAAAAGAAATATACTAGCTTCAATTTTTCTTTTCCAGACCACATCACTTTGAAAGTGTTGCTAAGCCTGCCAATTTGGTAAAATAAAGTGCAGCTTTTTGAACAACAAATATTTTTCAACAAAAAGACCAGAATCCCAGACATTTTCAGATATTTCACCAATCCTGTTAGACTGCAATATAACGACCAAAAAGGAGGACATCTCTGGGTAAACCAGCCTATATGGTAGGCCTATATGGCTTCGAGAAAGCAAAGAATAGACCCTTTACCTAATCTTTAAATGAAAGGAGTAGTTTATAGAAACTCAATGAACTACCCCTGGATCCTCTGCTGACAAGATTCATTGATTCTAAGATTTGATGATCTCATTTAGGGTATTTTAGAGTGACTGAGTGTTTTACATGCAAGATTTGTAGATTAAGCATTCACCCCAAGCAAATCTCCTAACTGTTTAGGAAAGTGAAATTCAAAGGTAAACAAAATAAAGTAGAGCAATTCAAAATTAATAAATTTAAGAACCATCCCATTCACATCAAGTTTTATCCCAATTGGCCTAATAATTCCCTTATCCCAGTGAATATATTAGAGAGTGGACAGACAAACAATAATATACACACAAAAGGTGAGGAGAAAAAAAATCAATGACAAATATCCAAGGATGGAATACCACAATCAGCTATATATATATATATATATATATATATATATATATTCAAATATTGCCTACAGGGTTCACAAGTTTACTGACCTAATTTAGCATACTTTTGAGTAACTGAATATTTTACATAGTGTGGTTTGTAGGGCAAATTTACTATTCAATACAATTAAATATTTTTTTAAAATACTGGTGGCTGAAAATAAATGCAGCAATTCACAATTTCATTATTTAAATGCCATCTCCCATAATCCCCAAGTACTCACACCAAATTTTATCCCAATTGGCCTAGCAGTTCTAGCAATCAGAGTGGTTTAGTTCTTGAGTGGACAGACAGCCACTGCAGTATACACACAAAGTGAAGGGGAAAAAAAACATGTTTTCACTAACTGGTTTGTAAAAAATGAACTTGGGTGAGGGAAGAATGAAGAAAAAATTGTAAAGGGGGGATGCCTATAATACTTGCTGTCTCCAGTGGGTAACCCATTCAAGTACTTAACAGGTGAAACAGCAATCCAAATGGTTATATAATTCTTCCACCCAAGATTTTTCAAAATTTTTGGTTTTAATACAGAACTTTGTTATTTTTTTTAAATTGAATTGATAAGTGAACTCTCATTTTACAGCTAATTGATAGCCTTAATATGCCAAGGAAAAAATTTTTTTTTTGTTGAAATATTAGTTTGGAAGTACAAATGTTCTTTTTTTTCCAAAAAGTAGGGGCAAAAATGCAATTTCAATTCTGACTTCTTGTGTAATTTTTCATTTAGCTTTTTCTAGAGAATGCTATACCTAGTAGGACAAATTTAAAAAAAGAGGAGAGAAAGGGGAAAAATGGAAAGAAAGATATATGTATAGACCAAGACTCTTCTGAACCAGTACTGCAATACTCAAATTACTGCAAAGACAATCAGTGAACTTTCTCCCTAAGGTTCATAACTAGCTAGTTGAGTTAACTAGAGCTATCTAGCCATTAATTAATTAATTTGACCAATAAACTAATAATGATACTGATATAAGATATTTTGGGGTGGGAGATGACAACCTTCATGTGGTCCACCCTGTTTGCACTAATGTCATCAAACCAAAAGAAATAGCAAAAAAAATTATCAGTGAAAGCTAACTGCTTGCCATTTTGATTATCCATTAATATTTTCTGGAAAGAAGTCTCATTCAATGAAACCTTCAGACCAGCCCCCTTCAAACAGCTTAATTCACAACTACTCTACTCTTAACATTGGATGCTCCCTCTGCATCTACCAACTCAATGTGGAAGGTATGAGCCAAGCTAAAGGCGAGAACATTGCAAAGACAACTAAAAATCACAAAGTAGATGTCCTGCTCCTGCAATAGATGCACGTTGGCAATGTCACAAAAGACACCATACTTTTTATCAATGGCTTCCAGCTTGTAGTAGCAGTATATCATGCAAAGTATGGCTTAGCAACCTATGCCAGATGCAATCTATGGAATGTCTCCATCATCAGCGAATCCTCCCTTAATGATGTTTTCACTGCAATGGTTAAAGTTGGTTATTTAACTATCACGAATGTGTACAAACCACCTCGAGTAGCTTGGCCAAAACTGCCTTACCAACACACTCACATCCTCTGATCTTGCAGCAATACCAAAAAAATTATAAGGGATTTTGCAATATTCTCAAACAGGCAGCTACAAAGCATATCTCCAGAGGATATCACAAATTTTATACACCTTACTGGCTCCCAGAGACAGATCTATTTAAATTAAGCATTAGGCGATCCGGAAGTGTCTGCATGCCTACTAGACTCACTAAACAATGGAAGGCAACAAGTAGAAATGCTTGGAACTTCTCAGACTCCTAAGCTCCTCTGTTCCTACTAAATATCAACTGCCTAAAGTCACTGTATACAAGGTTGCTGTGATGTTACTATGCAATTTGAAGGTCCCTAAAACCAAGAAGCCCAGCGAGAAGTCAGAAAAAACTGTCACAAACAACCAGACAATCTAACTGCAACAGTCTTATTTCCTCCCTGTACACCAGGGCATATGTTAACAAAGGACTCCCTGTAACCAAAGCAAGAAAGCAGCTGGAGTTCCTGAAAAATCTTGGCCTGGAGGCTCGTAATTGGTTGGCTCGTAATTGGTTGGCCTCACTCTTTACATACTGCCACTCTATTGGAGTAGTTCCACCAAGATGGAAAGATTCCAAGATCATCCTGCCTGGTAAGCCCCTTGACAAAGCCGCATATTTTCACCCCATCTCCTTGCTATGCACTACCTAAAAGCTTTACGAGCTCCTCCTGGTTTCAGGCCTGGCAGGAGTTGTGCTGACCAAGTACTTGCCCTCACCACATTTATTGAAGCAGGATACCAATGACATCTCAAGACTGGTGTGGCCCTTCTCAATCGATTGTCAGCATATGATAGAGGGTGGAGACATGGCCTCTTGTTAAACACTACTAAAATCCTTCAGTGCCAGACAACCATTCGTCTACTCTCTTCCAATCCTCTCTTCCAATCCTCAGAAATCAACGATTCAAAGTGCACCTAGCTGGCCAAACCAGCTCTGTTAAGAACCTGAATGATAGCCTCCCCAAGGATCAGTGCTTGCGCCTCTACTCTTTAATATCAATGTTAGTGACATAACGAATACCACCACAGGATAGTTTGCATACGCCGATGACATTGCACTTGCTACTCAAGGTACTTCCATGAATGTGCTTAGTAACACTCTCACTGCAGACTTGAACGTGATAAATGACCATCTAGCTTACTGGTGTTTGCGCTTAAATGCAGCAAAGACTACTGTAACTGCTTTTCATTTTAACAACAGTTTGTCTAAAGTAGAACTCCAAGTTTCCTGCCAGGAAAAACTGGTCAAGCATGAGAACTACTAGATATCTTGGAGTCACACTTGATTGCAGCCTGACCTATCATGAACACCTTAAGAAAGTTGCAGGAAAAATAAAGTCCAGAAGCAACATCATTCAAAAACTGACTGATACAAGCTGGGGATCAAACCCTAGCACCTTGTGCACAGCATCTTATCTCTTGTTTACACTTCAGCTGAATACTGCTACCTGGTCTAGATTCAGAGTTGCCATGCTAAGCGCATAGACACCATCCTAAACTCAACAATGCACATATATGGTACTTTGAAGTCTACCACAGTAAAGTGGCTCCTGGTGTTGTCACACATCTACCCCCCTAATATCCGGTGAATGGCAAAGACCCTAAAACAGTGGAACCATTGTGCATCAAAGCCTGACCTACCCATCCATGATGATTTAACTTCAGTCCCTACTACACGCCTGGAGTCCAGCAAGACTTTCTGGCTCAATGCGAAGTCTTTCTTCCAGTCAGGTTTTGATGCCAATGCTGAATGGACAAAGAACTGGCAAGCATCCAATGTCAACAACAAAAACCTCATCCAGGACCCAATTGAAGAATTGCTGGACCGACCTCAACAGGTTGCATAACCAGCATGGAAGGATTGCTTGCCATCTTCATAAATGGAAAACGAATGGCAGTCCAGCATGTGACTGTGATAACTCCCAGCAGACAGTCTAACATGTTGTTAATGATTGTGCATTAGTAAATTTTGACAGAAAAATGGTTAGAAAAGCTGTACTTGTGCCTCTGAGTCCAGCGTATCATACACAAGAAGAAGAATAACATATAAATTATGTTATTATAAGCATGTCCTTCCCATGATTTTATCACAATACCTTTTCTTCAAAGTTCACTACCACACACACATATGCATGAATGCATACACGAATGCATGCATGTGCACAAATGCACACACGCACACACGAATGCACACATGCATGCATGAACAAATGCACATAAGCATGCACTCACACATACACAAAAAAGGTGAAAATATAACAAGCTTAAAAAATTGGCTTGTAAAAAAGAAGAATCAGATGGGGGAAGAATGAAAAAAAAATAAAAAGAAGAAAAGCCTAAACCCGCTGTCCCCAGGCTATCACCTGTCCAAGTATTCAGCAGGCGAAACAGTGTTCAACTTGGGTAAATCATTTTAATAGAAGTTACAAAAGTGTTTGGAAAAAAATTGGTATGCTCACACACACAAGATGTAAACTAAACGAACAATTCACTACACTAGAAAAGTGCCCATCCTAGGGATGAAAAAAAATAAATTAATTAAAAAAAATAACATACTATAATTTTGAGATTTTTTGTTGGGTTTTTTTTTTTTTAATTTCCTGCCACACATAGCTTGGTGTTTTGTTCCATGCATGAAATTGAGCCTCCTCACCCATCCTACACTCTCCTGAAGGATTTTTAGCATAGCACCCTTCCTACAGACAGAGGCCACAAAGACCACTTAATATGAATATAGATCTGTTTGCTATGTCATCCCAGATGCTTGGACCTACTGGGCTCAATAACAAGAAAAGATAAGAGCAGGAATTGGTTTGAGCACAGTTTTGCTGACAGATGATGTTTACACAATTGGGGTTTGTTGTAAATGGGGTGGTTTACTTAGTCGTAGAGTTGTGACTCCAACCAAAAATTGTGAGAATAAAAGCCCCACAGGTAGGGTTTTACTCTGAACTTAACCAACTTCCTTATAACTACTCCAGGGTGACCCTGATGAAACCCCTATAAAGCAGCCAGCCAGCTTGCTGGCCACATGAACACATGCATGCATGCAAAAACAAATAAACCAAAACAAACAAAAAAAAGAATAATTGAGAATTATAGTAAGATGGCTTGTCTAAATCATCAGTCTATAAGTTTTGGGTATGAGTTTCATGTTTTTGTTGAAACTCCTAGAGATGCAAAGAATCCAGTCGACATATTGTGAACCATAGAATAAAATATGTTGGGCTTGATTCACTGCATTTAATGCAATTTGAAGGAGCAGTTGGGGTATTCCAGTGTCCGGAAGGCACACCCAACAACCTAAAATATCTGGTAGTAACATTTCATGATACCTAAAACAGTGTTGAATATTTTCCATTTATTTTTAGCTGGTTGACTCACCAGCTAACTTAGCACAACTTTTTTGTCCCTTAGTATGTCTTTCCTGACAATACTCGCCACAATGAAGACAGCAGACTTGCATTTCCTTGCCTAAATTGCATATGGATCATTACTATATGAACGAACGAACGACGAACGGACGAACGAACGAACGAACGAACGAACGAACGAACGAACGAACGAACGAACGAACGAACGAACGAACGAACGAACGAACGAACGAACGAACGAACGAACGAACGAACGAACGAACGAACGAACGAACGAACGAACGAACGAACGAACGAACGAACGAACGAACGAACGAACGAACGAACGAACGAACGAACGAACGAACGAACGAACGAACGAACGAACGAACGAACGAACGAACGAACGAACGAACGAACGAACGAACGAACGAACGAACGAACGAACGAACGAACGAACGAACGAACGAACGAACGAACGAACGAACGAACGAACGAACGAACGAACGAACGAACGAACGAACGAACGAACGAACGAACGAACGAACGAACGAACGAACGAACGAACGAACGAACGAACGAACGAACGAACGAACGAACGAACGAACGAACGAACGAACGAACGAACGAACGAACGAACGAACGAACGAACGAACGAACGAACGAACGAACGAAGGAAGGAAGGAAGGAAGGAAGGAAGGAAGGAAGGAAGGAAGGAAGGAAGGAAGGAAGGAAGGAAGGAAGGAAGGAAGGAAGGAAGGAAGGAAGGAAGGAAGGAAGGAAGGAAGGAAGGAAGGAAGGAAGGAACGAACGAACGAACGAACGAACGAACGAACGAACGAACGAACGAACGAACGAAATTATATGAACATGTTGTTCCAGTCAACCAAATTAAGATTGCGTTCCAAGGTTTCTTAGGGGACACAAATGTAGAATGTACCAATAGCCAGTGGTGGGATAAAGGGGTCTGTGAACGGTTCATGGCACTGGGTGTATCAATTCACCCCTTCATTCATGGCACTGGATGTATCTGGCTGCATACCCTGCATGCAAATGAAGTGGATCTAGTGAATTGGACTAGTTCTGCTCCTGTAAACACACGTGCAAAGTAATCATAATAATATAGAGAGGCCCATTTGCAGCTTGGCTTGCAATAATTAAAATTCTGGTTGTCCAGCTAACATATCTTTTACATTATGGTTGAGGACATTGGAAAGGTTTCAAGTTAATTCTTCTTCTTGTGCTTCCTAACATTTTGAATGTTTTCTTAGTTTCAATTGATGATGTTGTTGAAGGTTTTATGGGGGGTGGGTGGTGGGGGATGTTCCACACAGCTTTTGTTTGTTTTTTTTAATAGTTGTATAACTAGTAGTAAAAATAGGCTGAAATTAATCTTTTGTGGTGTCCAGTGTGTTTATAACATCTTCTTTTAATTCCTTGACAGACTTCTGTCTGTTAGCTATGCATCCTAAAACAGTGTTACTTGTAATAATTTATTCATTTACTGATGGATCGATTGATTTATTCAGTTGTTCCTTTGCTTGTGTGTTTATTTGTTTGTTTGTGTGTTTGTGCGTGCATGCGTGCGTGCGTGCGTGCATGCGTGCTTGCATGCGTGCTTGCATGCGTGCGTGCTTGCATGCATGGTGCTTGCATGCATGTGTGTATGCATGTGTGCGTGCGTGCATTCGTTCATCTGTCCCTCGGTCCGTTCATTCATTAGTGGGTGGGTGGGTGAGTGGGTGGGTCGGTCGGTCAGTGGTCAGTCTGTCTGTCCATCCGTCCATCCATCCGTCCATCCATCCATCCATCTGTTAGTTCATTATTTCGTTAATTTATTCTTTCATTCATTCATTTGTTCGATCGTTCGTTCATTTATTCAATTATATATTTATTTATTTACTTATGATTTTATTTATTTATTTATGATTTTATTTTTATAATTACTGTTACCTGTTTAAAATTTATTTATTGGTGGTGGAGATTTAACATTTTCTGGTCAACAACCTATGCACTGCTGCAGGACATTTTTAAATCTTTCTTTTTTTCTTCTCAAATCTTCCAATTTTTCAAGTATTTTCTGCCATCATTAAAATTTTCAGTTAATTTGCATATTAGCACAACCCAAAATTTAGCTTCTTCAGCAACCATTTTCTCTCTCCCCCCCACCCCCCCCCCCCTTGCTTGAAGAATTATTTTTTTAAACATGTAGAATATGGAAAGGGATAGAGAGAACACCACAGAATATGATATTGTGGAGGTAATTCACTCATTGTTGTTTCACTTAGTTGTTGGTCAACCCACCAGTTCTTTAATATGCGGTTAGAGCCGCTAAAGTTCTACAGTACAAAATTATCTAAGAAGAATGAATCATTACTACTTCCTTAATTAAGTGGATGTGGTTGTAGGACAGGGGCTTAGATAAGAAGCTGTTTAGATATTTATTTTTTGGCAAAAATATGTTTCATTCTCAGCTTAACACATTGGTGGATATCATTTTCTTGCAATTATCTTTTTTTTTATTTTTATTATTTTATACCACCATTTTAAAAACCAAAATAGTGGGTGGGAAAGTTGTCCATTTTCAATCAAAAATTTTTTAAAACAAAAGGCTTTACTTCACTTCTTACTCATTAGTTGGACCATTATAAGAAATTTGAAGCCCTTCCTCAGGGATAGGGCCACTTAGGGAGCAAAATGAAGTTTGAATGGTGTTCCTAGGATCTTTAGTTTTGTTCTAACTTTTCAGTTCGACATTTTTATGTACAACCTAGAAGCCTTCTCAAACAGCAGTTAATTAGTAAAATTGTTCTATTTTGGCCTTGATGTGGTTGATTTGAAATTTCATTATAATATTATTTTAGGCAAAAGAGGAATCTAGAATGCATGGTTATGTGCTGTTGACAGAATACACTTAATGCTTTGACTAAAGGGGGCTGGGAACAAGCCTACTTCAGTTTAGGTACAAGCATTCACAAGATTGCTGTTCAATATCCTTATAAAATTTAGTTTTGTAAAACCCATCATATTTTTGAACGTGTAGCCAGCCAGTCCTAGGAGCTGAATAGCTGTCAGTCCCATATCTGAACATCATCATGAAGGAAAAGCTATAATGTTAATAGAAGGACCGGAATAACCATGGATTAACTACAGACACTTTTCATGCATCACAAACCACTCTATGCACTACACCAGACTGCCTGCAAAGTGGTGGCATTTGTTACCTACAAGAGCTGGAACCCAGGGATATCATCATAGCCAGTAATTTATTTAATTTTCATGCATATTGTAATGATCCTTATGCAATTTGGGTAAGGAAATGTAAGTCTGCTGTCTTCATTGTGGTGAGTATTGTCAGGAAAGACATGATTAAGGGACAAAAAAAAAAATTGAGTTAGGTTAGCTGGTGAGTCGACCAGCTATAAATAACATGAAAATGTTCGACACTGTTTCATCGGGGTCACCCTGGAATAGTTATAAGGAAGTTGGTGAAGTTCAGAGTAAAACCCTACCTGTCTCACAATTTTTGGTAAGAGTCACAACTCTATGCCTTAGTAAACCACCCCACTTACAACAAACCCCAATTATGTGTAAATCATAGGTCAGCAAAACTGTGCCCAAACCACTTCCTGCTCTTATCTTTTCTTGTTATTGTGCCCAGTAGGCCCAAGCATCTGGGATGACATAGCAAACAGATTTATAATCATACTAAGTGGTCTTTGTGGCCTCTGTCTGCTAAAACAACCTTCACAAGAGGGGGGGATGGAGAAGAAGGCTCAATTTAATACATGGAACAAAATGCCAAGCTACATGTGGCAGGAAATTTAAAAACCAACAAAAAATCTCAAAATTATAGTAAGCTATTTTATTTTTAGGATGGGCACTTTTCTAGTGTAGGTAATTATTGGTTTAGTTTTCATCTTGTGTGTGTGAGCATAACAATTTCTGTCCAAACACTTTTGTAACTTCTATTAAAATGATAAACAAGTTGAATTCTGTTTCGCCTGCTGAGTACTTGGACAGGTGATAGCCTGGGGACAGCAGGTGCTGTAGGCTTTCCTCTTTTTATATTTCTTCATTCTTCCCTCATGCGATTTTTCTTTTTTAAAAGCCAATTTTAAAGCTTGTTCTATTTTCATCTTGTTTGTGTATGTGAGTGCATGCGTGTATGCATGAGTGCATGTGTGCATGAGTGCTTGTATGTATGTGTGCATTCATGCATGTGTGTGTGTATTTGTGCATGCATTCGTGCATGCATTCATGCATGTGTGTGTGTGTGGTAGTGAACTTTGAAGAAAAGATATAGTAACATAATTTATATGTTATTCTTCTTCTTGCGTATGATACGCTGGACTCAGAGGCAAAAGTCCAGCTTTTCTAACCATTTTCTGCATCACCGGTCAGTAGGTGGATGTCTTGGAAGCTTCCATCAAACTTTACTAATGCACAATCATTAACAACATGTTAGACTGTCTGCTGGAAGTAATCACAGTCGCATGCTGGACTGCCAATCATTTTCCATTTATGAAGATTGTAGGCAGTCCTTCCATGCTGGGTGTGCAACCTATTGATGTTGGTCCAATGCCTCCATTGTCGATGGAAGCCCAGCTGTTCTCCAGTTGGGTCCTGGATGGGGTCTTTGTTGTTGACATTAGATGCTTATCAGTTCTTAGTCCATTAAGCATTGGCATCAAAACCTGACTGGAGGAGAAACTTCGTGTTGAGCCAGAAAGTCTTGCGGGACTTCAGGCATGTAGTAAGCACTGAAATTAAATCCTCATGGATGGGTAGGTCAGGCTTTGATGCACAATGGTTCCACTGCTTTAGGGTCTTTGCCATTCGCCAGTTATTAGGGGGCTGGATGTGTGACAACACTGGGAGCCACTCTATTGGGGTAGACTTCAGATACCAGATATGATGCCCATTGTTGAGTTTAGAATGGTATCTATGCACTTAGCATGACAACTCTAAACCCAAACCAGGTAGCAGTATTCAGCTGAAGTGTACACAAGAGCTAAGGATGCTGTGCGCAAGGTGCAAGGGTATGATCCCCCTTGTACCCGCCAGTTTTAGAATGATGTTGTTTTTGGACTTTATTTTTCCTGCAGCTTTCTTTAGATGTTCATGATAGGTCAGGCTGCAATCAAGTATGACACCCAGGCCAAGATTTTTCAGGAATTCTGGAAATATCTCATCAACTCCAGCTGCTTTCTTTGCTTTAGTTACAGCAAGTCCTTTGTCAACATCTGACTTGATGTATGGGGAGGAAATAGGACTCTTGCAGTTAGATTTTCTGGTGGTTTCTAACAGTTCTTTTATGACTTCTCGCTGGGCTACCATGGTTCTAGGGACCTTTGAGTTGCATGGTAACATCGAAGCAACCTAGTATGCAGTGACTTTAGGCAGTTGGTACTGAGTAGGAGCAGAGGAGCCTAGGAGTCTGAGAAGGTTCCAAGTCTTTCTACTTGAGTGGGTAAGATCAAGCTCTTGTACTGTTTCTGTCTCTAGGAGCCAGCAAGGTGTATAATATTTCAGATAGCCTCTGGGGATATATTTTGTAGCTGCCTGTTTGATAATATTGCAGAATCCCTTATAAATTTTTGGTATTGCTGCAAGATCAGAGATATAACCATCAACTGCTTTTGCATAACCTTCCCAGTTGGCTTTCCTGAATTTCTACCAAGCTTGTGGTTTAGAGGTGATAACAGGGAGCTGCATGCCAACATGGATCAAAGCAGGTCTGTGTTGGCTGTGTGGGAAATGCTGCACGATTTTACGAGAAGCTTGTAATAAGCAGTTCTCATGATCTCTTAACAGGAAACACAAATCCGGATTATAGTCTGTGTTCCACATGGCAGAGTGAAAGGATCCAGACTGTTTGGCATCATGTAGTTGGTAGAGGCCACAAGTAGATGCCCAGTTCTCAAGATGCTCTCCTACCTCATCATTAGTGCTATAACCCCATGATTAGTGGTAACTATTGAAATCACCTACTCTGCCATCAGGATGTGAGTGTGTTGGTAAGGCAGGTTTTGGCCAAGCTACTCGAGGTGGTTTGTACACATTTGTGATAGTCAAATCACCAACTTTAACCATTGCAGCGAAAAACATCATTAAGGGAGGATTCGCTGATGATGGAGACATTCCATAGATTGCATCTGACATAGGTTGCTAAGCCATACTTTGCTAGGTATTCTGCTGCTACAAGCTGGAAGCCATTGATACGAAGTCTGGTGTCATTTGTGGCATTGCCACCATGCAACTCTTGCAGGAGCAGGACATCCACTTTGTGATTTCTAGCAGTCTTTGCGACTTTTTCGATGTTTTCGCCTTTAGCTCAGCTCATACCTTCCACATTGAGTTGGTAGATGGGGAGTAAGCATCCAACGTTAAGAGTAGAGTAGCCCTGAAAAGGGCTGTTTGAAGGGGGCTGGTCTGAAGGTTTCATTGAATGAGACTTCTTTCCAGAAAATATTAACGGATAATAAAAATGGCTAGCAGTTAGCTTTCACTGATAATTTTCTGCTGTTTCTATCGGTTTGTTGACATTAGTGCAAACAGGGTGGACCACATGAAAGTTGTCATCTCCAACCCCAAAATATCTTATATCAGTATGATTATTAGTTTATTGGTTAAATTACATAACTAATAGCTAGATAGCTCTAGTTAACTCAACTAGCTAGCTATGAACCTTAGGGAGAAAGTTCTCTATTTGTCTTTGCAGTAATTTGAGTGTGTGCAGTGCTGGCTCATAGGAGTTTTGCTTTATACATATTTCTTTCTTTCTATTTTTCCCCTTTCTTTCCTCATTCTTATAGCATTCTCTAGAAAAAGCTAAATGAAAGTAACATAAGAAGTCAGAATTGAAATTTCTTTTTTGCCCCTACTTTTTTGTAAAAAAAAGGAACATTGGTAATTCCAAGCTTATATTTCAAAAAAAAATTTTTTTTCTTGGCATACTAAGGCTATCAATTAGCTGTAAAATGATAGTCCACTTATCAATTCAGTCAGTATTAAAAAATAACAAAGAATTATCCAACCATTTGAATTGCTGTTTGGCCTGCTAAGTATCTGGATGGGTTACCCACTAGAGACAGCAAGTGTTATAGGCATTCCCCCTTCTTAATTTTTTCTTCATTCTTCCCCCACCCTGATTAATTTTTTACTAGCCAGTTAGTGAAGACATGTTTTTTTCCCTTCAATTTGTGTGTGTTTATAAAACAGTGGCTGTCTGTCCACTCCAGATTATAACCACTCTGATTGCTAGAATTGCTAGGCCAATAGGGATAAAATTTGGTGTGAGTACTTGGGGATTATGGGAGATGGTGGTTAAATATTAAAATTGTAAATTGCTACATATATTTTCAGCTACCAGTATATATATATTTTTTTTAATTTCACATTCCTATTTAGTTATTACGATTATTTGAATGGTAAACTTGCCCTACAAACCACAATATGTAAAAGATTCATTCACTCAAAAGTATCCTAAATTAGGTCAGTAAACTTGTGAACCCTGAAAGCAATATTTGAATATATATATATAGCTGATTGTGGAATTCCATCCTTAGATATTTGTTGTTTTTCCCCTCACCTTTTGTGTGTATATTTTTGTTTGTCTGTTTAATATATAAAAATGTACACTGGGATTGAGGGAATTGTTAATCCAATTGAGATAAAACTTGATGTGAATGGGATGGTTTTTAAATTTAATTTTGATTTGCTCTAATTTATTTAGTCTACCTTTGAATTTCAATTCCTAATCAGTTTGGAGATTTGCTTGGAGTGAATGCTTAATCTACAAATCTTGCTTTGTAAAACATTCAGTCACTCTGAAATCAGCAAAACTTGGAACCAATGAATCTTGCCAGCGGTAGATCCAGGGGTAGTTCATTGAGTTCCTATAAACTACTCCTCAGTTAAAGATTTGGTACAGGATCTATTCTTTACTTCATTGAAACCATATAGGCTTACCATATAGGCTGGTTTACCCAGAGATGTCCTCCTTTTTGGTCATTATATTGCAGTGTGAGAGGATTGGTGAAATATCTGAAAATGTCTGGGAATCTGGTCTTCTTTTTTGTTGAAAAATATTTGTTGTTGAAAAGTTGCACTTCTTTTATAAAATTGTTCGGCTTAGATACACTTGCACAGTGAGGTGGTCTGGAAAACAAAATTGAAGTTAGCACACTGTATTTCTTTTTCTCTGTCCCCATGCCCCACCCATTACTTATGGTAGGTGGTGGGGTGGGATTGTGGTGGGATTTTTACTGTGATCTACTGGAGCTCACAGGGCCTTAAAGTTACCTTGTTCTTCTTGTTGCTATTGATCTTGTGACACTTCCTCAAAATTTCCAGTGCTGAGTTCCCTAGTTCAATCCCTAGTCTTCAGTTGATGTTGGGTTTTTATTCTCCTTTTTTTTTTTTCCTTCTTTTTTTAATCTTCTTCTTTCCTACTCCCCCCCCCCCCCCTTTTTTTTCTTCTTTCCCTGTGATCAGAGCAACCCTTCTTCTGGAGCAACTTATTGTTCTCCAGAGATCCCTTCTGATGCCCAAAGACTTAGCCCTTAACTTTCCTATTAAGAGCACTTATCCTGAGCCCAAATCAGCTAATTCCCCTTAGCTGTATCCCTCTGACAATAGAGTTAGATAGATTCAAAGAGTATTTGCACAAAGCAGCAATGAGAAACAGTACCCACAAGGTGAATCAACCAAAATATTCAATACATGTTAACTAAAAAATAATACAATGTTCATTTCTTTTATAATTTACAAGCTGTTCAGTTTGATGTCACTGGGTTACCCAGGCATCTCCCATGGTGAGTTCTTTATTTTTGTATTATCAACATTATCAATGCGTATGCCACGCATGTCATTTGTAGCTGTGGTCTCAATTAAATTGGCGGTTTCCTGCTTGTCAACAGAAGCCCTTGGTTCTGGATGTGAGTTCTCAATACTTACAGATACTCCAGTCAGAAATGTGTTAGACTTTTCACATTTCCCCCTCCTTTGTTTGATGCCACAGTTCCCTGGAAAGCCCATCACTATTTGCATTAGCTGATCCAGCTCGGTGCATCACAATGAACTGGTAACTCTGTAATGACAGGGCCCAGCTCACCAGACATTCATGAGAATCTTTAAGACTTCCAAGGTGAGAAAGTGGGTCATGGTCTGTTTGGATTATAAACCTCGTCCCTTACAGGTATGTCTGGAAGTGCTTGATGCCTTCGACAATTGCTAGAGCCTCTCGCTCTATAGTTGAATATTTTTTCTCCTGAGATAGTAGCTTTCTGGAGCCGAATACAACTAGTGGTCATCATCATGATCATCCAACTGGCTCAGCACGTATCCCAGTCTGGTCGACCTAGGCATCTATTTGAAGGATAAACTGTTTGTTCCAATTAAGTGTAGTAAGGACAGGTCGGTTAGTCAGAACATCCTCGAGTTCATTAAAAGCCTTTTCACATTCTGGGTTCTAATTTACTTTGTTATCTATGTTTTTCTTGTTTAAGTTGGTCAAGGGGGTGGCTATGGTCAAGAAACCCAGAATAAAATGTCAGTAGTACCCACACAAACCCAGGAAAGCCCTGACCTGTTTCTTAGTCCTGGGTAATATATAGTCTTTAACCTCTTTAATCTTACTTTCCATGGGTTCCACCAATCCACCGCCCACCACATGTCCCAAATACACACATTTGTTTACTCCAAAGTTGCACTTTTTTCTTTTATATGTAAACCAACCTCTTCTAATCTTTGCAGATTCGTGGTCAGGTGCTGAAGATGCTCTTCCCAGGTGGAACTGTGAATGACTATATCATCAAGATATGCTGCAGAGAATTCATGTAAATCTGCCAGTACATGGTCCATCAATCTCTGGAAGGTTGATGGTGCGAAAACCAGACAAAAGGGCATGGTGGTGTACTAGTACTTTCCATATGGGGTGATGAAAGTCGTCTTTTCTTTGCTCGCCTTGGTGACTGGAACTTGGTGGTACCCTTTGGTCAAGTCAAGAGTAATAATGAACCTTGCACCTCCAATGTCATTAATCAGGTCCTCGATGTGGGGAAGTGGGTAAGGGTCATCCACTGTTATACCATTGAGTCTTTGAAAATCGACGCACATCCTTTTAATACCATCTTTCTTAGGCACAATAACTGCAGGGGCTGCCCAATGGGCTGCTAGATGGTTCAATGATTCCTTGACTTAACAATGTCTTAACTTCCTCCCTCAAGAATGCTTGGGAAGAGTGGGCCAACCTCTAGGGTGGTAAGTGTATAGGTGAGGCATCTCCTGTGGGGATGTCATGTTCCACCAAAAAAGTCCTGCCTGGCACTTCTTGAATAATATCTTTGAATTCTTCTTTAAGATGAGTAAGTTGTTCTTGTTGGGTGGGAGAGAGAGTTATCCTGCTTTACTTCCATGTTCGATGTGAACAAGTCATCCTCATCTAGGTTCCGGATATGAGTTCTCAATACTTACAGATACTCCAGTCAGAAATGTGCTAGACTTCTCTGGCATTCCCCTTTCCCCCCCTCCTTTTCCCTCCCCCCTTTTTCCCCCTCTATTTTCCCCTTTTTTGCCCCTTTTTTTCCCTTTTTTCCCCCTTTTTTTTCCTTTTTTTTCCCCACTCTTTTTTCCCTTTCCTGAGCCCTCCCTTTATTCTCTTCTTTTTTCTTTCTTGTGACACTTCCTCATATATGTAAAAAATGGGAAATTCGTAAAATATGGAAAATTCAAAAATATGCAAGCAGGTTATGCTTGATTCATTTCAAGTTTTTTTTAATATACTAGCTTTAAAATGTGACCTTTGGCTACATTACTTGCTAAGCCCACCTTTGGTGTATGCCTTACCTAATGTGGGCTGTGGTCACAAAATTGTCTTATGGGAATACATGTCTTACTGGAGGACACGTCTTTCATGTCAATGTTTCTTTAGAGAGTTCATGTCTTTGGAGGTCATGCTTTGTAACTGGCCATGTATCATGGAAGGACATGTTTAGGTGTGAACATGTCTTGTGGATAGCATATCTTAAAGGAGGATATGTATTACTTGAAAATGTCTTACAGGAAAATAGGTTTACTGATGGGAATGTCTCATAGGAGGGCATGTCTTACAGGAGGATTTGTCTCACTGGAGGACATATTGTACAGTAGTATGTGTTACATAGTAAAACACATTTTATGCCAGGACTGGTTGTTCATATCATGTAGGCGTGTGTGGTATTTTTGTCCTATCCATTCTGGAGCCTCAGTGCTTGTCTGGTAGACATTTTGGTTAGACATGAATGGCAAACTTCAGGTGTCTCATGGATTCATCTGTGTGTCTGCCTGTCGGATACTGCTTGAAGCCACAATGTATGTTTTTATAGCATTTTACTTGACCTCTATGTTTTGGTTTGTTTGATTTTAGATGTTTTTTGGCTTATTAACTTTTTTCTTGGCATTTGCGATTATTAAAAGTGAACCTTGGAATCATGCATGATAATACCTCTATTTTTATCTACATTTGAGTATATGTTGATATTCTGTTGTACTAAGGTTCATGTAAACACTGAAACCCTTTAGTATACTACCTTTACCAGTAGAGTGGCAACTATTGAGATACTCCCAGAATCGTACTACTAACAAAATACCTGAACGACTCACCAGTAACTGTAAAAGATGTCTGTTCATGGACAAGAATTAATATGAAACTTGGTCATGTTCAACAGTTTTTATTACTTGCATGGCCAAGTCACTGTGATTAAGAATTGGATCCATTTACATCTAAGAAATTAGAAACTTTCTTCTTATTATATGTGTATTTCATGGGCAACCAGAGTTGTTATTCCTAGCATGAAAGAGAAGCCTTGTGGTAAGAATTGTATGAAATACACCCAGGAATGTCTAACATGAAGGTTTTGGCAAGGATGAACAATTGGTGGACAGGAATTGATTCACATATCAAGAAGTCATTACGTACCTGCACTGAATGTTGACGTTTAGTCATCACTACCAATTGCATCAATGAATCCATGGAAATGGTCGACTGGACTCTGGTCTGAATTGAATTTGGATTTTATATGTCTTTTAAAGATAGAATATTGTGCATTTTAATCATTGCCCATTCAAAATTATTGAGCATTTTGCACCCAGAAAGCAACTTAAAAGGTAGCTGTTGATATATTCAGAAATGTATTTGTAAGTTTGGTATTCCCGAATCAATTGTGTCTATTATGGCATACCATTCGTAAGTGAAGAGTGGTATATTTCCTGCATCAGAATGGTATCGAACATGATACTTCCACTCCATACCACCTAGCTTCTAATGGATTTGCAGAACATGCCATCCAGATAGTAAAGAAGAAGCATTGTGAAGGTGATCTCCGGAAAAATTAATTCAAGACTTGCTAAAGTTCTTCTAACTTATCCTATCTCACCACAGTTTACAACTGGTGTGTCTCCTGAATTATTGGTGGGAAGGAGGTTGAGTACAAGATTAGATTTATTGATGCCAAACACTGCAGTAACAGCAAAAAGAGAAATAGTTGAAACACAAACATTAAAAAAATACAAGAGATAAAGATCTAACAATTGAGTTGGGAAATCTAATATTTTTGTAAAAATGTGGTCGTGGACATATATGGCTGTGTGGAATATAAAAATAAAATTACTGGACCAGTTTCTTATCCAGGGGCGGCTCCAGGGGTAGTCCATTGAGTTCCTACGAATTACCCCTTATCACCTGGATATTTGGTAAAGGGTCTTTTCCCAGTTTTCTTGAGGCAATAACTAACTAAAGAGGAAAACTAGCTGTGTAGCAAACTCAATAGAAATAGAAAATACCCTCTAACTCCCCTTATCCAGACTCCTCACAATTTGGGCAAACCCCCTCCCCTAGTCATCCCCAGTGCCAAAGAGGACTACATTCCACCAGGTACTGTTAATTTTTCTTTATTAATTTTTCTTTGTTTTTTTTGAGTTTTGCTCTTTTATTTTTTGATGAAGATGCTTTCCATGATGAGAAGGAGAGAACTGTAGCTTCTGCTGGTTGAGTGCTTGAAGAGCTAAAAGTATTTTAATTCCTGGGAAGATGGAAATTGTTCATGAGCTTGAAAAAAGAAACTCTCCAAGGGGCATTGTTAAACATAATTGGGATTACAGTGAATTATTCTATTCTTAAGCATCTCAGTGCTGTGGCTGGAATCTCAAGGCACCAATCCAGAAAATGTAGCAAATGTCCAGGAAATTATTCAGGAAACAACTCCTATTGATGTTCCATCTGATTGAGATCATACAGAGTACCAGCCTAATATAGAGCCCTGTATATTCATGTGTGTGAGTACAGCTCCACTGCTGCTGATGCAGGCGACATATATTTACTGATTAATTAAAATGGTATCAACCCTTTTAATTTACCATATAATATAGAGCAAAGTGGGGGAAAGGTTAGGGCACTTCTATGGCATATTTGAATATGGAGTATGGAGTATTTCATAAAGTATGTATTACTTGGTCCCACTGCTGATGATATTAATATATAAAGGATAAGTTATTATTTTTAATTCACCTTTCATCTTTGGGCATCTAACTCCCAGGTGTTCAAAATTGCATGAAGATCAGATGGAAAATTAGAGGCATTAAAGTTGCTACTAGCTAGTATTGCTAATATGCTTATTAAAAGTTGGGATGAGTTTTAAGTAAAATTTGGCGATTAAATGTTTAATATATATATATAATAGAGTTCATCCACCAGCACAATTACTAAGCAACGAATATAGATTATGGAAAAATTAATTGGTGATATTTCAATGGAAGGTGGAGTGAACTCATTACATGAAACATTGTTAACTTGTGGTGAAGATCATTTAACTAAAATAGGATGTTGCTTAACATAACCTGTACACATGTTGCTACTATTGAACATCAGAAACACATCATTAGATATGGATTCATGAGAACATTGTTTGCAATTCAACATCCTAGAAGAAGAGTAGAAATATCCTAAGATCGGCATAAACTCTAATTTGTTAGCTACTTCTATTTATATTTTATTTGTGCTAGCAAAAATAATGATATAGATTGTCAAGTTAAGGTGGCTTGATTTTGCAAAGAAGCTGGAACAGCTCCAGAAGTTTATAATTTTTTCTCCTTTTAACTGGGAGTATGTAAAGGGTGTTGTTTCCCAAATGGGTGTGGTTTGGGTTAGTAAATGAAAAAGAACTACCCCTTTTGAAATCCTGGATCCACCCCTGTTATCACATACTATTGAATAATGGAAGGCAACGACATTGTCATCAGGATCAATTGCTTCTTAGGGTGATTGAGACTAATCCCTTGAATAAATTTGATGAAGCAACTATTTTAATGCATTTATCTATTTTGGTCTCATCGATTGAAAATCACTTGCAGTTACTGAGGTTGACCCACACTCCCCTGACGAAATGAGTGATAGTAATGAAGCTTTAAAAAAATGGAATTTAAATCACCATTATCCACAAGAGACCAAGCACCTCCAAAAGATATCAAGCCAGTTGGACTTGAAACTTTGGATCATGTGCTGCTTACAATTCATTTTTGTTTTGTTTCTTCCTATTTAAGGGGAATGGAATGGAAGTGGTATCTTTAATCATTTACTGATGTAAATTATTGCGGTCACTTTTATAATGATATTCATGTGTGGTAAATTTACATAGAGCCACACACGGTCTTCTACAGAAAAGTTGTTTCCTGCAAACTTTAGTACATATTACTTTTACAATGGTCTTAAATCTATCCCAGCTTAATACTTGGTAAAGAAAAGAAACTATTTGGATCATTCCAATTCACTAACACCAGGCAAAGTGTATATAGTGACAATATTACAACCATGTGCTTTCCCCCCTATTGTATCAATCACTTCCTTAATTAAGAAGCTTGATTCGATATCTAGTGCTAAAACTAAAACCAAAAAAAAAATAGTGTGATACACTAAACTGCTGAATAGAATGCAGTTCATTCCAGTGATGGATAGCATCGAATTCCATCTCACCCAAAAATAATATTTTCGAACCAGCATTTACTTGGTTTTGTAAGTGGTTGCAAATAAGGAATGAAACTGTGATATATTTTGTGTACAAACTGTGGTCAATAGCTTGAAGTTTGTCTTTCTTTTTATTGGTTTGTGATCATTCTTAGTCACATCCTGCGTTGCAAGTCTTCTAAAAACACAGGTTCCTGGGCAGCTTAGTCTCTCTGATATCAGTAATGGACATATTTGGGTTAATTGATTTACAAATGAGTTTCAACTACAAAACATGATTACAAATTATATATTGTAACCGAAATACACCTTATTTTAATATAATTCTCAATTCGCTTGTTTGTTTGTTTGTTTTTGTTAGTTTGTTGGTTTGTTGGTTTGTTGGTTTGTTGGTTTGTTGGTTTGTTTGCTTGTTTGTCCTCTAACTCCTCCCAGATGATTAGGACTAAAGGGGTCAAATTTTCATGGTTTGATGGGTATAATCTTGGGTTGTTTATAAGGAAGTTTGGTGAAGATCGGTTCATTCGCTAACTCCTCCCAAACAATTGAGCCTAAAGTACAAGATTTTTGGAGGGTTGATGGGGGTTGTGATGGGATGTTTATAGGGAAGTTCGGTGAAGATCACAATAAATCCTGCCAATGAGGCTACTTTTCCCCCTAGAATTTCCTGGTTTTGGTCACAACTCTATGCATAAGTAAATTACCCCACTTACAACAAACCACAATTGTGTAAACAAATATGGGTATTTATATAAAATTGTGACCATAGCAACATTTTGAAACCAGAACTAAATTATATTTTATAGCAACAAGCACTATTAGATAGACCTACATAAAATTAAAGGAATGGAAGCTGTATCAATACTGAACAACGTTAAAAAGATTCTTTACTTACCAATTTAATTCAGATTACCCAATGAGATGACCCAAACATTATACTGCAACTTTTCTATCTCTCTCTTTTAACTTGGTAGACAGCTAGCTTTATCTATCTAGCTAATTAGCTAAAGCTAGGAATGATATCCCTAATTTTTCCAACATCAATACAGCATTAAAATTACCTCTGATGATGGTAAATGATAACTAATATTGGTAGGGACAGTAGAATCCATATTCCAGTAATAAGGACACAAATTATCACTACTACCAAGGTTAGCTGAAATTTATAATTTCTCATCCCAATATCTTTTGAAGGTTGTAGGTTGGTAGAGCTGTTCTGTCCAAGCATAACTGCTGATAGTATTTCTGCCGGTTCATGATCACCCAAATAACTGAGCATCCCACGCAAATTGGCCAAATTGGCGTGGACACTTATGCAAGCACACAAGCATTGTCCTCACTCAATAATCTTAAAATCTGGCAATAATTTTCTAAATTTCCAATAATAGATCACAAAATCTTACTGGAATGCAGAATCAGCCTGAATAGTTTCAAATTTCCGCTGTAGTTGGCTGCACTTGATATATCCACCAACGCCCACTAAAACCAAAACAAAATGTCTTCTTTTTTTTATACTTTTTTCAAAAATAAAAATTTTTTTTTTCTATTTTCATCATCATCTAAAGTGAAATTTGTTAGGGCGGTACTGAGCACCCAAAAAAATCTAATAGATTTGAGACCAATGGAGCAGCAGACTAGATTTCCCAAATGCAGACTAGATTTAGGCAAATCTCAGACTGAAAGTGGCAGCACTGCACACAAGCAGCTTGTGCTCTTTTGGTGTAATTTGGGGGGGGGGGGTGGGGTGGGAAGTGAGGTGTGCACTGACATGCCCACAGGAAAAGGTGTGGCCTAATATTACCTCACCCATTCCCTACCACATTCAAGTTTTGTTTGCATGAATCTGACTCTTTGTAAGTACCATAAATAGATTACACCAGTTTTGGCATATTTAACCAGACATACCCACAGGAAGGGATATGGTCAGGTGACCCAATTTTTTTTTGGTTTTTAAAAACCCATTCTAAAAAGATGGTTATAATTGTTATGGTGGTTTGATAGGGAAGTGGTGTGGCCAAGTGTAACCCAGCCTATATCCAACTGTGAAAGTAGTCCAAGCACTACTTTGGAACCTTTAGCTTCACAAACCAACAGGAAGTAATTTGAATTGGAATAACCATACTGAGTATAGAGTATCCATTCAAATATAAATCAAGCATCTTCATTTACAGAATTTTTTTTTTTTTTTTTTTTTTTTTTTTTTTTAACTCGATAATCAAAACCTGTGTTTCCAGATGGATTCAGCTCAAAAGTACTACTATTCATCACTTCCTATTTTTACTACAAAATCTCCAACACAGATAATATTTAGCATTCAAACCACATATTACAAATTGATATTAGAACATATTACAGCTTTCCCTTCAGATCACAGCTTCAATATTTGCCTTATGCTCAACTTCTGCATTTGAAATAGGAACACAGAACATTCTCAGTACACCCAGGCTGCAGGCCTGCTCCTTATGGGTTACTCAGAGAGATACCTTTTGTCCTTAAGGTGAAAACAGTTTTAAAACATGGAGGTCAAAAGAATGAGTATAGCCCTACCTTACAGTTTTTGGATATAATTAGTGCCTTGAAAGTCAGTTTTTTCTTTTATCAGGACTGTCAAAAGAAAAATCAAATCTCTATATAATAAATTTGGAGTTAATTGTAGTGGCATTGGTTCACTACAATTACTCTCATTGTGAAGTAGCGAATTGTCATCCAAAAAGTTACACTCCTACTGGAAATATTTTATGTGCTAATTTTTTTCATGAATATTAGATCAAAAACTTTCAAAAATATACTGCATTATGCATCAAAGATAAAAAGATACCCATAATTTATGCATTAATACAATGTATAAATAACACAAAAAATAGTACATAAAAATAGTACAAAAAATAGAGAATAAAAATAACAAAAAAAAAAAGCACATAAAGTAGAACATAAAAATAATATATGAAAATAGAACATAAAATATTATATAAAATAGTGTCAGTGATTATATTAATTAGATTCATAAACAAATATATTTATTCCTATTGTACTCTTATTATTCCAGTCAAAGTTATAGTATCTACTGCAATTGGATTACTAGAACTGAGAAGTTTTCTTTACTGTGAAATACTTTCTCCACAGTTCCTTTAGTTCCTGAATATTCACAATATACACCAGATTCACCACTGGAAACACAGCTATAAGCAAAATGTATGATAGAGTTATCTCTGCAGCATTAGTCATATTTTCAAATTCAGAACGACTGCATGGTTTGCTTGAATCATGTCCACTCAGCTCACAGAAGAAGTACCTTTGGACATGTTCCCTCAAAACTGGACTATTCCTACTTAACACTGTATATGATGTTAAATTTACAACAGACAGTGCCACATAATAGCAGAATACAACAAGAACTTTCTTCTGGGCCGTCCCAAACTGGAATGGATTACTTGATTTCTTGACCTTGACCATGATATTATGCTATAAATAGAACAATGAAATAGCATTATTACAGATCCAGCTAACCATGCACTGTAAGCTATTGATTGTCAAAAGTGTGTACACATTCAGTAAACTATTTTTAAGGGAAAGTGTGATAACTTGGATTGCTCCTATTTCCTTTATCATATCATGTTACCAGGATATTATGGTTAAATGATTGTCAATCATTTATGTGTATATCTACCGTGGTTTTAATTATAATGTTCACTTCACTAAAGTGCTGTGATAGCGTGCAGTATCTAAGCCAAAATGGGCAGACACATAAGAAAATATTTACTTAATATATGATGCATGAAAATTTAATTAGCCTTTGTGGGCAGCCCAAATTCATATTTCGGTGACAAAGAGATTTACTGGGTTTTGCATCATATTTATATCACTCCATGGCCTTGAAGATTAATTAATGGAATACTTTTAGATATAGAAAAGATACGATCGAGAATGTTCTTGTATTTCCAATCAAAACAGATATTTGCTATTTAAATGGTTACAAGAAATATAGTTTAAGTATCCATCATAATAGTTGATGAATTTAGCAAATACCATATGAAGTATATACTTACCTTATATAGAGACCAGAAGATGATAATGAGCATAGTGCATCCACATGCCAGGACAATATCAATAGGAACAATAAGGGAGTAGAAGATTACATCTGGATCTGAACTAGAACACACAACAGTAGGGAATCTGGTAGGCCCGAACCCCAGTCCTCCGGAAATAAACGAGTCACTCCTGCTGCGAGGATTGGAGGAGTTTCCAAATGTATTTGAAGGATCCATTGCAAATTTGGCCATAGAAGATATTATTGGGACGAGTGGAAGTAAAAATCCAAGGATCACACATGTTATGTGAATGTACTTGATCTTGCCAAGCATGCTTTGAGCATGGAGGGGGAATACAAGTTTCCAAAATAGAGTACTTGTATGGAATATCCACCACATTGTTAATTGGCCAAGTATGTATGTCAATAATATACCTAGAAATTGAATCAAATATAAAAACAACAAATAATAATTGTGATTAAAAAAAAAGTATTAAGCCTGGTGGTGGTTGTAGTTTTTTCATTTCAGATTAACTAATGGAGATTTCAATCTTTCCTTTCATCCACATTGTTCATGTAGAAGAAAATTAATATCACAATAGTTTCATCTAATCTTATCTATTTATAAATGGGTTATCCATATGTACGTATGTATACATGTGAGTTGTTTTCACTGCCAAACCACAAGACCAATTGGGCTGAAATTAGATACGTAATAGTCTGTGTGTGGCAATATGTGTGGTTTTATCGTAGCCACACCCACAAAAGTTATTTGGTCTGTCAAAATCTTAGTAAATGACCAATTAGGCTGATATTTGGCATGTGGTCTCCAAGTAACATGATGATCATTAATTATTCATATGGTGGAGTGGTAATGGGTGTGGTTTTATCATGCCACACCCACAAAAATATTTGTGTTGCCAAAACCTCATTAAAGGACCAATCAGGCTGAAACTTGGATGTGGTCTCCAAATAACTAGATGAACATAAATCATTGACCACTGTATGTGTGGCTATGGGTGTGGTTTTATCTTGGGCCTACCCACACAAGTCATTTGAGCTGCCAAAAGCTAAATAAAGGACCAATGAATCTTGGCTAAAAATTTGGTATGTGTTCTCCAAGTTACCAGGTATGCATTATTAACCACATGTGGGTGTGGTAATCAGTGTCGTTTTGTCATAGCCACACTCATAGGAAGTAGTTTTGACTGCCAAAAGCTCATTATAAGACCAATCAGATTGAAATTTGGCATGTGGTCTGCAAGTACTCAGGTAAGCAATATAAACTACATGTGTGTAACAATGGGTGTGGTTATTTCATTGCCACACCCACACAAGTTGTTTTCACTGACAAGAACCAATCACACTAAAACTTGGTATGTGTCCTCCATGCGACCACAAGATTATAAATAACCTCTTGTGACTGTGAGTGTGTCTAGCCACGCCCATAAAATATTAATGAAGACAGTTGGATTTTCTAAGATAGCAATCCAGTTGAATAAGATTTAATTGAACCCCTAAGTACACACATAGCTACATCCACAAGATCGTAACATATTCCCTGTCCCCTGCTGGAAAAATCAGGCCAAAATTTGGCATGCGAACTTCATGTGACCATGATGTCATTAGCATCCTGTGTTTGTGGTTATGGGTGTGGTTTGGCCAAAAAACATTAGTATAAAAGTATGTATGCAAATACCGACATTTCATTCAAACTGCTACCAGCATACCGGCTTTAGATACTTATACAACTTTCATACTTCGTTGCACTAATACCATGCAGCAAAGTTGCAGCAGTCCCACTAATTAATACAATAATTATTTTAAATAAATGATTAATAATTTGATGAAATAAAACCTCATTTAAAATTATTAATGTGTTTGGTCAATTATTCAATTTAAAACCTATAGGGGAATAATATTGTAATGTATTGAGCTATATTAGTCACTTCCTACATGACTTATTGAATTAAAGTCCATTCCCATTCACTTTGTCATTGGAAAAATCACAATAAAAGTCTCAATATTTACTCATTTCTTATATTTCAGATACCATCCAACTCCGCCTGAAGTGCTGTCCCTTCCTATGTTACTATTGAAGTTCTGCGATAAGGAATCAGGATTTAGTTGATAGTTCATAAGGAAGGTACAGGCATTCTTAAGACCACACGGAATGTAGCTGGACTATCATCCCTTGCCTACTGCAGAGAAGCAGGAACTCTGAGAAGAAGTGATGTTTGATAATTAGCTTCTTGTTAGTCCCTGGTTTATTTAATAAATATGTAACAAAGTAAATATTTAGTAAATATTTAGCTAGATGTTAATATGTGGCAACAAATCAATAGAGAAGTTATTTAGATAGATATTAATAGATATAACTATGGCAAAGCATTACTTTTGTTTTAGCTAGCTTGGCACATGCCTGACAGCAGACTGAAAATTTGATGTTGAGTTTTTGGGATAAGATTGTATTTATTGCATTGGAGAGTACTATGGAAATTGGATGAGCATTGTGATAAAAAAAATTTTTTAAAACTGCTGGGGTAACATTGCTACTGGATTGAAGATTGCTTGTGATGTGGAACTGCTGGGGTAACATGTTTATTGCATTGATGGGAGCTGTGGAACATGGGGGAAGCATGTGATACAAAACTGTTGGGGGAACTTTGATTGCACTGAAGATTGCTTTTGGAGAGCACTGTGATGTGGCATTGCTTTTGGAGAGCACTGTGATGTGGAATTGCTTGGGGAAAGTGAGTAATGCATTGAAATTGCGGGAGTTTTATGATGTAGAAATGTCGGATAACGTTTCTTGCTGAAGTAATAAGGGTGGATCATCAGCAACTTCTATATAATAGATTATGTACACTGCATTGAAAATTGCTGAGGTAGATGATGGAACTATTTTGGTATTATGAATTAGGAAGATTGAGAAAGTTAGGTGTGGAGGTTAGGTAAAGATCGAATGCATTCAAAAAAGTTTTTTTTCCATGTTTTTTTTTAAATTATATTAGGCACCCATGGACTATGCAATATCCTTGACAGTAACTGGTACGGTGTACCATCTGCAGGACTCTCATGCTGAGGGTTGAGAGATCCTTACTTAAGAGTAAATGATAGTAGTCAATGAGTTCAATGACGTACAGATGAAGGGAGTTTTAGTTTTGTCTAATCAGTGCTATATCATGTGAAAGTTGCGTGGTGCTATAGTTAGGCACATGTCTGCATGATCTTATTATTTTGAAGAATTTTTTTATGTCACTTGTATCTATCTTTTAAGTTGTGTTCAGAGTTTTTAGTTGTATTTGGTTCTATTATGTTAGCTTCACTTTGTTGTGATAATCGTAGTACCATATCAATAAAATATTTGTTGGCCTCTTCATCTTCAATAATTATTTCACCTACCATATCTTCCAGTTAGGAGGCAGGATTCTGCAGTAAGTCCAGGATAGGTAGCAGCATGTTCACATCTAGCACAATAGCAACTGATAAAGAATTGTGAAGTAGGGAATCTGAAAGAATATGTGAATAAATTTGTCCCATGGGAGAGTGCAATAAATATTTGTACCTTCAGAACCTATTAGCTCTAGTTTTAAATGTTATAACCAAAAAGGACAATTGCATACTGAGCTAGCTACCTGAATCAGAGCTGGATGAAGCTAAAAAGGAATTAGTCTCTCTAGGCTCTGAAGTTATGAGAAATTATTGCACTATCCAAAGGGAACTCTTCACTTATTCTTTCAGAAGAGCTGGGTTTTCAGATTAGCTACTCCGCAGTTCTTCTGCAGTTATATCCTGCTAGGTATCAATGTACTGCTGCCACTCCTGGAATTTCCTGCAGAATTGGGCCTCTTGACTCCAGGAATTGTTGAAGTTTGTTGAAGAAGCGTATCACTCCAATTGAGATTTAGCTGCAGGTGTCCCTCTTGTGACATCAATGAATATTTACACCACAACAGGAAGTAAAATTTTTAAGCTAAGTTTTCTTCATGAATATTGGACTAAGAATTGCCAAAAAATTTTAATACCAGGTTATACATCAAGGACAACAAAATAAGTTAATAAAAAATATATTTTTTCCCAGTTCAGTTATCCTTAAAAGAAAAATCACAGCTCCATCTCTAATCCTCCATCTGACCACATTAAAACAATGCAATATCGGTATGAGTGATTGAATATAAGTAAAAAAATTAGTCGACATGACAAATTTAAAGTCCATCGATTAATAAATGTAATGAAGTTTTACTCTGTGAAATGATAAAGCTCACTCTATTGCACAAATTGCATTGCTACCTGATTTCACAACTAAAAAATTCAGAACATTTTGGCTTAATACCAGTGGCTACTGGATTGTGACAGACCTTGTTCCCTCAGCAAAAAATGAAGTTTTTAATTCAAGATTAATTGTAATATAAATATTTTATGCTGATGGAAAAATTTTCTTGATGTCAAAAATTAGCCAAATGAACACAAATTATAAACTTTTTTTTTTTGGTTTCATGAATTTAAACACACCATTCGGCATTGTGGACCTTTAAAATAATTACCAAATCAATGAATTGGCCTTCTAAGAAGAGGCAAGTAGAATTTTGTGATTGCCTATTCAGTCAGGATAATTTAATAGAATAGAAATATATACTTTCCATGATTGGAAGAAGTTCCACACAATGAACTTTAAAAATGTTCCCTTCAAATTACAAATACCCCATCACCCACCACGAGTAGTGGGCGGGGCATAGACACAAAAAACATTCCAACCTCTGTTTCCACTTTAAAATGATCGTTTTATCAGTTTCCTTGCAGTGAACTTAACATAAATGTTTTCTTTAAATTAAAAATTCCCCAAAAAGGATAGAAAGAGGGAAAAAATAGGGAGAAAAAGGATAGCAGGGAAACCAAGATAGAAGGAAGAGATAAAAGCAAAAAAGATGGTAAGAAAAAATAAAGGAAAAAAAAAGATTAAAGGAAAATGATAAAAGGAAATATGATAGAAGGAAAAATATGGGAGTTAAAAATAGTAGGAAATATATAGTAGGAAAAAAAGAGAAAAATTGAAAAAATAGAAGGAAAGAAAGACAGAAAAAAAGACTGAAACATGGGGAGATATAGAAGGGGGAAATAGATAGAATAAAATAAGGATAGAAATAAGAGGAAAAGAAATGGGAAAAAATGAAGAAAAAGAGGGGGAAAAGAGAAGAGAAAAAGATTAGGAAAAAATTGGGGGGGGGGGGGCAGTGGGGGGAGGGGGAGGGGAGAGAGGGGATTTGCTGCTTTTGGGGGAGAAAGAAGCATGCTAACGAAACCAAACATGGAGGGCTCACTCAGGAAGCCAAGAAGAAGATCTAGACAATTTTTTTTTTTTTTACTTTCACCACCTTGATGCATAATTTTCTCTTGGGGTATGCAGAAATTGCATACAAACTTTTACCCAAATCTCACTATGCTTGGTCAACCCTTCAGGTCTTCCCTCCATTCATGGGACCATAAAACAATTCCATTAAATTATTTTGACTAAATCTCCCATATTAGTCAGATTAACAGATAAAACATTCAATATAAAATATATAACAAATTTTACCTGATATGACACAAAAGGGAGTGATCTCTTTCAAACTTTCAATTAAATTCCTCGATGAACAGAAAAGCTCATTAGTATCTATATATCCGAGTATCACAATGAATTCTAAATTTTTTGGAATAAAGCAATGATATAATTGAGATCTTAATAAATCAATAACTAAAAAATCACTTACCCAGAACCAGCAAGTCAATAACTATGTAGACAATGAAGGTTGATGGGAAAATAAACCTGTAATAATAATTTTGAATTGTACATTACAGATCAGATGCAAACATTAACATTAAACAAAACTTAGATAACCAACAATTCAAAGAAATATTCATAAACAATCATATCTATGATTATATACATATACACCTACACGCACACATGCACGCATGCACAGACTACACCTACCCACCCATCCACCCACCTACATACCTACCTACCTACATACCTACCTACCCACCCACCCACCCATCTACCTACCTACCTACCAACCAACCTACATATATATTTATTTATCTCACATTCTCTTGTAACTCAGACAAGAAAAAATAATATCCACCAAAGATACCAGAAATCCAACGATTGCAGATAATATAACTGTAACTCTCAGGAATGTGGCTATATCTTCACTGTCGATTGCCCAGGTGTGGCAACTCGGCACACAAATACTTGATCCATTTTCTCTGTAGAAGTCATCAGAACAGTTGAATAGTTCTTGCATCGTTGAATTACGGACATTTTGGTATTCACCTACAAGATGTGTGAAAATTGTAATCAATATACTAAGAATAGGTGTCCACAAGAAAGGTTCACAAATGCCAGTGTCTCACGAATCACCTAACCAACCATCTAACCATTTAACATAATAACAGTACCAGTTCGAATTTTATAGAATTTGAAGAGACCTTGACTACATATAATTAACTGACCAATTTTTTGTTGATTTTTTTTATATTAAAAGTATTACTTCCCAGTTTGCTCACCAAAAAATTAAAAAAATTTAACTTTTTGTTCTAGAGTAGATGCACACTTATGTTTGGAAATTGTGGAGCTTCAAAGAAAATCACATCTCTATCTCTAATCCTCCACCAGACTATATTAAACAGTATAATATTGGTATGAGTGATCATGGGAGGGCATTTCTAATTACAGAAAAGGTTATTTTGAGGGATTTTTCCCTTTCTGGTTTGTTTTTTCCTTCCTTAGGTCCCTTCATTTTGATGTACCAATTGGGGATGAGAGCAAAGAATACCATATCTCCAGCTTCTCCCACAATGCAGCTACACAATTTTTTTTACACAGTCACAGTTGTTTAGAGTGAATTAAATTAAACTTACACTTAGTATGTGAGGCTGATTAAACAATAAGTTTTATGATACGCTATTTAGGCATTCTTCAAACACTTTCCTACTTTTGAAATATTTGATAGGTTTTTTATCCAGCATGATGGAGGATGCTTCTCTCACCAATGAAGGACATGTCTCCACTGAAAAAAACACAAAAAAAAAAAAAAAAAAAAAAAAAAATTGCATCTGCCCTAGCCCTAATGCTTGTCCTAGTTAATATTTCAACCCCCTTAGATTTCAATCCTGGGTATTTTGCTATACTCAGATAATTTGGTCTCATAGGAGGGATAACTGTAGGAGGAGTTGAGGGCCAAACAAACAGAATAAACTCAATAATAATATGGATGCATTTGTCTACTGATGTTTTTACATGGATTCAATCAATTTTTGTATTTTCACACAAGTAAATCCAGTATAGTCACTTACTATTATTCCTTTTAATGATTTTTTTTTTAAACTTCTGTTGTAGTCACACCCTAAATATAAATCGTAAATTTAATTGCTAAACATACCGAACATCTTGTTGAGCCATAGAAAAACTAGTTTTATCGATCAATCTACGTAAAAAGACTGCTTAATAGTAAATGTGATAACATTTATTTACTCTTCGATATTTGGAAATGCTATAGAAATTTAATAATAACTAGCAATCAGATAAGTTAAAAAATATATATATACACATATATGTGTTATTTTAAAGAGAAATGGTTTAAACTTCCCACCGACCTTGACAAATTATCCATGTATAGGGTAAATCAATATAAAATATATAGCAAATTTTACCTGATAATTAAAGGAAGTGAGGTCTATAAAATATTTCAATTAAATTCCTCAATGAACAAAAAAGCTCATTTGTATCTATATATCCGAGTATCAAAATGAATTCTGATATTTTTTAATAGATCAATGATATAATTAAGATCTTAACAAATCAATAACCAAAAAAAAAAAATCACTTACCCAAAATTTCTATCCTCCATTTTAAAACAGGGCCGTGGTGGTGGTGATCCCTTACTGATTTCACAGACAAAATTAACCAAAAGTGACAGTTGTTTTTTTTTTCACCTAACTTATTTTTTCCACCATGTTTAGGAAATTTTTAGAACCCCTACAGGGGCAGGAAGATATAGAGGGCTGAATGCAGTTTGAATGGTGATCATGGGACCCAAGGTTCAAAAATAATTTTCTGATAGCTATACAAGCAATCAAGGAGTTGATACTAATAATAATATAGATCACTATATAATATTTTTACTTGATTCATGGGATATTGTGGGGGATAGTTGTATCCCTGTCAGTTGCATGTCATGTCATGCCATGCATCTATTAGTGGAAGGGTTCATGTAAAGATTAAAAAATAAAAATTAAAAATCTGTACACAGAGTCAATTGTTTTCTGCTAACATACACTTGTCTGTTCCATTTGTAGAACTACTGTCATTTAGTGCAGGACAGAAAGAAGCTTCATCTGGTAACATTGTGCAGTCTGGGAGGTCAAAGTCAAGTGCTTTAACAATATTCCATTGGCATGTTTCATCTCTAACCTCTTCACACTCACTCCTGGTAGGATGGATGGGGACCCCTGACTCACCACAGAGACCAAAAAGATGCAAACATAACAATGAAATAGCTTTACTTCTGCACTCCTCACTCACTCCAATTGCTGTTAGTCCAATTATCAGTTTCTTAACCTTGGCTTCTTCATTCCTCATCACCGATAGTGTCCCCTCACGGTCAAGTGCACAGTCAGCAGATATCAGAAGATCAGCAAACTCAGTGGAGCAAACACCACTAGCTGCAGGATAGTGGAGTGGTGATGAGCATGCAGAGTCTTCTGAAGAACTGCTAACATTTTTTCTTGTATTAATTGATACCTAATGAAAGTGTTTTAATATACATTGAAGTGATTAAATTTAACATAACTTAATAATATATATATGAATAAACATATATATATACTTTTTTTATAGAAACTTGCTACCTGTTTGAACACATTATGACAGACTGTCATGACTGATCACTAGATACTAATTTATAAATGTGTGAAAAGGCGGGGAAATCAGAAGAATATACTTTTGTAATATTGCTGGAATGGATCTGCTGGCATGGGATACTCATGTGCTGAGCCCAAGGTGGATCAAACATTAATAATTCTGTTTTTAAAAATATTGCTCATTTGTGGGAACATATTAATTAAAAATATTATGATAACTCCATAAGGAGTATTAGAATCCACAAAAAAAATACAGTAAGGATCAGGATCAAGTGATATGTATGTACACCCATGCAATATGCTCCTGTGCATGACTTCAAAATAAAATGATAACAAACTGTGACAGTGTTTCTATTGTTTTGTGTAATTTTTTTTAATTTTTTAACTTGAGCCAAATCCAGAGGTAGCCTTATGCCAGTACAATGAAAATAATCCCTTCTAATAGAGCTACACCTATATCTAGGTGATTTCATTTATGAACATCTGCCCCATTCATTTGTATTGCCTCATTTGAATACCT
>OZ017791.1:1807228-1855702 GCA_963969325.1 Lycopodina hypogea | reverse complement strand
GGGGGGGAATGGAGGGGTCCATCCTGGAATGGCTTCTCATTGTATCCATTACTGTGATGTATTGACCTTATTCATTGTAGTATAGAATTAGTTATTGTTATTGTTAACATACCTGTGGTCCTATATTATTTCCTGTCATGTCATAACCACTGAGTGTACACTTTAAAAATGCAATGGTTTTATTTCATATCACCAGGTCCAGCATTGTATAGCTTTTGTTGACCTGCTGAATATCAATTCTTTATTATTGAGTATACTGTGGGTCTAAGGCTAAACCCACTATAACATCATTATGGGGGATTTCAATGCCAAAGTTGGCCAGGGAATGGAGGCCTGCTTTGAAAAATTCATACCAGGCAATAGAAATGAATGTAGAGAAAACCTAATTAACTTTTCCCTAACACAAAACTTTAAATTTTCTATTAGCTTTTTCAAGAAAAAAGCAGTCACAAAAATGGACATGGAAAATCCCAAATGAAGAAACTAAAAATGAAATTGACTACATATTAACAAACAAACATGATATTCTTGAAAACATGGAAGTACTCAATAAAGTCAACATCTCAGTGACCACAGATGATCAGATGTACCATCAAAATAAACTTTCAAAAAGAACCAAAAAAAAAATGTTCCACTCTAACAACCTACCTCACAAAATTAAAAAATAATTAATAAATGAGTTTCAGATTGAACTAAAGAACAGATTTGATGCCTTGGATAAAATTAATGAAAACAACCCAACATTACAAGAGCTTAATAACTCTATTATCCTCCCACTCAAAGAAAGAGCTAAGAAATATAAGCAATATCTACCTACAGTGAACAACAAATTTTCACATAAAACACTGAATCTCATAAAGAAAAGAAGAATTGTCAAAGTCAGAAACCTAAAAGATAAAATTGAAAAGGCGGAACTCAACAAACTAATCAGCCAAAAACAATGTGAAGACATAGAGAAACACAACATGACCATCATGAAAGAAATTATCAGCAAAGGAAGAAGATTCAACTGGCAAAGACAAGACTGACCCAAGGAAAAATTCAAACAACTGGAATAAGAGGATAAAATGGCATCATCTCAGAATCATAGAAAGGGCCAGAGATTTCTATACCAAGCTTTACTCAAGTACACAAACACAAAATGATGAAACCCATGGTACAATACAATCAATTATCACAGATGTAAAACCAGTCTTAACTTTGGAAATCCAAAATTCGATTCACCAGCTAAAAAGAAATAAAACATCAGGTCAAGATAACATCACTTCAGACCTACTAAAACATTCAGGAGACATCATACACAGCAAACTTGCCCACCTGTTCACTGAATGCTTAAAACAAAGAGAAATATCAGATGACTGGAATAGTGCTATTGTCATCTTAATGCACAAAAAAAGGAGATCAAAAAGATCTGTCCAACTACATGCCAATAAGACTGCTCAACATCATTTACAAACTATTCACCAAAATTATCACCAACAAACTTGCCAACTTTTAGCCACAACAACCAAGAGAACAGGAAAGCTATAAAGTGGCTTCCCAACTCAAGACCACTTACAAACCATCAATCAACTTATAGTAAAATGAATGAATTCAATATACCTTTATGCATAGCTTTTATTGACTATCAAAAAGACTTTGGCTCAGTGGAAATCCCTTTGGTCATGTCTGCACTCAAACACCAAGGAATAGGCATAGCATACATCAACATATTAATAGCATACATCAACATCTTAAAACACATGTACAACAAGGGAATATCTTTCATTCGCTTGCATATGGACTCTGAACTATCCACCCTTCATAGATGTGTGAAACAAGGAGACACCATCTCTCCAAACCATTCACAGCATGTCTTGAAAGCATGTTTCGAACTCTAAATTGGGACAACAAAGGCTTTAACATCGATGGTGAATATCTCAACCACCTTTGATTTGCTGTGACATTATATTACTCTCAGAAGAACCACAGGAACTACAAAACCTGCTCATAGAACTGAAAGAAGCAAATGTAAAAGTTAGCCTCAAAATGAACTTGAAAAAAACCCAAGTTATATATAACCACCTAGTTGATAACAACATCAACATCTAACTTGGAAGTGTCCCTTCACTCACAGTAAATGAATATACTTATCTTGACCAACTAACAACAACTATGCCAGATAAAGAAAATTAAATTAGAAGAAGAATAGCAATGGGCTGGGAAGCAATTGGATGGGCAAGCTCAATCTTTAAAAGTGAAATGCCCATATCTCTCAAGAAACAAGTTTATGACCAATGTATTCTCCCAACCATTACATATGGTGCTGAAACGTAGAACATTATAAAACATCAAACATTTAAACTAAGAACATCCCAAAGGGCTCATGAGAGGATCATGCTTGGCTTCACCTGGAAAGACCATAAAACAGCACACTGGATACGTCAGAAAACCAAAGTCAGAGGCATCATAGAGACAATAAAGAAGCATAAATGGAACTGGGCAGGCCACATAGCACAAATGAATGATAATCACTGGACACAAAGACTCACTCAATGGAGACCACTTGATCAAAAAAGAAACAGAGGAAGACAGAAAACCTGTTGGAGAGATGAGATTGACAAGCATGCAGGAAAAAATGGTCAAGATAAGCTAAGGACAGAAACTTTTGGTGTCACATGGGGAAGGCCTTTGTCCTGCAATGGACCAATTAATGGTTGAGAATGCTGATGATGATGATACACTGGGTGTGTGCATGCAGTGCTAGTTGTAGAAAGGACTGGTGCAGTACTAGCTAAGACAGTACAATTACATAAAACAATGTGCACATTAACACAAAGAAAACTTGATCTCTCCCCCTCCATTTTTGAATAAGAACCATCATTGAGTAAAAAAAAAAAAAAAAAAAAAAAAAAGAAGCTGCAACAAAATTTAACAACCAACATTTAACATTTAAATAGAAATTTAGACCTATTTGAACATAAGGAATAAAACAATTGCACAAATTGAGAGGCCATTTTGGTAAGCATTACAATAATTGAACCAGCAATTCTTGCAACCAGATCAATGGTCCACCTTAAAATACAGATTTAAATTTTTTTAAACTCCAAAACAGTCAGTGTATGCTCTTTATTTTATTTCCATGCACTAACTTAATTTAGATATTTCAAAACAACAACAAAAAAGGGAAAAAAAAGTGTTCACATGTATTAAGAGAGTAACTAAAAATGTAAACAATTTCTAATGTTATTCAAGAAGATCAGGAAACCAACATCATATATCCTAACATAATATAGCAAGCATTTTAGACATTTTTGTATCCATACCGCTTTCCCCCCCCCCCCCCCCCCCCCCCCCAAGGTAACAAAAATAAAACACAGGTCTTACCTCCGACATTGGTATATGATAAAATAATATTGGTAGGGAAAGAAGAATCCAAACTGCAGTAATAAGCATACAAACAACTGCTACTTCCACCTTAAGGCGAATTTTATTTTCTCCCATTTTAGTTATCTTCAGCAAGTGTTCAGCACATAAACCGTATTCAGAAATTCTCAAGATCCAAGACTAGTCTAGGTGCCAGACCCCTCGATTAGAGCACCAGCATGCAGATAAAGTGGGTCAGCGACTGCTATTATGGACCAAAATAAGTCAACGATGAGATTTTAAAACAACCAAACCTACCGCCTAGGCTGCAAAATTTTTCGAAATTGCTGCAGGTTGCAGGTACAGTCCCAGTTTCACTGTGTCGCAGGAAATTAGTTGGAAAGGATTTACTTAGAAATACCCAGCAGCAGCAGTCCCGCCTAGGTTTGCAGTTCCCGCCTACGTTAGCAGTTCCGCCCCCTGAGTCCTTAACACCTGCCTCCCCCAGGATGAATCATGAATCATGATGAGATCATGAAAAACGAAGGATTTATCACAACTCTAACTGGTCCTACAAATATTAGGACCATACAGTGCTATTTTGGGACATACTTTAATGACAGAAGAAAACCAGACCGAATAAAAAAAGAAATAGAGTAAAAATAAAAAAAAAATTGGAAGATGGGAGGGGGGGAAGAGGAAAGTGGACATACTTTGCAAACAAGGTAATTTCTCTCTAATTTTGAGAGAGTTAGCTATAGCTAAGAGTATAAATAGCACCATAACCAGTTTAGTGGGTAATTGCAACTAATATTTTCAGTAGAGGGGTTCAATGAAATTATAAAGTAATGATACTTAATATTAATAGTATTGCCATTGAAACAAAATAGTTAAGGGAAATTTTGATCATATAGCTGTGTGCATGCGTGTGTGCTTGTGTGTGCGAGTGTGTGGGTGGTGCTTGCGTGCATGTGTGCGTGCGCGTGCGTGCATGCATGCATGCATGCATGTGTTGTGTATGAATCATATGAGACCTTGGATAGCTGCATGAGATCAATATTGTAAATATATAATGAGGATAATAATTTTAACCAACCATGAAAGACTGAAAATAGAAAATGAAACTTCAATTATACAGAAAATGTTACCAGTTTCACTTTTACTTCCTTAATGTCAATATGAAGTAAATGTTAACAATACACATTTATGTCTTCAAAATATAGCAACTACATCAATCATATATAGCAATGTTTAAGAACAAGATTTACATAACCAATGGATGCTTTTACTTGGAGAATTGTAAGCCCCATACATAAGTGAAACCAGTTTTCCCCCTGTCACCATAAATTTCAGGACTATAACATGTGCCGAAATATTCTATCTCTCAAGCAGGAAAATGTTAAGGTCTTTTTACTAAATAATTCCTGAGTCAGCCTAATGCTTCATCATGCAAGCTTCCAGTTGCTCAATATCTCCATCGGGTGTAGAGTCATGTCTGATAGAGAGGATGCATGCAGCGAAGAGGTGTAGGAGGTTCACTCAGTTTGTTGCTTCCAGCTGGGATAATGCTCAGCAAAATTCCATTATAAAGTTTCTTTAATGTATTCCCTTATTTAGATTTTGGCTGATGCCTCGCCTTTTCCATCATATCCATTGCAGTTTATGGACCCTTCTAAATGCTGTTAATTTTTGTCATGACCGAAATGCATGCCATAGATTCCATTATGGCACATCATTATTGTGATGTATTGACCTTATTCATTGTAGTATAGAATTAGTTATTGTTATTGTTAGCATACTTGTGGTTCTATATCATTTCCTGTCATGTCATAATTACTGAGTGTATACTTTAAAATGCCATGGTTTTATCTCATATCACCAGGTCCAGTATTGTATAGCTTTTGTGGATTGACTGATTATCAAGTCTTGATTATTGAGTCTTGATTATTGAGTACACTGGGTGTGTGCGGCAGCGCTGGTTAGGGAAAGAACTAGTGCAATACTAGCTAAGACAGTACATCTGGAGACGAGGATAAACTATAGCTAAGCAAAAGTTAAGTAAAGACGGCTCTCCGCGGCTTCATTTCCGAGTTCTGCCTTGAAAAAGAGAATTGGAACTCGTATATTGAACGGTTGTACCACTATTTCATTGCAAACGATGTGGTTGCAGAAGAAAAGAAGGGTGCAATCCTTCTTTCCGCATGTGGCGCGGCAACTTTCAAGCTGGTGAGGACACTAGTGAGCAGTGCGGAATTGAAACTACCAGTTTCAATGAGATTGTACAGGTTTTGATGGATCACTTGGATCCAGTACCGTCTGCTATAATGCAACGTTTCAAATTTAACAGCCGTATAAGAACTGCTAGAAAGTCTGTATCAAATACATAGCTGCACTACGTTCCTTAGTGGAGCACTGTCAATACAAGGATACTTGAAAGGAGATGCTACATGACTGTCTTGTTTGGGAATTAACCATGATGGTACAGCAATGCTTGATGGCAGAAAAAGGACTTACCTGTGAAAAAGCACTTGAGCTAGCTTTGGTTATTGAATCAGTAGAAAAGGACACCAAAGAAATAAAGATAGCCCAATGGGAAGCCTTTTCCAGCAAGAGATGTGTATTAGTTCCACACTCACCCTAAACCCAACACAAAGGAAAGCAAAAGGTTTTCACACCAAAAAAAAATGTGTTACAGGTGTGGGGGAGAATATTTAGCACCAGATTGTGAATTTAAGAATGCTGGGTGTCATATATGAAAAAAAGAAGTTGGGCATATCAGAGAGCATGCAGGAGAAAGCCAACACAGACAGGATTTCAAGACAAGCAATTGAAGGATCATCATTACTTGATGAAATTCAAGATACTGCTGCAAGTCAAAAACAGTCTAAGGAACATCCTTATCCTTTATTTAATATAGATAGCAACGAACATAAATCATTCATGGTGGATGCTAATATTAACCAAGTGCCAGCGTCAATGGAATATGATACTGGTGCTGCCCTTACTCTGATCACAAAGAAGACATATGAAAGGATACGCCAGAGGAATCACATCAAACCACTCCATGACTCTGATGTGCAGTTACGGACATACACAGGACAGTTGGTGCCACAACCTCTGTCAACATGGAGTATGGTGAGAAATAGGATATGTTACAAGTACTTGTGGTCGAGTGGGAGGGACCAAACATTTTGGGTAGAGATTGGATTACTGCATTGAAAGCATTTAAAGCATACTTTAGTCAGATTGCTAATCTGGTGGGTAGAGTCATTTGCAGGTGTTGCTTCAAAAACATTCCAGTGAGTTCAATAATGAGAATGGTACACTAAAAGGAATAAAGTAAAGCTTCATGTAGACCCAAATGTCAAGCCTAAGTTTTTGAAAGCTAGGTCAGAGAAAGATGAAACAGGGCTAGGGAGACTGGAAAGCACAGGCATAATCTCACCTGTCCAGTTCTGTTATTGGGCTGATCCTATAGTGCCAATAATGAAAAACAATGGTACTATAAGAATCTGTGGAGATTTTGAGGTTACCATTAATCAGTTTCTCAAGTTGACACTTATCCTTTACCTAGGGTGGAAGAGTTATTTTCTGCTTTGAGTGGGGAAAGGTATTTTTCCAAGCTAGACATGTCTCAAGCTTACTTACAGTTAAAGTTAGAGAATGACTCTAAGCAGTATGTCACTGTACAGCTATTTCGAGTTATTTCAGTATAACAGGTTACCCTTTGTAGTCTCATCTGCTCCATCTATATTTCAAAGGTACATGGAAACCTTGCTTCAAGGGTTCAAGGGTGTATCTGTATATTTAGATGATATCTCAGTGACAGGGGGTACAGCTGAAGACCATATGAAGAATCTAAGTTGTGTTTTGAGCAAGCTAGATCTAGCAGGAGCTAGATTAAATAAGGCTAAATGTTCTTTCATGGTATCACAAATTGAATACCTTGGGCATGTCATTGACAAGGATGGTTTGCATCCGACTGAAGAAAAAATACAAGCTATTAAAGATGCTCCAAGACCAACTAATGTCACAGAATTAAGAGCTCTCTTGGGTATTATAAATTATTATGGGAAGTTTATACCTAAACTATCTACACAACTCTCTCTTTTGCATAAGATTTTATGTAAAAAGTCAAAGTTAGTTTGGACAAGTGAACAAGATCATGCTTTTGTAGTGGCTAAAGGTGCTTTGCAAGCTAACTCATTGTTGGTGCATTATGACAGTTCAAAGCCCCTTGTTGCATGTGATGCATCTCAATATGGTCTGGGTGCCGTTCTTTCACATGTAATGGAAGATGGGTCTGAAAGACCAGTTGCTTATGCCTCCAAAACTCTGAGTTCTGCTAAAAAAAATGTATTCACAGCTGGAAAAAAGAAGGGTTGGCAATAGTTTGATGATACCAAATTCCACATTTATCTTTATGGTAGACAATTTATTTTGAGTCTGACCATCAACCTCTTTCTTACATGCTCAAGGAATCTAAACAGATTCTACCACTTGCATCTTCACGAATTCAATGATGGGCACTTACTCCGAGCATTTAGAGGTATATAATACGCTATAAGGCTGGGAAGAATTTGAGTAATACTGATGCTTTGATTAGGTTACCTAGTCCAGTGACTACTTCCCTTGCTAAACTACCTGGAGACTTCCTGCATCTGTTGCATCATCTGGAAACCACTAGTATTAGTGCAGCACGCATCAAGCGATGGACAGCTAGAGATCCAGTGATAGGCAGAGTTTTAGCATATGTCATGCATGGTTGGGCAGCCCAGGACAGAAATTAAGACCTCGAACCATATCGTGTGAGAGAGAAGGAACTTAGCACCCTGGATGGCTGTTTACTTTGGGGAGCACAAGTAATAGTTCCACAAAAGGGAGGAAATTGGTGTTGGAAGAGCTCCATGAGTCACACATCAGTTCATCCAAGATGAAATCCTTAGCCAGAACCTATGTGTGGTGGCCAAAGATGGATGCAGACATTGTTGAGATGGCTAAAAGCTGTAGTGTTTGTCAAGTGCATCAACACTCACCTGCTTCAGCACCACTACATCCATGGGAGTGGCCAGAGACACCCTGGAGTCGACTGCATCTTGATTTTGCAGGTCCATTCTTGGATCACATGTATCTAATCACAATAGATGCACACTCAAAGTGGTTAGATGTTCAAGTTATGTCTTCCATCTAAACTGCCAAGACAATTGAGAAGTTAAGGACGCTTTTTGCTAATCAGGTCTTCCTAACAATGTAATAACAGATTATGGTCCATCTTTTACTAGTGAAGAATTCAAAGTCTTCATGGAAAAGAATGGAATTAAGCATGTTACTTCTTCACCATATCACCCTTCTTCAAACGGGTTGGCGGAGAGAGCAGTTCAAACAGTTAAGCAAGGCTTACGCCAAGTTGAAGGATTTACCATTAAGGAAAAGGTAGCAAAGTTCTTATTCAAGTATCGTATTACACCTCACTCCACAACAGGAGTTTCACCTTCAAAGTTGCTTATGGGTAGATGCTTGAAATGTTGTTAGGAGAATTATTTCCAAATATTTCACATCAAGTGGAAGAAAAACAGTCAAAACAGGAAGGCCACGACAAAAAAAAAAAGTCTGAGATCTTTTGTTGTAGGACACCTTGTGTATGTGGAGGACTTTACCCCACCAAAGCATAAGTGGATACCAAGTACCATAGCCAAGGTGACTGGACCAGTATCTTATGTGGTAAAGTTGATGGATGGGAGAGAAGTACATCGCCACATTGACAATGTAATTGCAAGAAGTTCACACTCTAGTTCAATTGAGCCTGAAGTGCAATCTTCTGGAATAGGACTTGAACTACAGCCAATAATTGAGCCCTCTGAACTCTCTGGAACGGAACATCAACTTCCAAGTACGGACCAAGAGGTACCATTGTAAACATAGATGTCATGTCAAGAAGTTGAACTACGTACAATAGAGCTACGTCGTTCAAGTAGAAACATAGTACCTCGGGATAGGTACCACCCAACATTTTATTGATATGACCTTTCGAGTTTAAGAGGGAAAGATGTGATGTATTGACCTTATTCATTGTAGCATAGAATTAGTTATTGTTATCATTAACATACTTGTGGTTCTATATCATTTCCTGTCATGTCATAATTACTGAGTGTACACTTTAAAATACCATGATTTTATTTCATATCACCAGGTCCAGTGTTGTAGTGCTTTTGTTGATTGATTGATTATCAAGTCTTGATTATTGAGTACACTGGGTGTGTGCGTGCAGCGCTGGTTAGGGAAAGAACTAATGTAGTACTAGCTAAGACAGTACAATTATTATCTCTTTTTTTATTCCTTCCACTTTGACGATTCTCCTTAAAGGTCAACTGAACTGGAAAAGGGAAGTAATTTTTTTTTGTTTGTCATCTTGTCTTTGATGCATAACCTGGTATTAAAAAAATTATAGAAAATTTTAGTCCAATATTCATGAAGAGACCTTAGCTCAAAAATTTTACTTCCTGTGGGGTATAACTTTTCATTGACATAACAAAGGGGACTGCAGACTGCAGCCAGAACTCAATGTAGGTGATGCAGTATTTCAACAAACTTCAACAATTCTTGGAGTCAGGGTGACCTATTCCACCTGTAAGTCCAAGAGTGGCAGCAGTGCATTGATACCTAGTGAGATAGAAAATGTAGTTGAGCCCCTGGAGTAGCTAATCTGATAACCCAGCTCTTTTTAAGGAATGAGTGAAGAGTTCCCTTTATGAGTACAATGATTTCTGATAACTTCAGAGCCTAGTGACACTGATTCTGTTTTAGCTTCATCCAGCTCTGATTCAAGTAGCAAGCTAAGTATGCAATTGTTCATTTTTACACTTGGTTATAACATTTATAGCTAGTAACCTGGGCTATTAGCTATAAATGTTATAACTATATGTAAAAAAGAACAATTATACAGTTTGCTATGTAGCTAGTTAGCTATGAAATATCTAGTACCACATCAAAATGGCAAGCTAGCTAGCAAATATTACTATAACAAATCCAAAAATATTTGATACTCATTGTCTGTAGCTATAGAGCTAACTATTAAATATCTAGCTCCACACCAAAAGTAGCCTAAGCTAAAAAATATTTTGCAAATAGCTATATTTTATTATGACACATCAGAAAGTCTTTGATTCTCATATTCTGTACCTGAATCAGAGCTAGATGAAACTGAAAAGCAGTGTCAATAGGATCTGAAGGTATAAATAATTATTGCACTCTCCCAAGGGACAGATCTCTTCACTTATTCCTTCAGATTTCCAACTTTACAACTCTTTTTCAGTTGCTACTTAGTTAGATGTCAATGTGCTTCTACCAATCCTGGACTTACAGTGGAATTGGGCCTCCAAACTCCAGGAATTGCTGAAGTTTGTAGAAATAGCTCATCTTCTCCATTGAGATCTGGCTGCAGTGGGCCCCATTGTGATGTCAATGAATAGCTGCACCACCACAGAAAATAAAAAAATATAAAAATCTTAAGCTAACTTTTCTTCATGAATATTGGACTAAAAATTTCCAAATCTTTTATACCAGGTTATGCATCAAGGATAACAAAATAAAACAATAAAAAAAGTTTTTTTTTTCCAATTCAGTTACCCTTTAACCTCTCCATGCCTAACTCTATCATTCATGATCAAGAAATAGGAGACATCCTTTCTCCAGTGCATATCTAGAAGATTTGTCCCTGATGCAAAGCGTATTATTTGCATTAATTTCTTCTCTACACTCATATAAATACATTAGACAAATCATGAATTTCTCTACCTTAAAGTTTTAACCAAAATTCCTTAAGTTTTAGCTATAAAACTTCACCAAATTCGTTTCCCTTCAGGGTCTATCTTACACTTGACAATATCATGTGCTCTTGCTCAGAAGTCAAGCCTAGTTTTGTGCTGAGCCCCTGGAATTGTTTTTACTATTGTTGGAACTTTTTACCCACGTTAAAAATTCCACCTGTACTATATGCGCAAAACATGAGACTTCATGAACATGTAGATCTTGTTAACAAACTGAGTGGATATGGCTTTTAAGATTTCATTCTAGAGATTCTTAGGGGACATGAATGTAGAATGTATGGAATACAATGTATGGGGCAAGTCACCGGAACTCTTTATTTACATGCTGGTGATACAATACAACCAATGCTGTGAATAATAAGGCGTCTGTGAATGGTTCATGGCACTGGATATATCAATTCACCCCTTCGTTCATGGCATTGGATATACCTGGCAGCATACCTATAGTATCTTAGAGATTGCACATATTTATAACCCAGAACAACTGAACCAATATAGTCTTTAAATCTTATTCAAATAACAACACAATTGAACAGCTCAAGAATTGACAATCAACTAACATCAACTGATGATCAACTGATATAAAAATGTAGCCAGGTACATTATATACTGAGTGAATACACAAAGGATAAGGGTGGACACACAAAGGAAGTGAGGAACAAAAGCACGAAAACAAAGTGTGAGTGCAAAGTCAATCATATGATATTAATGTCAATAGTCATTAACCACATTACTACATTCCTCCCTTACTAATATAAGAACCATGTTAAACATGTCCAGTGTCTCTATAACAATCTGGTGGATGCCAGAGTATATACAGGGTATTTCCACAGAGGAGGTAACTAGATATGACTTCAATCGGAGGTAATTCAGGTTCGACTTGAATTGGAGAATCAGTGTCTTCCAGAGTAAGTGGAAATAAAAGATGGTCATCAATGACTGATTCAGGTTCAGCTTGAAGCGGTTTATCCATATCCGGGTGATCTTTTATTATGAAAACATCTTGGAGGTGATCCACATGTCGTTTCCATTCCACACCATGTTCACAAAATATAACAAAGATCCAGTGTGTTTAAGGATAGTTCCTTGAATCCAATTAGGATCACTTGAACGGAAATGACACACCTTACTCTTTGACTGATTTCAAACTTGCGATCCTTGGCATGCTGATCATGATGTGCAATCTGATCTGCTTGTTTATCTAAAACTTTCTTGGAAACATCTGCATGAAAGAGTGAGAACCGAGTACAAACTTCACGTTGAAGAAAGAGTGAGCTGGAATTTTGGTTCGTCGTTGCATGAGGAGTGAATCAATGAGTTAGAAGGAAGTCTGCTAGACAATGAGAGAGAGAGTCCTTCCATCCTTTTTCACTAGCTCTGAGAGACTGCTTGAAAGTTAAATTAAACCGTTCTACAGTTCCATTCAAAGACGAATAATAAGGTGCAAAGCATCTATGCTGGATGCCATTCTTCTTCATGAAAACTTCAAACTCTTCTGAGGTGAACTGTGGTGCAATATCAGTCACTACCTGCTGAGGAAGTCCGTAGCTTGCAAATAAAAATTGAAGCTTCTTAATTGTCTTTGATGTTGTCATTGTGGACATCTCATAGACCTCAGGCCACTTAGGGTGCGAATCAACTACTATCAGAAAAGTGGTACCTATGAAAGGTCCTGCAAGGTCAATGTGCAATTGTCACCAAGGCTTCACAGGCCAGGACCAGGGATGCATGGGTGCTGGTGATGGAGAATATTTGTTTTGTTGACTGGAAACACATCTCTGCAGTGTTTTCGATGTCTTTATCCATGCCTGGCCACTACACATAACTACAGCCCAAACTTCTCATACCCAAAGATCCAGGATGATCTTGGTGTAGCTCTTTCAGGATTTGTAATAGGTGCCGACTTGGTATAATGACACATTCCCCACATAAGGCAATTTCTCTCCACTGCTAACTCATCCCAACATTGGTGATATGCCTTTAGCGAATCATTAATGATGTCAGGCCAACCCCTCTTAGAATAGCAATACACTCTGCTCAAAACTTTGTCTTTCTTAATAACTGACCTAATTTCTAATGAAGTTATTATTACAGCTTCAACTTGTGAAATGTTAAACATAGAAGTTGTCTTGTGCGACATGCCAGTATTATCTGTCTGCTCAGGTAGGGAGTAGATGTGACAATCCATTTGCATTGGCATGTGTGGCTGTTAGCTTGAACTGGATTTCATACTGGTAGGTAGAGAGTAGGACAGCCCATCGCTGCAGTCTTCAGCTGCCAAAGACGGAATACCAATCTTCAAACCCAGTATAGCCAACAGTGGCTTGTGATCAGCAACCAATAGAAACTTTCTATCATAAACGTACTGATGAAACTTCTTCACTCATGAGAGTACATGTCTTACTGGAGGACATGTCTTTCTTGTTGACGTTTATTGAGAGAGTTCATGCCTTTATGGGTGAAAATGTCTTGTGGATGGCATATCTTAAAGGAGGATATGTATTATGAAAGATATGTCTTACAAAAAACAAGTTATACTGATGGGAATGACTCATAGGAGGGCATGTATTAGAGGAGGGCATGTATTAGAGGAAGGCATGTCTTACAGGAGAATTTATCTTATTGGAGGGCATATTGTGGAGTAGTATGTGTCCTATACGAAATTACATTTTATGGGAGGAAAGGTTTTTCATATCATATAGGCGTGTGTGGCATTCCTTTTCTGTCTTATTCTGGAGCCTCAGTGTTTGTCTGGTAGATGTTTCCGTTAGACGTGATTGGCAAACTTCTGGTGTCTCATTGATCAGTCTGTGTGTCTGCCTGCTGGGCATTGCTTGAAGCCACAATGTATGTTTTTGTGGCATTTCACTTTCCATTTGTTTGTATTTTAAATGTTATTTTGGCTTAGTGATGTTCTTTTTCTTGGCATTTGTGATTATTAGAAGTGAACCTTTGAAACTTGTATGATAATACCTCTGTTTTTATCTACATATGAGTATACTTCGAGTATATGTTGTACTAAGGCTCATGTATACACTGATACCCTTAGTATGTTGCCTTTACCAGTAGAGCCGGCAACTATTGGGACACTCCCAGAACATGTACTACTAACAGAATATCTCAACAACTCACCAATACTGCAAAAGTTGTCTGTTTATGAACAAGAATATTTATAAAACTTGCTTGTGCTCAACAGCTTTTATTGCTTGCATGGCCAAGTCACTGTGATTAAGAATTGGATCCATTTACATATAAGAAATTAGAGACTTTCTTCTTATAATGGATGTATTTATGGGGAACCAGAGTTCTTATGCCTAAGCATGAAAGAGAAGCCTTGTAGTAAAAATTGTATGAAATACACCCAGGAATGTCCAACATGAAGGTTTTGGCAAGGACATACGATTGGTGGCCAGGAATTGATTCAGATATTGAGAAGTCATTTCGCACCTACACTGAATGTTGAGCTTTAGTCATTAATACCAATTGCACCAATGAATCCATGGAAATGGTCGACTGGACTCTGATCTAAATTGCATTTGGATTTCATGGGTCCTTTGAAGATAGAATGGTGTGCATTTTAATTTATGCCCATTCAAAATGATTGAAGCATTTTGCACCCAGAAAGCAACTTCAAAAGTAGTTCTTGATGCACTCAGAAATTTATTTGTAAGTTTGATATTCCAGAATCAATTGTGTCTATTATGGTACACCATTCGTGAGTGAAGAGTTGTACATTTCCTGCATCAGAATGGTATCAAACACAATACTTCCGCTCCATACCATCCAGCTTCTAATGGACTTGCAGAACATGCCGTCCAGATGGTAAAAAAAGAGATCTTAAGAAGGTGATTTTCGGAGACAGTAATTCAAGATTTACAAAAGTTCTTCTAACTTACCACAGCTCACCAATGTTGGTGGGAAGGAGGTTGAGGACAAGATCAGATTTATTGATGCTGAACGCAGCAGTAATAGTAAAAAGGAAATAGTTGGAACACAAATGTCAATATGATGCAAGAGTTAATGATCGAACAATAGAGTTGGGAAGTCTAACATTTTTTAAAACTTTGGTCGTGGACATAGATGGTTGTGTGGAAGATTGAAAAATAATTACTGTACAGGTTTCTTATCACATACTATTGAATGATGGAAGGCAACAACATTGTCATCTGTATCAGTTGCTTCTTAGGGTGATTGAATCTAATCCCTTGAATGAATTTTATGAGGCAACTATTTCAATGCATTTATCAATTTCGTTCTCATCGATTGAAGATTTGCCTGAGGTTACTGAGCTTGAAACACTCACATGACAAAATTAGTGATAGTAATGAAGCTCATGGAACTGGAACTTGGATTGCCATTACCCATTAGAGACCGAACACCTCCAAAATGATTTCAAGCCAGTTGGACATGAAACACAGGATTATATGTTGTTTACAATTTATTTTTTTGTTTTGTTTCTTTCTATTTAAGGGGAAAGGTATGTATTCTCTTTAATAATTTACTAATATAATTATTGTGGTCACTTTTATAATGATATTCATGTGTGGTATATTTACCTCTGTGAGATACCATGAATAATAGTTTTTGTTTAAAGGAACTTTAAGCTGTACTTATGAAAGTAAGGGCTGTAGTGTTAAGAAAGATATAACAATATACAACTACACTATTATGTCATAATATAATTCATGTAGTGTGTGTCCTTCCATCTCTCTATCTGCCTGTCTGTCTGTTTGTTGGTGATTAACGCATCTCCCAGATGCCTTATTAAATTCTCCTGAAAATTTTCAGGGGTTGCTCACATGACCACTGGCCCGGTTTTGGGTACAATGTGGTTATGGCTAGGGTACTAAATAAATGTTCCTATTCATAATTAACCTCAAGTTGTACTTCAAATTGATTGCGATTTGATTATTGATTTGCAAAAAATCCCACCAAAAATGCATTTAGAATCCACAGTTGCTCAAATCTGCAGACAATTTTGGGGCAAAACTCTCTTTTTGGTTCAAATTTATTTCAATTAAAATTACTTACCGAAGTTAAGCACTGTTAGGCCTGCTTAGTACTTGGATGGGTGACCACTTGGGGACAGCAAATCTTGTAAGTGGTTTTTCTTTTTTTCCTTATTTTTTCCCCCACCCTCTGCTCTCTCTTCTGACTAAATCAAGCTCTGGCCACATTTGAACACAATATATTCTAACCAAGAGCCAAGGTTAGGCCTTGATGGATTATGCTCAAATTTTAGCTTCATTTTGTTTTCTTTTTTGCTCCTAATATTCACTTCTTTTTCTCTTCATTCTGCCTAATTTTTTTCTTTAAATATACCTATTTATTTTTTTACTTATGCTCACTGACAAACAATTGTTAAAGCATTAAAAAGAAAAATAGCATAGTCATTCAGGATTCGAACCATTTTAAAAGTTCAAATGATCTATAGTTGTGACTCTGGCTAAGTGTATAACAATTATAATAAGTGAAACTTGAGAGGTGTGGATAAGTTGTTACTGTGATGCAATCAATGTATAATATACAAGGTCATCTATTTATTTTTCCTAATACTCCACCTATTTTTCCAGTATTATTCTCACTTTTCTGAAGCACCTATTTCTCCCAAAAATTATGCCAGCATAACCATCTTGGCCTAACCAGGTCCTTACCTATGAGAGTTTTCTGTATAAAAAACACAACATGCACATACACACAAATAGAAAAAGATTAATAAATAGATGGCAAATATACAGCAATACTAAATTTCACCGACTTAAAACCATTCACCACCCATTCCAAGAGCTCATGTCAAATTTCATCCCAATCAGCCCAGCAGTTGTGCATTAATAGAAAAAAAAGGCTAAAATACTGCAATTCCAAATGTTATTATCCTAACTCTTCCATACTGACTCCAACTGAGCATGCCATATCTTATCCCAGTCAGACAAGCTAGTTACACAAAAATAGAAAAAGAGATAGATTGGTAATACCATAATAGCAAATTCTCTTATGCATATATCATTCCCCATCCACCCCAGGTGCTAACGCCAATTTCCTCCTCGAAATCTTCCCAGTTGTACTCAAATTACTGTGATATGCACAATTAATGAAAGATAGTTAGGCAACCAATATTGTTGCCTATCTATCTACCTTTCCTATTTGTTTGCAACAACTGGGCCAATTAAGATAAACCTCAAATGATTCTGGAACCTCCTTATTGACAATGACATACCATCACTTCATTCAGAAATATCAATCATCAAGTAGTATAGGTTGTCACATTTTTTCACCATAAATATGCTAACTATACTTACTGTTATCCAAAATTTACTATTTGTTGTTTCTGTTTTTTTGTGTGTGTGATTTTTTTATTATTATTATTATTTTTTTTTTTTTTATGTGATCATCCTGTAACATATAGCACAAATTCCCCTGGAAGACTCTAATGACCAAGTTTCCTTCAAATCATATAGTAAACACGCATAAAAAAAAACATGGTGTAAACTATATAAACCTTAACCTTAAAACTTCACGAGCTGATATTGTAACCAGCTTACTGGCACAAACCCAGCAGGAGCAGTTCATGCTTTACCAAGCTCAATTTTGAAAACTTAATTCTGGCTAAGCTTAACTAATCTGAATCACTCAATGCTTTCTTTCAACACTAACTGAATTTCATACTGGACCAATCCATTGTCAGTTTCCTAGTTCCACCTTTGCTCTCTATGGTAGTAAAATGAGGTTATCACACTGTCAATCTATAAAAATGAAGAAAAATAATGGTTTTGGACACTAATTTTTTTTTTAACCTTTTTAGGAAATAATTTCACACTATTAACCATCCTTGAGGATAAAGATTCAAATTATACAAGATTTATATAAATCAGAGCAGTGTAGTTCCTGATTAGTGCAAATAGACTGACAAACAAATCAACATAATCTATTTATAGATACATAGTTTTCTAGTGCCGATCAATTACATCCTTCAAAAATTGATGATGCAATTATTTAGTTCACAACTAGAGATAGCAAATTAACACAATTGGTTACCTTAATATACAAGATATGAAACTTATATACAATGCATGGTAAGCAAAGCACGAAAATAAAATTTTAAGGATTAGCACAACATAAAATAGCATCAGAGATTATAAAGATAAGACTCAAACTAAAAAATATATACATTACTGCAGGTCTTTATGTGATTGCGGCATACTAATAGTGTTTACTGCAATGGGATTACCAAAAAAACTGAGGTTTCTTTTCTTCTTTGCAAAACTTTTTTTCCATTGTACCTTCAGTTCTCATATATTCACGACATACACAAGGTTCACTGTTGGAAACACAGCCATCAATAGAGTGTAGGACAGAGTTATCCCCAAAGCATTGGTCAGTTTTTCAAATTCAGAACGACTGCATAGTTCATTTAGATCATGTCCACTTTGCCCACAGAAGAAGTTCTTTTTGGCACTTTTCACCATAACTGGAGTATTCTTGGTCATCACAGTATATGATGTCAGGGCCACAACACACAACACCACATAGTAGCAGAACACATTAATATTTTTATGCTTGTATTTCTATATCTGTCTGTCTCTCTGTCTGTCTGTCTGTCTGCCTGCCTGCCTGTCTGTCTGTCTGTCTGTGTGAGCGAGCTACTCCTACTTCAACTAATATTACTCTGGCAAGCTAGGATAGCCGCCCCACTCCCTAGGCAATCACCCATTCTATAGTATTACCCAAGGCTACCTAACCTTGTTATAATTAGCCAACAGTATTTCCACTTACTGGGTCTCCCTTCAATAGAATGAGTATCATATACTGGCCAGAAACTATCTGTACCAGCAACAACAATGATTCTTCAAATATTTGTACAACATGATATGCACTATGCTAGACTTCACACACTTATAACTTAGAGATTCTAAATGACAGTTTTGCTGTGTCTTTTTATAGTTTCTGTAAGTCAGGGCATTCAGGGCCTCTGCTCTGGCCTGCTGCTTGTTCATTAGGTGAGTCCTTATTATTTGTTGTAAGCACTTCCATGTCTATGTTCTTATAATCAATTTCCTCCACTGGAAACCCATAACTCTCATTATCACAATTAGTTTACCTTAACTTTATTAACTTGTTATTATCATTCTTATTCAATTTTATTTCTTGATTAATCATCCTTCTTATTCATTTCTTTAATCTCTCTCTTATTCTCTTTCTTATTCTCTTTCTTATTATTAACTTCTTGATATACTTCTTTACTTGCTCCATGACTTGTCACAGACAGAGTCACTGGGAGTACTCCCGATGGCTCCGACAGTCTGTCTGTCTGTCGTCTGTCTGTCTGTCTGTCTGTCTGTCTGTCTGTCTGTCTGTCTGTCTGTCTGTCTGTCTGTCTGTCTGTCTGTCTGTCTGTCTGTCTGTCTGTCTGTGTCTGTCTGTCTGTGTGCTTGTGGTAAAGGGTCACAAGACACCCTGGAGTTTTTCTGTTTTTTTTCAATGGCCATAGAAAGGCATCAAAAATGTTTTTGTGATTTACCACAAAGAAGAGTAATGGAGGAACAATGAAGACAACAATTTTACCACTTAAAATGATTAACATGAAATATTACCATGGAATAATAACTGGTGGATCCACTAGGTAGCAAAAGAGGTTGTTTCAAACAAGCACCTAGCTATATATATATATTCTGCTAAACAATGAGGTTTTAGAAGGTTTAGCATACAATTCTTTATATATATATATACATATTATTTAAAATCATCCACTGCAACCAACTCTTTTGTAACCAGTTCTCTTTCTGCTTCAGAGTGATTGCCGAAGTTTCCTTTCTTTAAAAATGCTATATTTTACAACCTCGCCCTATCAATTATTTTTTACCCTTCAGATGCACAAGAAAAATTGACTGTCTGGTTAGTAGTTGTTGTAGGAATTGCTGCAGGTATAGAATTTGTTGCTTTACTTTGTATTTTCTGGGATTTGCATGTTTATTTTCTATTTTGGGAGAAAGGTTGGGTTAACACTTGCTGAATTGCCCACCCCCCCCCCCCCCTTCCCCCAGGGCCCAGGATCCACCACTGATAATGGGCTAAACGGAGTACTTTTTGGGTACTAGTTAATAAGGTATAGTTAATATTTATCTAGCATATAATTTTAGTCCAGCATTTAGGATAAATCATTCCAACCCTTTTTTTTTCCTTCCTTGTTTTCTTCTTTTCTCCTTTTTTTTTCCTTTCTTCCCTCCCCACCCCCATCCCCTTAGCCCTTTTTCCTTTCATCTTTCTTCATTTATAATCTTTCTTCCTTCTTTACTTCTTCCCACTCTCTGTAAAAAAAACTAAAAAAGAATTTGGAAAAATTTTTGTCCAATGTTCACGGAGAAAATTTACAATTACAAATTTTAATGACTGTGGGGGTGAAACTTTACAATAATGTCCAGAAGGGAACAGCAGCTGCAATTACTCAAAGAGCTTTGATAATATTTATTAATATACTGTTCTTTGAGTACTGCAATATAATCTATGATGATAATCCTAATAATGCATTTAACAAATAATTGTACTTTATTTTCATTTATTTAAATGGTAATATTTGGATTCATGTTGTTGAACTTATAATTTAAATAAGTTCACAATATATGTTGTGTATAATACGGTGAATTTGACAGAATAAATGAAGTGATCTTTCAGGGAGTGAAATATTCTATTATAATTTCAGAGTCGAGTAACTGTGATTCCTCCACAGTTTCATCCAGTCCCACTGGATGAAACTATGGGGGTGGGGGACTTCCCTCAATATTTAACAAGAGGGGCCTGCTCCCTCCCCTCCCACAATGTCTTACTATAAAAATATAAAAAAATAAAAAATAAAAAATAAAAAAATAAATAAAAAAAATTTGTCTCTCATGTGTCTTTATGTTCTTGAGACTATTCCATAGTTTTCATTAGATTATTTTTTCAGGGTGGGCATCCCAAGAATGATTTATGAAAAGAAAAGGGAAAAAAAAAAAAAAAAAAAAAAAAAAAAAAAAAAAAAAAAAAAAAAAAAAAAAAAAAAAAAAAATATTCCAATTGGAATTTCAATATTTCATTCTATTCATCCATTTTGTATTTACTAATATCTCAGTGGTTAAAGGCTTGGCTTGTGATTCCAAGGTCCTGACTTCAATGCTTACTAAAAAAAATTTTCTTTTCTTTTTCTTTTCAAATTTTTGTTCTTTCCTCCTTTCACCCATTTTCACACCTTAATTTCTCCCTTCCCTCACTTTCCAATTCTACATTTTTTTTATTGATCCCCTCTTTCTTTTCCAGTTTAGAATAACTAAAATAGCATGCTATCTAAACTGAATCAGTTTAATGATGGAATTAGAACTTTTTCCAAATTATTTTGGTATTGACTAATTGTATCCATTTTTTATATCATTTTTTGTGAGTTCTTGCTGCTGATATTTGAAGAGTATCATGTGTGATTGACCTCAACTGGGAGAGAAATATCAGCATAAAACAAAACACAACAAACCAAAAATGGATTTCTTATTAGCTACCAACTGGGCTAAATTTTCATGTCATTAGTTGAAACAGAAGTTGTTTGTTGTTGTTTTTGGGGGGGGGGGGGGGGGGATTTGTGTGTTCATTTAAATTTTAAACTGTATATAGCTACTGTCTTCTTTTCAAGCATGTATACAGGACTACTATCTAATTGTGTAATTGTTCTTTTCCCACATCATTATAGCATCTATAGCTAGTAATTGAATTTATAATGGAAGCACTTAATATAGTAGCTATAAATCTTATGACCAAGTGAAAAAAAAAAGTTACACACTTAACTATATAGCTAGCAAGGCATTGTCTAGATCCACACCAAAAGTGGCCAAAGCCAGCTAGCTAGCCAGCCAGCTGCCATATTTAGAAAATAGCAAGACTTTTACAATTATGAATCAGAAAGTCTTGAAGTTTTAATTCACATGTTTGTGCTTGAATCAAGTTAAATTAAGACAAGCAGAAGAGGAATCGGTATAACATGACTCTGAAGTTATAAGGAAGTATTTCACTGTACAAAGGAACCTCTTCACTTATTCCTTCAGATTCACCACTAATCAGCTTTTCTCTATGAATTATGAAGTAGCGAATTGTCATCCAGTAAGTTACACACCTACAGGAAGTAATTTTGTATACTAATATTTTTTTTATGAATGTTAGATCAAAAACTTACAAAAATATACTGCATTATGCATCAAGGATAAAAAAATGATATGAAAAAAAAATTGTTGTGATTTCAGATACTCATAATTTATGCATTAACACAATGTATAAATAAGACAAAAATAGAACATAAAAATAGAACATAAAAATAGCGCATAAAATTGCGCATAAAAAAATAACACAAAATTAGTGGATAAAAATAGCACATAAAGTATCATATAAAAATAGCACATAAAAATAGCACATAAAATAGTGTCAGTGATTATATTAATTAGATTCAAAAAATATATATTTAATCCTATTGTACGCTATTTTTGTGCGAGTCAAAGTCATAGTTTTCACTGCAAATGGATTGAAGAAGTTTTCTTTACTGTGAAATACTTTCTCCACAGTTCCTTTAGTTCCTGAATATTCACAATATACACCAGGTTCACCACTGGAAACACAGCTATAAGCAAAATGTATGATAGAGTTATCTCTGCAGCATTAGTCATATTTTCAAATTCAGAACGACTGCATGGTTTGCTTGAATCGTGTCCACTCAGCTCACAGAAGAAGTACCTTTGGAGACGTTCCCTCAAAACTGGACTATTCCTACTTAACACTGTATATGATGTTAAATTTACAACAGACAGCACAACATAATAGCAGAACACAACAAGAACTTTCTTCTGGGCCGTCCCAAACTGGAATGGATTACTTGATTTCTTGACCTTGACCATGATATTATGCTATAAATAGAACAATAAAATTGTGTACACATTCAGTATACTATTTTGAAGCGAAAGTGTGATAACTCGATTGTTGCTATTTCCTTTATCATATCATGTTACCAGGATATTGCTGTTAAATGATTGTCATGTGTATATACCATGGTTTTAATTATAATGTTCACTTTCACTTAAGTTGATCGGTCTATGCTGTTCAATGAATGAGTAGAGTTGAGTAGGTGACCGAGTTATATCACACTGTAATAACGTGCAAAATCTAAGCCAAAAAGGGCAGATACAAAAGAAATTATTTACTCCATGAGTGTGCATGAAAATTTAATTAACCCTTGTGGGTAGCCCAAAATTCATATTTAGGTAACAAAGAAACTTACTGGGTTTTGCATCACATTATCATTCCATGGCCTTGAAGATTTATGAATGGAATATATTTAGATATAGAAAAAATAAACCAAGAATGTTCTTATATCTTCAATCAAAACAGATATTAGCTATTTTAAGTGGTTACAAGAAATATGGTTTAAGTATCCATGGTAATAGTGATGAATTTAGCAAACACCATCTGAAGTATACACTTACCCTGTATATAGACCAGAAGATGATGATGATCATGGTGCATCCACATGCCAGGACAATATCAATAGGAACAATAAGGGAGTAGAAGACTACATCTGGATCTGAACTAGAACACACAACAGTAGGGAATCTGGTAGGCCCGAACCCCAGTCCTCCGGAAATAAACGAGTCACTCCTGCTGCGAGGATTGGAGGAGTTTCCAAATGTATTTGAAGGATCCATTGCAAATTTGGCCATAGAAGATATTATTGGGACGAGTGGAAGTAAAACTCCAAGGATCACGCATGTTATGTGAATGTACTTGATCTTGCCATGCATGCTTTGAGCACGGAGGGGGAATACAAGTTTCCAAAATAGAGTACTTGTATGGAATATCCACCACATTGTTAATTGGCCAAGTATGTATGTCAATAATATACCTAAAAATTGAATCAAATATAAAAACAACAAAAAAAAATTGTGATTAAAAAGAAGTATTAAGCCAGGTGATTGTTGTTTTGTTTGTTTTTTTCATTTCAGATAACTTAATGGAGATTTCAGTCTTCCCTTTCATCCACATTGTTCATGTAGAAGAAAGTTAATATCCCAATAGTTTCATCTAATCTTATCTACTTATAAATAGGTGATCCATATGTGCATATGTGAGTATGTATACGTGTGAGTTGTTTTCACTGCCAAACCACAAGACCAATCGGGCTGAAATTTGATATGTAGTCTTCAAGTACCCAGGTGAGAGTTATTAACTGTGTGTGTGTGTGTGTGTGTGTGTGTGTGTGTGTGTGTGTGTGTGTGTGTGTGTGTGTGTGTGTGTGTGTGTGTGTGTGTGTCAATGTGTGGTTTTATCATAGCCACACACCCAAAGTTATTTGGGCTATCAAAATCTTATTAAAGCACCAATCAGACTGAAATTTGGCATGTGGTCTCCAAGTAACCAGATAATCATTAATTATTCACATGTCAGACTGGCAATGGGTGTGGTTCTATCATACCACACACACAAAAATTATTTGTGCTGCCAAAACCTCATTAAAGGACCAATCAGGCTGAAACTTAGCATGTGATCTCCAAGTAACTAGATGAGCATTAATCATTGACCACATGTATGTGTATCTATGGATGTGGTTTTATCTTGGGCCTACCCACACAAGTCATTTGAGCTGCCAAAAGCTAAATAAAGGACCAATGAATCTTGGCTGAAATTTAGTATGTGCTCTCCAAGTTACTGGGTAAGCATTATTAACCATATATGGGTGCGGTAATCGGTGTCATTTGGCCATAGCCACACTAAGGAAGTAATTTTGGCTGCCAAAAGCTCATTATAGGACCAATCAGATAGAAATTTGGCATGTGGTCTGCAAGTACTCAGGTAAGCAATATAAACTAATGAAGACAGTTAGATTGGCTAAAATGAGCAATCCAGTGGAACAAGATTTAATTGAACCCCAAAGTACACACATAGCTACATCCTAAAGATAATAACACATTCCCAGTCACATGCTGGAAAAATCAGGCTAAAATTTGGCATGCAGGCTTCATGTGACCATGAATGTCATTATCATCCTGTTTGTGGTTATGGGTGTGGTTTGGCCACAAAAAAAAAATTAGTATGAAAGTATGTATGCAAATACCGACATTTCATTCAACCTGCTACCAGCATACCAGCTTTAGATACTTTACAACTTTCATACTTCGTTGCAAATACCATGCAGCAAAGTTGAAGCAGGCGCACTAATTAATACAATAATTACTTAAAATAAATGATTGTTAATTTGATGAAACTAAACTTTATTTCAAATTATTAATGTGTTTAGTCAATTATTCTATTTAAACCTATAGGGGATTAATATTGTAATGTATTGAGCTGTATTAGTCACTTCCTATATGATTTATTGAACTAAAGTCCATTCCCATTCACTTTGTCATTGGAAAAATCGTTATAAAAATCCCATTATTTAGTCATTTCTTATATTTCAGATACCATCCAACTCCGCCTGAAGTGCTGTCCCTTCCTATGTTACTATTGAAGTTCTGCGATAAGGAATCAGGATTTTGCTGATAGTTCATAAGGAAAGTACATGCATTCTTCAGACCACACAGAATGTAGCTGGACTATCTTTCCTTGCCTACTGGAGAGAAGCAGGAGCTCTGAGAAGTAGTGATGTTTGATAATTCGCTTCTTGTTAGTCCCTGGTTTATTCAATAAATGCGTAACACAAGTAAATATTTAGCTAGGTGTTAATATGTGGCAACGTATCAACACAGAAGTTATTTAGATATAGATATAGCGCTGGCAAAGCATTAATTCTGTTTGACCTAGCTTGGCACAGGCCTGACAGAAGACTGAAAATTGATGTTGAACTTTTGGGATAAAATTGTGTTCATTATATTGAAGAGAACTATGGAAGTTGGAGGAGCATTGTGATAACAAAAAACTGCTGGTGTAACATTATTACTGAATTAAAGATTACTTGTGATGTGGAACTGCTGGGGTAACATGTTCATTTCATTGACTGGAGTTGTGGAACATGGGGAGGGGAGGACATGTGATACAGAATGGTTGGGGGAACTTTCATTGCACTGAAGATTGCTTTTGGAGAGCATCATGATGTGAAATTTCTTGGGAAAAGTATGCAATGCATTCAAACTACTGAGAAGGGGGGGGGGGGGGGGGGGGGGGGGAGTTTCATGATGTAGGAATGTCCAGTAACATTTCTTGCTGAAGTAATGAGGGTGGATCATCAGGATAAGTAATATATTATATACACTGCATTAAAAATTGCTGAGGTAGATGGTGGGACCATTTTGGTATCATGAATTGGGAATATTGAGAAAGTTATGTGGGGAGGGTAGATAAAGATTGAATGCATCCAAAATGTTGGTTCCATGTTTTTTTTAATTATATTGGGCACTCATGGGCTATGCAATCTCCTTGGCAGTAACTGGTAAGGTGTACCATCTGCAGGACTTTCATGCTGAGGGTTGAGAGATCCTTACTTTAGGGTAAATTATCAAAGTCAATGAGTTCAATGATGTGCAGATGTAGGGAGTTTTAGTTTTGTTTAATCAGTGCTATATCATGTGTCAGTTGTGTGGTGCTATAGTTAGGCACATGTCTGCATGATCTTTTTATTTTTAAGATTTTTTTTTACGTCACTTGTATCTATTAAGTTGTGTTGAAATTTGTAGTTTTATTTAGTTCTATTATGTTAACTCCACTTTGTTGTGATAATCATAGTGCCATATCAATAAATATTTGTTGGCCTCTTCATCTTCAATAATTATTTCACTTACCATATCTTCCAGTTAGGAGGCAGGATTCTGCAGTAAGTCCAGGATAGGTAGCAGCACATTGACATCTAGTGCAATAGCAACTGATAAAGAGTAGTGCAGTAGGGTATCTGAAAGAATATGTGAAAAAATTTGTCCCTTTGGAGAGTACAATAAATATTTGTACCTTCAAATCCTATTGATACTGCTCTTCAGTTTAATCTAGCTCTGATTCAGGTACAGAAAATGAATATCAAAGACTTTCTAATTTTACCATATAAAATATTGCAATTTGCAAAATATTTTCAGTTTTGCCTACTTTTGGTGTAGAGCTAGATATTTTATAACTTGCTATAATTATAGCTACAGAAAATGAGGATCAAAACATTTTGATTTATCATGGTAATACTTGCTAGCAAGCCTACCATTTTGGTGTGGAGCTAGATATTTAATAGCTAGCTAGCTAGCTAGCCATATGCAAACTCTGTAATCATTCTTTTTACACTTGGTTATGACATATATAGCTAATTGCCCAGGGCAGTTAGCTACTAGCTATAAATGTTATAACCAAAAAGAACAATTGCATACTTTGCTAGCTACCTGGATCAGAGCTGGATGAAGCTAAAAAGGAATTAGTGTCTCTAGGCTCTGAAATTATGAGAAATTATTGCACTCTCCAAAGGGAACTATTCACTTATTTTGCTCAGAAGAGCTGGGTTTTCAGATTAGCCACTCCGCAGTTCTTCTGCAGTTTTATCCTGCAAGGTATCAATGTGCTGCTGCCACTCCTGAACTTACCTGCAGAACTGGGCCTCTTGGCTCCAGGAATTGTTAAAGTTTGTTGAAGAAGCATATCACTCCAATTGAGATTTAGCTGCAGCTGTCCCTCTTGTGACATCAATGAATACTTATGCCACAACAGGAAGTAAAATTTTTAAGCTAAGTTTTCTTCATGAATATTGGACAAAAATATTTCAAAAAAAAAAATTTAATACCAGGTTATAAATCAAGGACAATATAAGTCAATAAAAAGAATATAGTTTTTCCCAGTTCAGTTACTCTTAAAAGAAAAATCACAGCTCCATCTTTAATTCTCCACCTGACCACATTAAAACATTGTTATATCGGTATGAGTGATTGAATACAAGTAAGTAAATCAGTCAACATGACAAATTTGAAGTCCATCGATTGATAAGTGTAATGAAGCTTTACTGTGTAAAATGATGAAGCTCACTCTATTGTACTAATTGCATTGCTACCTGGTTTCACAATTGAAAACTTGTGAACATCTTGGCTTAGTACCATTGGGAAATATTGGGAAAGAATTGGGTTGGGGGCAGTGGGTGGGGGGGAGGGGGGGGCAGTGGAGGAGTGGGGAGGGAAGAGGGGATTTGCTGCTTTTGAGGGAGAAAAAAATATACCATGAAATTCAAACATGGAGGGCTCACTCAGGAAGCCAAGAATAAGATCTATACAAATTTTTTGCTTCCACTACCTTGATGCATGATTTTTTTCTTGGGGTATGCAGAAATTGCATAAAATTTTCACCCAAATCTCACTATGCTCGGTCAACCCTTGGGGGCTTCCCTGATTTGTATGACTATAAAAACAATTTCATTAAATAGTTTTGACCAAATCTCCTGTACTAATCAGATTAACAGATAAAATATTCCATATAATATATATATAGCAAATTTACCTGATATGACACAAAAGGGAGTGATCTCTTTCAAACTTTCAATTAAATTCCTCGATGAACAGAAAAGCTCATTTGTATCTATATATCCGAGTATCACAATGAATTCTAAAATTTTTGGAATAAAGCAATGATATAATTGAAATCTTAATAAATCAATAACTAAAAAATCACTTACCCAGAACCAGCAAGTCAATGACTATGTAGACAATAAAGATTGATGGGAAAATAAACCTGTAATAATAATTATGAATTGTACATTACAGATCAGATGTAAACATCATTATAAAATAAAACTATGATAACCAACAATCCGAGGAAATATTCATACACAATTTATCTATCATTATATATATATATACATATACACCTACACGCGCACACACATGCACACACGCATACACGCATGCACACACATGCACCACACCCACTCACCCACCAACCATCTACCTACCTACATTCATATAAATATTTATTTATCTCACATTCTCTTGTAACTCAGACAAGAAAAAATGATGTCCACCGAAGATACCAGAAATCCAACGACTGCAGATAATATAACTGTAACTCTCAGGAATGTGGCTATATCTTCACTGTCGATTGCCCAGGTGTGGCAACTTGGCACGCACACTCTTGATCCATTTTCTCTGTAGAAATCTTCAGAGCAGTCGAATTGTTTTTGCATCGTTGAATTAAGGAAATTTTGATATTCATCTACAAGATATGTGTGAAAAATTGTAATAAATATACTAGGAATAGGTAAACAAGAGAAAGGGTCAGTTTCACAAATGCCAGTGTCCCACGAATCACCTAACTAACCATCTAACCATATAACATAAAAAAAGTATCAGTTTGATTTTGTAGGATTTGAAGAGACCTTGACTACACATAATTAACTAACCGATTTTTTGTTGAAATTTTTATATTGACAGTATTACTTCCCAGCTTGCTCACCAAAAAATTTAAAAAAATGAACCTTCTATTCTAGAATAGATGTACACTTATGTTTGGGAATTGTAAAGAAAAATTACAGCTCCATCACTAATTCTACACCTGACTATATTAAAACAGTGTAATATTGGTATGAGTGATTGAATGCAAGTAAATCAATTAGTCAACATGACAAATGTGAAATGATAGAGCTCATTCTATTGCACAAATTGCATTACTACCTGATTTCACAAAAAAAAAAAAAAAATCGAACCTTCTTGGCTCAGTACCAGTGGCCACAGGGTCGTGGCAGACATTGATCACTCAGTAAAAAATGAAACTTTGAATTATAAATTAATAGGATAATAAATGTCAGATGCTGATGGGAAAAACATTTTCTTAATGCCAAAAATGAGCCAATGAACACATCTTGTAAACAATTATTTGGGTTCATGAATCTGAACAAAACATTGGGCATTGTGGAGCTTTATAGAAAAAAGTAGAGAAAAATTACCAATTCAATGAATTAGCTTTCTAAGGAGAGTTGAGTAGGATTTAATGATTGCATATTCAGTCAGGATAATTTGACAGAATAGAAATATATACTTACTCTGATTGGAAGTTTCATAGTTTCAGAAATGGTTCCATTAAATTACTAATTCCAACCTCCCACCACAAGTAGTGGGCAGGGTATGGACAGAGAAAACATTCCAACCTCAGTTTGTGCTTTCAAATTATTGAAGGAAAAATTAGAAGTTAAAAGGCGTAAGAAAATTATAATTGGGGGGGGTGGAGGCCAGATAAGTTTTAAAAAAATAGAAGAAAAAAAACAGAAAAAAAAGAAAAAAATTTTAGTAGGAAAATGATGGAAAGTAGGAGATAGAAGGAAAATAAAGCAACAAAAGAGATAGAAGTTGGGGAAAAAATGAAAAAAAAGGACAGAAAAAAAGACAGAAGAAAAAAAATTATAAAAGGAAAAGAAAAAAAAGACAAATGGGAAAATAATAGAAGGAAGAGAAAAAAGGAAAGAGAAAAATAATGAAGATAAAGGGTGGGGGGGGGGGGAGAGTGAAAAAAGGGGGGGGGGGGAGGAAAGAGGAGAGAAAAAGATTAGGGAAAAGGAATTTGGGGTGGGGGAATTCAACCAGCAACCTTCCAGTTAGAAATACATTTTTACCCAAGAGCTCCAGGTACTCAGAGGGTCTTAATGTTACTTTGCAGCTGTTGTTGCTGTTGTTGCTGTTGTTACTGTTGTTGCTGTTGTTGTTGTTCTTGCAACACTGCTTCAGATCTTGCAGTACTGAGGTCCCAGGTTCAATCACATGTCTCCAGTTTGTTTTTCTTTCCCTCTCCAACCCACCCTTTTTTTTCCCCTTATACTTTTTTTTTTTTTTTTTTCCCCCTTTTTTCTGCCTTTGCCCTCCCTTCCTCCCCCCCCCCCCCCCCCCTCCCCTTCTTTTTGTGACACTTCCTCATATACACAAAAATGGGAGATTTGCAAAATATTGGAAATTCCCAAATATGGAGCATGTTATGCTTGATATATTTCAAGCTTGGTTTAAAGCTATTTTATATGGAAATATATTTTTCCAATTTTGAGGAAGAAATAAGCAAGCTATGGAAACAGATTTTGGTGGGATCAATCAAGAAGTCAAGGAGAAGAGTTCTGCCAAATTTTAGCTTCTGAGGTTTCCTTCATGGTGAGCCACTGTTTGGATGCAATCTTTTTACCTGTTCCTGGAGTATGCAAAAATTGTATACAAATTTTGATCCAAATCTCACTATTACATATATTTTTTAAAGAATAATGAAAATAATTATACACACACACACACACACACACACACACACACACACACACACACACACACACACACACACACACACACACACACACACACACACACACACACACACACACACACACACACACACACACACACACACACACACACACACACACACACACACACACACAACTATCATGAGAAATTACGATAAAAATAATGCAATTACTAAAAAAAAAATAAAAAATAAAAAAATTAAAAAATTAAAAATTAAAAAAAAAATTGCATTAAGGACAATATCTGGTGTTATAAAAGGGTGATTTGTTACTGCCATGCAAGTATAACGAAAGTAGTATGTTTGTAAAAATTTCAGATTGAGAATATGTATGCTAATAAAGTCTAACTTTAAGATATATGACAAAATTTGATGTACTCATTAAATAATTAAGGTAATGTGACTATTTCTATGTAAAACAAAAGTTGAATGACTTTTTAAGAATTCCAATCAGATACAAAATCATCCACTGATTTAAGCAATTTATTTTGAATTAAATATACAAGCACACAATCATCTTTGGCATCATTGATTGCAAGGCCCACCTTCGGTGGACTGTGATCACAAAATTGTCTTATGGGAGGACATGTCTTATGGAGGCATGTCTTACGGGATGACATTCTTATGGGAGGACATGACATACCTTACAGAAGAACCTTTATCATGGGAGGACATTTCTAATTATAGCAAAGGTTATTTTGAGAGATATTCCCTTTCCGGTTTGTTTTTCCCTTCCTAAGGTGCCTTAATTTTGATATCCCGATTGGGGATGAGAGAAGAGAATACCATATCTCCATCTTCTCCTACAATGCATCTGCACGATTTCTTTTCACAGTCACAGTTGTCTAGAGTGAATTAAACTAAACTTACACTTAGTATGTGAGGCTGATTACACATTAAGTTTTATGATATGCTATTTCAGCATTCTTCAAACACTTTTCTCCTTTTGAAAAGTTTGATAGGTTTTTTTTAAACATCATGGTGGAAAAAGCTTTTCTCAATAATGGAGGGCATGTCTCCACTAAAAAACAACAACTTGCATCTGCCCTAGCCCTAATGCTTGTCCTAGTTAAAATTTCAACCCCCTTAGGTTTCAATCTCGGGTATTTTGCTATTCTCAGATTATTTGGTTTCATTGGATGGATAACTGTAGGAGGAGTTGAGGGCAAAAAAAAAACAGAATAAGCTCAATTATAATATGGATGCAGTCATCTACTAATGTTTTTACATGGATTCAATCAATTTCTGTATTTTCACAAGTAAATCCAGTATAGTCACTTGTTACTATTATGTCCTTTTAATGATTTTTTTAAACTTCTGCTTTTACATGTTCAAAACATGTATATGTGTATGTATGTATGTATATATATATATATATATATATATATATATATATATATATATTCTTTTAAAGAAAAATGGTTTAAACTTACCACCCCACCTGACAAACTATCCATGTATATGGTAAATCAATATAATATATAACAAATTTTACCTGATAACAAAAAGGAAGTGAGCTCTATCAAAATTTCAATTAAATTCCTCCATGAACAGAAAAGCTCATTTATATCTATATATCCAAGTATCACAGTGAATTCTAAAATTTTTTAAATAGAGCAATGATATAGTTAAGATCTTAACAAATCAATAACCAAAAAAAAATTTCTTACCCAAAATTTCTATCCTCCATTTTAAAACAGGGCCGTGGTGGTGGTGATCCCTTACTGATTTCACAGACAAAATTAACCAAAAGTGACAGTTGTTTTTTTTTTACCTAACTTATTTTTTCCACCATGTTTAGGAAATTTTTAGAACTCCTACAGGGGCAGGAAGATGTAGAGGGCTGAATGCAGTTTGAATGGTGATCATGGGACCCAAGGTTCAAAAATAATTTTCTGATAGCTATACAAGCAATCAAGGAGTTGATACTAATAATAATATAGATCACTATATAATATTTTACTTGATTCATGGGATATTGTGGGGGATAGTTGTATCCCTGTCAGTTGCATGTCATGTCATGCCATGATCTATTAGTGGAAGGGTTCATGTAAAGATCAAAAACAAGACAAAAAAAATCTGTATACAGATTCAGATGTTTTATCAAACATACCCTTCACTGTTCCATTTGTAGAATCACTGTCATTTACTGCAGGACAGAATGAAGCTTTAAGAGGTAACACATCACAGTCTGGGAGGTCAATAAGTGTTTCAACCATATTCCATTCCCTTTGGCATGTTTCATCTCTGACCTCTTCACACTCACTCCTGGTAGGACGGATGGGGACCCCTGACTCACCACAGAGACCAAAAAGATGCAGACATAACAATGGAATTGCTTCACTTCTGCACTCCTCACTCGCTCTGATTGTTGTTAATCCATTTACCAGTTTCGTAACCATGGCTTCTTCATTCCTCGGCACTAATAGTGTCCCCTCAGGGTCAAGTGTACAGTTGGCAGATATCAGAAGGTTGACAAACTCAGTGGAGCAGACACCACCAGCTGCAGGATACTGGAGTGGTGATGAGCATACAGAATCTTCTGAAGAACTACTAACATTTGTACTTGTATTAGTTGACACCTAATGAAGTGTTTAAATATACATTAAAAGAATTAAATTTTATGTAACTTAATACATATATATAAATATATATAAATATATATATATATATATATATACTTTTTTTTTATAGAAACATTGTTATCTGATTTATATACTGTTTGAACACATAATAACAGACTGTCATGACTAATCACTAGATACTAATTATAAATGTTGGAAAAGGGGAAAAATCAGAAGAATATACTTATCTAATATTGCTGGAATGGATATGCTGGCATGGGATACTCATGTGCTGAACCCAAGGTGGATCAAACATTAATAATTTTATTATTCAAAAATATAGCTCATTTGTGGGAACATATTAATCAAAAATATTACAATAACTCCATAAGGAGTCTTAGAGACCACAAAAAAAATACAGTAAGGATCAGGACCAGGTGGTATGTGTATGTATACCCAAGCAATATCCTCCTGTGCATGACTTCAAAAAAAAAAAAAAAAAAAAAAAAAAAGATAACAAAATATGACAGTGCTTCTACTGTTTTGTGTACTTTTTTCTAATTTTTTAACTTGAGCCAAATCCAGAGGTAGCCTTATGCCAGTACAATGAAAATAATCCCTTCTAATAGAGCTACACCTATATCTAGGTGATTTCATTTATGAACATCTGCCCCATTCATTTGTATTGCCTCATTTGAATACCTGCCTAGGCCACACAAAGTGATTACATGTTATCTAAGTGTATCATAAGATAAATAAACTTAATGTTTTGCATTTGTATGAATCCTGTAACTTAAAAAGATCAGTAGCAATAATATACCTTAATGATTGAATTGATAATGGGTGGAATATCTGTTTGAGAGCAATTTTACTTCTTAAACTCTCAAAAATATAAATATAGTGCAAAAACGAAGGACCTGGCTTCAATATTGAATTCAGCAACCTGGGTTAACTGCTCACTCTATAATCAGGATTTGATCACTGTAAAATTGGAATTGTTAACAGACCATGCACTACTTAGCAGTTGGAACTGGCAGATTATATGCTTAAAAAATAAAATAAAGAAGGAAGGAGGGGAGGGAGGGAGGGAGAATGGGAGGGAGGGAGGATGGGAGGGAGGGAGAGAGGGAGGGAGGGAGAGATGGAGGGAGGGAGGATGGGAGGAAGGGAGGGAGGGAGGGACGGAGGAAGGAAGGAAGGAAGGAAGGAAGGAAGGAAGGAAGGAAGGAAGGAAGGAAGGAGGAAGGAAGGAAGGAAGGAAAGAAAGAAAGGAAAGAAAGAAAGAAAGAAAGAAAGAAAGAAAGAAAGAAAGAAAGAAAGAAAGAAAGAAAGAAAGAAAGAAAGAAAGGAAGGAAGGAAGGAAGGAAGGAAGGAAGGAAGGAAGGAAGGAAGGAAGGAAAGAAAGAAAGAAAGAAAGAAAGAAAGAAAGAAAGAAAGAAAGAAAGAAAGAAAGAAAGAAAGAAAGAAAGAAAGAAAGAAAGAAAGAAAGAAAGAAAGAAAGAAAGAAAGGAATTGTATGGAGAAATGGAAAATATACTGAAATTGCTTAATTATTTTGTTAAACTGACAGTAATTTGATGAGATTCTGAAATTTTAATTAGTGTTCCATGATTCATGGATAAATATGATCATTTGGCCAATTAAAATCTATTTGTGGGTGATAGAACTGCAGCTTCAATGATTGATATAAAGTGAATTTAATGTTTTTAAAGTATTCTATATTGAAGTAGTCCACTCTTTTTTTACTTCCCTTGTTAAACACAACAAATAATATTACAACCTTTCCATCCAAACCATTTATACCATTTTCTTTCATGACCAAAACCTTTGTCAGAGTAAAACTTAGTCAATTTAGAGTCAATTGAAACCTTTTCTTTATTTTAATCAAGTACAAGGACCTGGTCAAATCAGAACATCATGAGATTGTGATATATGATGTCACTGACATTATGGTAGGGAGTAATGTAGTTTTGTTCTGGGTTGCTCTTCTCAAATTCAAATTACCAATGGTTGATTTAAATATGCAACACTCTAGCAACATGTTTAAAAACAAGCAAGTTTACAAGCCATCTTATTATAATTCTTAATTTGTTGTTTTTTTTTGTCTGTTTGTTTCTATGTTTGTTTGATTGTTTGTTTATTGGTTGGTTGATTATTTTAGAGTGACCAAGTCTTTTATATAGTTCCGTTTGTAAGGTAAGTGTACTATTCCAACAATTGTAATAACTAATTAGGAATGTAGGAAGTGACTTTCAAATAATAGATTTTCAGGTTGCTGTATTTATTTCCAAATAACTTTAAATTTCACACTCCTAATTAATTAATACAACTGATGGAATAACATACCTACAAACCACACTATGTAAAGGACTCAGTCACCCTAAAATACCCTAATGTGGTCAGCCAACTGTGAAGCAATGAACCCTGGGATAGCTTCCTATTGTATACCATTACTGTGATGTAGTGACCTTATTCATTGTAGTATAGTTATTGGTTTTGTTGACATACTTGTGGTTCTATATTATTTCCTGTCATGTCATAATTACTGAGTGTACACTTCAAAATGCCATGGTTTTATTTCATATCACCAGGTCCAGTATAGCATTGCTTTTGTTGACCTGTTGAATATCAACTCTTTATTATTGAGTATACACTGGGTGTGTGTGCAGTGCTAATTGTAGAAAGAACTAGTGCAGTACTAGCTAAGACAGTACATCTGGCAAAGAGGATAAACTGTAGCTAAGCCAAAATGAAGGAATTGCAGCTATCCACAGCTCCATTACTGAAGAAGAGCTCTTGAAAAAGAGAATTGGACCTCCTACATTGAAAGGTTGCACCACCATTATATTGCAGACTAAGTGGTTACAGAAGAAAATGTGGAGCTTCAGGAGAGTCTGTATCACAATATGTAGCTGCACTACGTTCCTTAGTGGAGCACCGTCAATACAAGGATACTTTAAAGGAGATGCTACATGACTGTCTTGTTTGGGAATTGACCATGATGGTACAGCAATGCTTGTTGGCAGAAAAAGGACTTACCTATGAAAAAGCACTTGAGCTAGCTTTGATTATTGAATCAGTAGAAAAGGACACCAAAGAAATAAAGATAGCCCAATGGGAAACCTTTTCCAGCAAGAGATGTGTATTAGTTCCACACCCACCCTAAACCCAACACAAAGGAAAGCAAAAGGTTTTCACACCAAAAAAAAAGTGTGTTATAGGTGTGGGGGAGAATATTTAGCACCAGATTGTAAATTTGCTGGGAATAACTCTGTCGAAGTGGAGTGTGGTGAGTAGGCCTTTCCCAATTATGCTAGCATAATTTTGAGCATAATCTGTAACTCAGGAGCATAATGGGTAACTCTGGAGCATAATTGGTAGCTGAGAGTAGAGAAAAGCCGAATAGACTTGTACTGGATAACTTATCACTTTACAAAATCATGAATTAACATGTTTTTTTGGACTATGAAGTCAGATTAGCTGGACGGACGAAAGCTGCATTGTCTGTGGTAACATATCCAAGCACACATTGGTGATCAAGGTAGGGATTGCTCAAGCAAGTTCATGACTGCTTTGGGGATGTGTGTCATTTGCCACCAATATTGGTGATGTATCAACAGATAATAGGTCAAATTTGCATGAGTTACAATCTAACCCTATAAACAACACACAATTACAATTGGAACTGGCTACTACTGTAGATGTTGGAGATTTTTTGTTAAGGCAACGTGCAATCTTGATGGAGATGTCCCCTTAGCATTGTCAACATATGAACATATATTCTTTTCACTTTTGCAACTACAGTGCATTATCCCAATACTGCTGCTATTTGCACACAAACTGTCTGGTCGTAATCAAAGACTTCATCAGCAACTGTATGACTATGCTTTATCATGTGCAAAACAAGCATATGATTACCTTTGGATGAAGTTATACTTGAATGTATTCAAAGAAGCCCTTTATTATATCCTGCCAGGGTGTGTGAACTCAAACCTACCGGTATTGATATTGAAGATTTTAAAGTCTTCCTCTTTTCACTCAGTTAATTCTGAATAATTTAAAAGCTGATCAATCAATGTATTTATCCAAATCTGTAGGTGCGTCTACTGGGGTCTTGAAATTAAAGCTGTGGCAAAAGCACAGAGGATGAACTACCAAGGTGGGTCCAGTGCTGGAAAGCAAGTGATTTTAGAACAGCTATCATCAGCTGCAGCTGAAAGATGCTCAATAATTCCTTCAATAATTTGTAACTTACAAAATTGATGACCTGTATGTGGAAATAATTACATATATCGAGCATAATCGGTACCTTTGGAAGCATAATTGGTACCGTGTAGGAGCATGATTGATCAAAAATGCTGCATAAAAGAATAGCATAATTGATCCAAAAAATATGCATATTTGGGAAAGGCCTAGTGGTGAAAAACAGGATGTGCTACAACTGCTTGTGGTCAAGGGAGAGGAACGAAACATTTTGGGTAGAGATTGGATTACTGCATTCAAAGCATTCAAAGTAGACTTGTGTCAGATTGTTAATCTAGTGGGTAGTAATCAGTTGCAGGTGTTGCTTCAAAAACATTCCAGTGTGTTCAATAATGTTATTTGTACACTAAAGGAATAGAGGTAAAGCTTCATGTAGACCCAAATGTCAAGCCTAAGTTTTTCAAAGCTAGGTCAGTACCATACTCTCTGAGAAAAAAAGTCAAAACAGAGCTAGAGAGACTGGAAAGCACAGGCATATCTCACGGCATATCTCACCTGTCCAGTTCTGTAATTGGGCTGTGCCTATAATGCCAGTAATGAAAAGCAATGGTACTATAAGAAACTGTGGAGATTTTGAAGTTGCCATTAGCTCTGTTTCTCAAGTTGACACGTATCCCTTACCTAGGGTGAAAGAGTTATTTTCTGCTTTGAGTGGGGGGAAGAATTTATCCAAGCTAGACATGTCTCAAGTTTATTTACAGTTAGAATTAGAGAATGACTCTAAGCAGTTTATCACTGTGAGAACTTATAAGGGGATATTTCAGCATAAAAGGTTACCCTTTTGAATCTCATCTGCTCCATCTATATTTCAAAGGTATATGGAAACCTTACCTCAAGGGTGAAAGAGTGTTTCTGTATATTTAGATGCCATCTTAGTGACAGGGGGCACAGCTGAAGAGCATATGAAAAATCGAAGTTGTGTTTTAAGCAAGCTAGATTTAGCAGGAGCTAGATTAAATAAGGCTAAATGTTCTTTCATGATATAACAAATTGAATACCTTGGTATGTCATTGACAAAGATGATTTGCATCCCATTGAAGGGAAAATTTAAGCTGTTAAAGATGCTCCAAGAACAACAAAAGTGATAAAATTTAGAGCTTTCTTGGATGTCATAATTTATTATGGGAAATTTATGCCTAAACTAAGCACACAACTCTCTCCTTTATATAAACTTTTATGTAAAAAGTCAAAGTGGGTTTGGACAAGTTAGCAACATCATGCTTTTGTAGTTGCTAAAGGTGCTTTGCAAGCTAACTCATTGATGGTGCACTATGACAGTTCAAAACCCCTTGTTGTTGCATGTGATGCATCTCAATACGGTTTGTCTGCCATTCTTTCATATGTAATGAAAGGTGGGTCTGAAAGATAAGTTGCTCATGCTTCTAGAAGTCTGACTTCCGCTGAAAAAAATTATTCACAGCTGGAAAAAGAGGGGTTGGCAATGGTATTTGGTGTTAATAAAATTCCACATTTATCTTTATGGTAGACTATTTATTATTGAGTCTGACCATCAACCTCTTTCTTACTTGCTCAAGGAATCTAAACAGATTCCACCACTTGCATCATCACAAATTCAACGATGGGCACTTACTCTGAGCACTTACAAGTATATAATACACTATAAGGCTGGGAAATATTTGAGTAATGCTGATGTTTGAGTAGGTTACCTAGTCCAGTGACTACTTCCTTTGCTAAACTACCTGGAGACCTCTTTCATCTGTTGCATCATCTGGAAACCACTAGTATTAGTGCAGCACGCATCAAGCGATGGACAGCTAAGGATCAAGTTTTAAGCAGGGTTTTGGCATATGTCATGCATGGTTAGGCAGCCCAAGACAGAAGTGAAGACCTCGAACCATATCAAGTGAGAGAGAAGAAACTTCGCACCCTGGATGACTGTTTGCTTTGGGGAGCACGAGTGATAGTTCCACAAAAGTGGAGGAGATTAATGTTGGAAGAACTCCATGAATCACACACAGGTTCATTCAAGAAGAAATTCTTAGCCAGGCACTATGTGTGATGGCCAAAGATGGATGCAGACATTGTTGAGATGTCTAAAATTTCTAGTGTTTGCCAAATGCATCAACACTCACCTGTTTTAGCACCACTACATCCATGGGAGTGGCCAGAGACAGCCTGGAGTTGACTGCTTCTTTATTTAACAGGTCCATTCTTGGGTGCCATGTATCTAATTCACAGTAGATGCACACTCGAAGTGGTTAGAAATTCAAGTTATGCCTTCTATCACAACTGTCAAGACAATTGAGAAGTTAAGGACACATTTTGCTGCTCATGGTCTTCCTATCAAGTAGTGACAGATAATGGTCCATCCCTTCTTCGAATGGGTTGGCGGAGAGAGCAGTTCAAAAGTTAAGCAAGGCTTACACCAAGTTGAAAAATTTACCATCGAGTAAATATTAGCAAAGTTCTTAAGTACCATATTTCACCTCACTCAACAACAGGAGTTTCACCCTCAAAGTTGCTCATGAATAGATACTTGAAATGTTGTTAGGATAAATTATTTCTAAATATTTCACATCAAGTGGAGGAAAAACAGTCATAACCGAAAGAAGCCCACAACAAAAAAAATAGAGAGATTTTCTTTTGTAGGACACCTTGTGTATGTGGAGGACTTCACCCCATCCAGGTACAGTAGCCGAGGTGACGGGACCAGTATATGATGCGTTAAAATTGATGGATGGGAGAGAAGCACGTCGTCACACTGACAATGTAATTGCAAGAAGTTTAGACTCGAGTTCAACTGAGCCTTAAATGCAATCCTCTGGAATAGGACTTGAACTACAGCCAATAATTGAGCCCTCTGAACTCTCTGGAATAGAATGTCAACTTCCAAGTATAGACCAGGAGGTACCATCGCACGTTGAGTCAATAAGTTGAATCACCTACAATACAGCTACATCGTTCAAGTAGAAAGATGTTACCTCCAGATAAGTACCACCCAACATTTCACTGATATGACCTTTCAAGTTTAAGAGGGAAAGGTGTGATGTATTGAACTTATTCATTGCTGTATAGAATTTTTTATTGATTCTGTTGACATACTTGTGGTTCTGTATCATTTCCTGTCATGTCATAATTACGAGTGTACACTTTAAAATGCAATGGTTTTATTTCATATCACCAGGTTCAGCATTGTATAGCTTTTGTTGACCTGCTGAATATCTTATTATTGAGTATACTGTGGGTCTAATGCTAAACCCACTATAACATCATTATGGGGATTTCAATGCCAAAGTTGGCCAGGGAATGGAGGCCTGCTTTGGAAAATTCACATCAGGCAATAAAAATTAATGTGGAGAAGACCTAGTGAATTTTGCCCTAACACAAAACTTTAAATTTGCTATTAGCTTTTTCAAGAAAAGGCAGTCCTAAAAATGGACATGGAAAATCCCAAATGAAGAAACTAAAAATGAAATTGACTACATATTAACAAACAAACATGATATTCTTGAAAACATGGAAGTACTCAATAAAGTCAACATTGGTAGTGACCACAGGATGATCAGTGTACCATCAAAATAAACTTACATAAAATACAAAAAAAAATTGTTCTACTCTAAGAACCTACCTCTCAAAATTCAAAAGAATTAATATATGAGTTTCAGATTGAACTAAAGAACAGATTTGATGCCTTGGATGAAATCAACAAACACAAAAAAAAAAAAAAAAAAAATTACAAGAGCTCAATAACAATATTATTCTCCCACTCAAAGAAACAGCTGAGAAATGTAAACAATATCCACCTACAGTGAACAACAAATTTTTACATGAAACACTGAATCTCATGAAGAAAAGAAGAATTCTCAGAGTAAGAAGCCAAAAAAATAAAATTGAAAAGGCCAAACTGATCCGTAAAAAACTATGTGAAGACATGGAATCACAACATGACGATCATGAAAGAAAACTATCCGCAAAGGAAGAGGATTCAAACTGGCAAAGAAAGATCGACTGAAGGAAAAATTCACACAACTGGAATAAGACAAGAAAATGGCATCATCTAAAAAGATCGAAATATAATCATAGAAAGGGCCAGAGAATTCTATACCAAGGTTTACACAAGTACACAAGAACAAAATAATGAAACCCATCAATACAACCAATCATCACAGATGTACCACCAGTCTTAACTTTGGAAATCCAAAATGCGATTCACCAGCTAAAAAAAAATAAAGCGTTAGGTCAAGATAACATCACTTCAGATCTACTAAAACATTCAGGAGACTTCATACACCGCACGCTTGCCCACCTGTTCACTGAATGCTTTAAACAAAGAGATATACCAAATGATAGAATAGTGCTATTGTCATCTTAATTCACAAAAAAGGAAACCAAAAAGACCTCTCCAACTACAGGCCAATAAGTCTACTCAACGTCATTTACAAACTGTTCACCAAAACTATCACCTACAGACTTACAAACTTTTAGACGAACAACAACCAAGAGAACAGGAAGGCTCTATAAGTGGCTTCTCAACTCGAGACCACTTACAAGCCATCAATCGACTTATAGAAAAACAAATGAATTCAATATACCTTTATACATTGCTTTTGTGGCCTACCAAGAAGCCTTTGACTCAGTGGAAATCCCTTTTGTCATGTCCGCACTCAAACACCAAGGAATAGATATAGCATACATCAACATCTTAAAACGCATCTACAACAAGGGAACATCTTTCATTTGCTTGCATATGGACTCGAAACCATTCCCCCTTTAAAGAGGTGTGAGACAAGGAGACACCATCTCTCCGAAACTATTCACAGCATGTTTTGAAAGCATGTTTCGAACTCTAAACTGGGACAATAAAGGCTTTAACATCAGTGGTAAATATCTCGACCACCTTAGATTTGTGGATGACATCATAATACTCTCAGAAGAACCACAGGAACTATAAAACATGCTCATAGAACTGAATGAAGCAAGTGTAAAAGTTGGCCTCAAAATGAACTTGAAAAAAACCCAAGTTATGTATAATCACCTAATCTCTGTTTGCACTGACTTGGGCCCCAGAAATCAGCGGTTAATTACAGAAGTGACGTAGTGCATGCTTCAGTCTATTAACTTCGCCAAAAAAAGTTTAAGGTATGCATGCATGCCAAAAAACAAATACCCACAACAACCCATTGCAGTTGTTCCACATGGAGGCTGGAGTTTTTCAAAGGTTTGAAAGGTTTGCATTTCTAAGGCATCTGATGCTTGCAAGCCTTCTCAAACTTCCCAACTGATATGTAAGCTATGCTATTGTAGTCTTTATCATGCAGAACTCCATTAGCTAATGCTAACGCTTACATTTTTTTGTCGTTGGTTGCTGTAGCTTTCCAAGAAGATGACACAGACTATTTGGAGAGTGTTTTACCTTTACCCAAAAAACTTTACATCTCAGACATACTACAACTGCTACAACAATTACAGGCAACATTCAGACTTGCCTGATCCTCATGAGCTACCCAAGTTAGAGCCAGAATAACATTGGGGAAATATATATATATATATTTAGGGCTAGGAATTATTATTTAGAAATGATGATATTCTTATATATTTACAGAGCCTTCTCCTTCTCTGTTGTGCTGCTATACTGTTAACTCTGATTCTGACCTTGTGTCTCAGAAGCAGTCCTCTTCTTCCAATTCAAACTGCCAGTCTATCAACCTTTTCAAGTTTAACTGCCAGACCAGTACCTATTCTGAGTCAGAATGTCATGTCAATACTCATTACAAGTGTGATAACCATTACTTCATGGAAAAGCAATAATGCCTCAATAATTAAAAGAGAGCCCCCTCATCAAATCCTGGTTACGACTATGGGATATATCCTTGCATATTTTTCCTTCTGTACAGGGAGAATTGAACCATTCAATACAGTAATAATGAATACAACCTTGTGAAATATCTTCCTTAAACTTATGGATTTGTCACCCTCACAAGAATGGGATAATACTGAGAATTATCTTCCTTCAATTTTGAGAGATTTGAACCACTCGATAAAGCAAACATGGACACGTTCTTGTGATACAGATTTTAGTACACCTCAACTAAGTGAAACATGTTACATCAAGAACTTATACCTGCAGCATAGGGAACTAAGTATTTTCTAAAACATGGATTAACATTAATGGAAATAATATGACCAATGGTTTCATTTATCATTAATTCATGTAGCTTACATTTACTTACACCTCATCATCATTTGTCCACTAATTCATGTATTTCACAATTTGTTTTTTCTTTGGATTTCATTTTCTATCAATTCAACGAGAGTAAAAAAAGGAAAAAAAAGTTTTTTCCTCTCTGAATATTTCTTTTTTATTATCTTCATTAGTCTTGCACAAGTTTATTCATTCATAGAAATGATGAAAACATACCAAAATGAGTAATGAATATACAAAAATAAATACAGAAGTAATATAAATAACTTAATGTTAAGACATTTGTATGCAACAAACTTGGCTATTTTTAACAGCCACAGTATGTCCTTAAGAACAAATTGCAAACAGTATAGATATTGTCTTCCTTGTTCTTCTTGACCAACATCTTGAAGTTGGCACTTCATCATGGCACTTGAGAAGATTGACATGAATAACAAACCTATACTTTCAGCCACTTTACCCTGAGCAAGAAGTTGCACTTCATCATGGCACTTGAGAAGATTGACATGAATAACAAACCTATACTTTCAGCCACTTTGCCCTGAGCAAGAAGTTATAAAAGGTGTAAGTGTACTTGGAGTTAGATTCCAGCAGAAACAAGAAAGGATCAATTCCATGATTCCTTTTCTGTATTCCACTTAAAGAACTGAAAGAGATCTGTGGTGGATGTTGGCCTCCAAGGGATATTTTTGCGATTGTATTCCATATGGTCAATTAACACTTAGTGGAATGCTGTGTACTTGCTTATGAGACATACAGCTAACTTTGCTTAGGGATGGTCAACTTCTTCAGGAATAGTGCCAAAGGAACATCTGGAGCATCATGTGTCGCTTGGTCCTTGAAATCTGGAAATCCGTTCAGTATTGACCAAGTTATTAACATTTCCCCAGGGCCCAAGTCAGCACAAACAGACTTTAGTTGACAACAACATCAACATCAAACTTGGAAGTGTCCCTTTACACACAGTAAACGAATACAACTATCTTGGCCAACTAACAACAACTAAACCAGATAAAGAAAAGGAAATTAGATAACTAAAATAACAATGAGCTGGAGAGCATTTGGACTGCAAGCTCGATCTTTAAAAGTAAAATGCCCATATCTCTCAAGAAACAAGTCTATGACCAATATATTCTCCCAACCATGTACATGGTGCATAGTGCTGAAACATGGAACCTTACAAAACATTTAACACTTAAACTAAGAACATTCCAAAGAGCTCATGAGAGAATCATGCTTGGCTTCACCTGGAAAGACCATAAAACAGCACACTGGATACATCAGTAAACCAAACTTAGAGACATCATTGAGACAATAAAGAAACTTAAATGGAACTGGACAGGTCAATAGCACAAATGAATGATAATCACTGGACTCAAAGACCTACCCAATGGACACCACGTGATTGATAAAGAAACAGAGAAAGACAGAAAACCTGTTGGAGAGACAAGATTGACAAGCATGCAAGAAAAACATGGTCAAGACAAGCTAAGGACAGAAACTTTTGGTGCCATATGGGGAAGGCCTTTGACCTGCAGTGGGCTGAGTAATGGCTGAAAATGATGATGATGATGATGATACGCTGGGTGTGTGCATGCAGCGCTAGTTGTAGAAAGAACTGGTGCCATACTAGCTAAGACAGTACAATTACATTTAACAATGTGCACATTAAAACAAAGAAAACTTGATCCCTCCATTTTCTAATAAGAACCATCATTGAGTAAAAAACAAAAAAGCTGTAACAAAATTTAGCAACCAACATTTAACATTTAAATAGAAACTTTAACTTATTTCAACTTAAGGAATAAAACAATTGACCAATTGACAGGCCATTTTGTCAAACATTACAATAATTGAGCTACCAATTCTTACAACCAGATCAATGTTCCACCTTCAAATACAGATTTTCATTTTTTAAACCCCAAAACAGCCAATGTATGCTCTTTATTTTATTTCCATGCACTAACTTAATTTAGATTTTTTATGCAACAACCAAAAAATTGTTCACATGTATTAAGCAGAGTAACCAAAAATGTAAACAATTTCTAATTTTATTCAAGAAGATCAGGAAACCAACATCATATATCCTAACATAATACAGTGTAGTCCACATAATTCGAATCCAGTTAGCATGAATTCCCAGCTTTATTCAAAATTTTCTTGGGTCCCCACATAGGAATAAGACAAAATATTCAAAGGGAAAATATCTGGCTAGTTCGAAAAATTGAATTGCCCAAACAAACAATACCCATATGCACTATTACCTCCAGCTGAGTTTTGCTGCTTCACAGATATACACAAATTTGCCAGCAACAAGCAGGTGAGCTTTTTCGATTCTTACAACCTATTGCTTTCAAAATCCCATGAGGAATACCCCCACTGAGAAAGACCCACCAAAAGAAATACCAAAAATTTGCCTCACTGAAAGCAGGTGAATTTTTTTTTTTTTTTTTTTATTCAACTGTGACAAGAATCTTTTTAGTTCCTCTTATATTGATAGCAAGAAATTCCTGGAATTTGTTTTCACCATCTGTAATTGCCAACTGCTTTAGAAGAGCAGATTTTGTTACACTATCAACACATTTTGAAGAGGTTGTGGAGAGTGAATCTGTTTCATCATTTAAAACTAATTTTGATGTGGACTGTACCTTTGAGGAGTATATGTGCAGCAATAGCCAATTATAGTGCAGCCCTATGCTGAGCAGTGCAGACATTATAGCCTCTCTAAGGAGGTCACTGAAGATGCAGAAGACAGGATGATGATGCAGGTAACCCTCTTCCCTATGTTACTTTCCATCAAACTCATTCTGGTTTCTTAAATATGAAAACTTACCTGCTATGCTCTTGTGCAGAGTGGCACTGAACCACCTTATGATCAATTGGAACAACTTGGGACTGAGTTGCTAAAAGCTCATACTAATTTATTCTTAAAAACATTCATAACTGACTATGCTGTATATCAATAATATATAAATACAAACATGAAAATAGTTCAGGAACTTGCACTTATTTGATAGTGTGTGATCCATGCCTACTCCCCTAAACATATACATATTACATATGTAATGGTGATCTGAAATTAGTTGCTGATTATATCTTCTTACCTGTATACAAATCAATAACACACAGAGCCATAATATATATGCAGTAACCTGATACATTGAAAACATGAAACCTGATATTTCAAATGTTTACCATTGAATGCTCAATTTTGAATTAAGAGAAATTCTTATAATTCAAATTTTCTGTTAATTCAAATTTTTTTCTGGATTATTAAATTTGAATATGTGGACTACACTCTACCAGTAATATTGACATTTTTGCAGATTTTGTTACACCATCAACACATTCTGAATCGGTTGTGGAGAGTGAATCTGTTTCATCATTTAAATATGATTTGGATGTGGACTGCTCCTTTGAGGAGTATATGTGAAGCAATAGCCAATTATAGTGCAGCCCTGTGCTGAGCCCTGCAGACATTACAGCCTCGCTAGGGACTGAAGAAGCAGAAGACAGGATAATGATGCAGGTGACCCTCTTCCCTTTGTTATTTTCCATCAAACTCATTCTGGTTTCTTAAATATGAAAACTTACCTGCTATGCTCTTGTGCAGAGTGGCACTGAACCACCTTATGATCAATTGGAACAACTTGGGACTGAGTTGCTAAAAGCTCATACTAATTTATTCATAAAAATATTCATAACTGACTATGCTGTATATCAATAATATATAAATACTAACTTGAAAATAGTTCAGGGACTTGCCCTTATTTGATAGTATGTGATCCATGCCTACTCCCCTAAACATATACACATTACATATGTAATAGTGATCTGAAATTAGTTGCTGATATATCTTCTTACCTGTGTACAAAGCCATAATATATGTGTAGTAACCTGATACATTGAAAACGTGAAACCTGATAATTTTAACTTTTACCATTGACAGTGAAATTTTGAATTAAGAGAAATTCTTATAATTCAAATTTTCTGTTAATTCAAATTTTTCCTCAGGATTATTAAATTTGAATCTTAAGTGGACTACACTGTACCAGCAATATAGACATTTTTGTAACCATACCGCTTTCCACCC